>VWYP01011723.1:0-183158 GCA_013400435.1 Pycnonotus jocosus
TGTGTCCCCGCGGGTGTCCCCCCGATGCCCGCGGTGTCCCCGTGGCCGCGGCGCCGGGCGGAGCCGCCGTCAGAGGGCGCCCGTGGCCAGCGCACGGCCCCAGCCCGCGCCACCCTCCCGGCCGGGAGCCCCGGGGCCTGCGGCAGCGCAGGGCGGGTACACGGCACCTTCCTTCATCTGATAAAGTGCGTGTAATCTTTTACACAAATGAATTCAGAAAATATGTTACAAAGTGCAGTGACTATCCTGACTCTGTTTTTTTTCGGTTCTTAAATCAGCCTAAATGTGCTGTGTGCTCTTAAGGCTCAGTGTAGATGGGGAGGATTCGATCCAGACTTGTGTCTGTCCGAAAAGCAGGACAGGAGCTTGCTTGTTCTGCCGGTTTGCTTCTTTGCTTCCCAATTCTACCACGCATAACTAAGAAAGAGGAGGCAGCAGTTGTGATGGAACTCCTTGGCTTATCTAAGGGAATTTGTACTACTGGACTGTGCAGACTTAAAAATTGCATATCAACTCTTCCTCTTCTGACAGTATTGGACAAATTGCCTGAAATACTTTCTTTACTGCATTTCTGGATTTTCAAGTTGATTTTTACTATAGTGGCAATGCTTTAAAGTGGTAGGCTAATCCTTTTGTTCAATATCTGATTTCGTATCAAAAAGAGAAATAATTTTGCTCTTTAAACTACCAGGCATATTAAAGTTTTGTTTAAATCAGGTTCCACAGAAATTTTGCTGCAAAAGAAGTTAGTGTAATTCAATTTAAAATGCAAAATGTTCTACTAGCTTTTAGCCTTTTTTTTTTTTTTAAGCAAACATATTTAATGGCATTTTTCCTTGAGCGATTTTGAACAGGAAAACCTAGCCTAAAATCTGTCTTAGATTGTTTGATTTTTTTTTTCCCCCTGCAATTCACAATTGCAAGGATATTTTTATCGTACTTAATAAACTTCCATGCTGTACTTTACTGAAAATTGTGTTTAAGAATATTCACTTACCTAGCCTGAAAATGAAGTTAGAGAAATGTCTGTTTTAAGAGATAGGTAGTTGGATGTATATAACCATATTCTAGCAGCATTAGAATGAGCTGGAAGATTGTACTGAACTCAGCTATGCATTTAAACATTTCATTATATGGAAGATTTCATCTTGAAGACAGGGGTTTTTATGTCATAGCTTGTGTTCTGTCTTAGCTGTATTCTTTATTTAAAATCACAATATACAATAATTTAGATTGTTATATGGATATTTCATATAATTTTGTAAGACTTACAGAAACTTCTTAATTTTTATATGGTCAGCAGTATGAAATCTCAGTTTCTTTTACCTTCAATTTTAGTAAAATATTACAAATGAGTCATTCTGAATTTAATTTTTTTTGGTGCTAATGTAATCAGCTCAACTTTGACTTAAAACATAACAGAGCACAAAAGCAGATAATCAGTTAAATAATGAAAATGTGTGTGTGTGTGTATACATATTTAATATCTGCTCTTGTGTCTTCCTCTGTGTTTGGAGGAACTAAAGCTTCATCCAGAAGGAAGCCCAAACTTTGTGAAGACAACATTGTCAGTTCTGCTAAAAACTTTCAACTTCTTCATCCTTGATTATCATTCCTCGGTGTTGGACAGTGTGGTACAGGAGTGGCTGTTTCAGTTGGACTGCCTGGATCACTCTCTGTGCTTTTTGCATGTCTTGGTTCAGTCTGTAGCATGTCCTTTCTTAAGGGACCAACTGTTTGTCGACCTTGTGGTTCCCCTCAGCCTTGGCCATACATTTGGACTCTGCACTCATATGTTCTTTTCCCAGTGGGACTGGACCAAGAGGAAGAGAGAGTTCTTTTAACACTTTCTTATTACCTCTTTCCATTCCTCCTTCTTTCCTTTTTTGCTAATGCAAGTATTTAGCCATTTCCTTTCCCAAAGAATGCTGTAATAAACTTGAAGGAGCTGAAGGAAACGCAGCAAAATGAGCAAATCCCGTATTTTTTTTTCCCTGAGAGCTAAAATTAAGGAAATGCTTATAGTTCTATTGAAAAGAAGTTCAAATCAATACATCTGTGTGAAAGGTAATAGAAACTGATGGAAATAAATTGTAGCAGTAAATTATGAAAAATAATTTTCATTCTTATTTCTTGTTCAATAATGTTTTATGGATTTATCAACTACATAATGTAGAAAAATAATATAGCATTATTCTCTAAGAAAATGTTACATACGCAAGGTATAGTACACATGAAACCTAAGTTGCACCTCTTTTGTTCAGTGTTCACATTTATTTTATTGATGGAAAGGCAGAGACAAGAAGCTGGGCCAAATTCAGGACTGAATTTGGAATTAAATACTTGAGGAACAGAATCAAAATCCATTTTGCTGGTGGGAAACCCACTGCAGCAGTGGAGCTAAAGACATAAAAGAATTTTTAAAATAAAAATTATAGAACTTCAAAGGTGTTCTAGAAAGGTACTAGCCTTTGATAGAAAAGAGAAAAATGCTTTGTAGAGTTTACATTTGTATCTTCATTTTAGCATTAGTTGTTTATGATTAGTATGTATTGTGAAATCCAGTGGTGCAGTCAAAAATATATGGAGAAACTGAGAAAGCTCAAACTGAGCAAATCTTGCTTATCTCTGTAGTTTGAAGGTAAGCCAGTGTATAGAATTTTAATATCCGCAAAATTTTAAAAAATAAACTTCTTTAAAGCTCTAGTGAAGATGAGCAGGCTGTGCATAGTTGCACATGTTATAGTGTATAGTGGCTTAAATTTATATAATTCCTTATTGACTGTATTTATTGCAGATAAGGCTCTCACCCATCGAAACTGAAGAAATTTACTCTGTTTTGGTTTGTGGTGTGTTGGTCGATAAGTTGCTGTTGTATGCAGCTTGTCTTTTGTTTCACTGTGCTGAATACACTGTTTGATTTCTTTTATTGGATTACATACTTCAGTACAGCATAAATTCATGCAGTCGAAAAATATACATGAAAATAGGTTGTCTACAGTAACATACTGATATATTTTTGTAAGTTTAGCGTGATAACTTGTCTGTACATATTTATAGCCAGCATGCAAACGTGTGGAGTTCTAGTCAGTAATAAAAATGGAAAGATTTCTTAAAACTTTTTTAGAAAACAAGGCAGGCATGTTCTTTGTGTGATATATTTAGGTCATAAGGGACATCTGCTAAGGATAATTTTTTAACACTTGCTAACAATCCTAGTATAATATGGCCTATTCATCAGTCATATTGTTCCTGACTTGGGTAGTGTGGATTTTAGTGATTCCCGATGTGCATTTAGACTCTCTTAATTGCTAGTTTCTTGCAGTTCTATCTTATTGTTTTGTAGGACAATGCATAAGCAGGCACAGAATAATCAAAATGGTTTCCCTGGCCATATTAGGCACCTAACACGAGATATATTTGCTATGCAATGTGTACGTGTTTTTGCAAGCAGAAGTCTTGTTGAAACAAAATAAATCTTACCAGAGAAGTAATTCAAGGATTTGAACATGCTATTCAGTGTGTGTGTGTGTGTGTGTGTGTGTGTGTGTGTATATATATATGTATATATAGCTCCATAAAAACCTGATCCGTGTGGTGTGTATTGCAGTTTTATAGTGTTTATATGCAGCAGAGAAATTGGAAGGCTAAAGGAGGAGCTACAGACACCGAACATCAGGATTTTGTTCAAAGTTCTTGATAAACTGTTAAATTGTGCCAGTTTTGTGTCTTTGGTTGAGAAACAAAGGCTTCTTTAGAAATATTTGCAATAGAGCTGAGATCTAATCTTTTAGGTTTTAATGAACTCAGAATTTCACTTAGCTGCAAGGCATTTGACTCCTGAAGAAGTGCATGTAATGTTCTTGCAGCTTGCATATGTAAGGCAGATAGTGTTCTGCTTCATTGTTGAGGGGAGAGATGTTGTGGTGGGGGTTAGGTTTTGAGACTAGTGAAACAGGAAAACTGACCAGGTAAAGTTTGGCAAAACTACTGAAAGGAGTATTTGCATTTTGATTTCCATGTGTAGATAGCAATAATTTTTTTTCTTTTCCTACTTTTTTTTTTTTTTTTACCAGTTTGTATTTCTCCATTGCTCCATACTGTGCTCTTACCTACGGATAGAATAATAGCTGTTTAATGCTTTAGGATAACTGTTATAACAATTAAGTGTTTTATCTTGATCTGTTTTCTGCCGCTGTGATAGCGAAGGAAAAAAAAAAGCTAGGAATTGTACCTTTGCAGTAATTTTAAGGAGGCTTTCTTTATAACTTACTCCAGGTGTCAAATCTTGTTTCAGAATAAGTGTTATCCCTCTGAACAATTTTGGGAAGAACAATAAATAATTTTATTTTCTAGATTTGTTACTCTCATTTTTACTCAGTTGTTTTAGCCAAGCACAGTAGATGATCTTTAAAATCATAGTTGCAAAATATGAAAATTGTTTGTTGTTGCTTTACTGTTTTGTTTTGGGTTTTTCTCCAATTCTTTTAGTGATTTTTACTTCTGTTCTAACAAAACATGTTTAGGAAGACTAGCTTGGATTATTAAAGCAGTGCCAATGACTGAGAATAAATCAGGCTGGGACTGTGAAGTCAGTTGTTGAGTACAGTTGAAAGACCATAGTCTACACAAATGTTGATTTCATTCGGTTTAAATCTATCTGTCTGTATGGCTTAACTGAAGTATTTTACTGGAATTAATAGTTGTTCTCCACATTGGATAGTTGAAAATTTCATTCATCTATGCACAGTTGATTTAAACAGTTTGGCAAAAAGTGTGAGTAAACTACTTTACTTATAATATATGTACAGTTTAAGCAGAGAACTGCTGATTTTCTGTAACTGCAGCCTGGGAGAAAGGAACAAGGAAAGACTGAGAAGGGAACTGAAGACGCTGTTGTAAGGATGCAGTTTGGACACTGGGTGCCACTCCTGGTACACACTGAGGCTCGAAAGCCTTTCTCACCCAGTGAAACAGCAGGCATTTGTAAAAATGGAGGTCTTTGTTACTCAGGAAATTCTGAAGGTCTTTGTCCTGAGCCTTGTGGTTCTTGTAGATGAGAAACATTATCCTCAGTCCTACAAGGAGTGACTAAAGATACAAGGGCAGGATATATTTTTTATTATTTCAGTTCTACTGAGAATGATTTTCTAGACTTGATATGTTGCTGTGTAGTTACATACCTCCCATCATGTATAAGACAGACAAGGGTGCAACACCAACTGTTCAGGAACTAGACCAAATACAACAATTCTCCTCAGAAACAGAAAAAATAATTGCAAAACGAAAAAATTTTAATGAAATGTCTGCCTGCAAGCCTATATGTATGCACACACACATATATACATATTTTTTATATATAGTTTTATTCTGCTATGTGCTTTCTTTTTAGATTAGTTCAGTGTCAAATTAATTTGGTGGTGTGTTACTGATGAAAGACTAGAGGAAAGGACAGTTGAGGATGGGTTTGGAATTGGTCAATTTACTAGACTTGGAGGCGGTGATGGTTTCCAATAGGCACCAAGTGTTGAAGATATGAGGAATGCTGAGGAGATGGAATAAGGAGTGGGAGTAAGAAATGTTTAGATGTAAATTGGAATGAGGTTAGTGCTTCCACCCTGAAAGCTGTGTAGCTCTCAAACTAGGAAGCGTGACCTGATTTATGCTTTACTGTGCTCATGCCCAGAGGCGTCAGCTGGCTCTGGGTGTCCTGAACATTATACAAACACATTCTTGCTCAAACATTTTAGAAACAGCACAGGAGTTTAGGTGTCCAGTTCTTAATGACTTTCAGTGGAATATTGTTGGCATCTTTACCTGGCTAATTTGGAAACTGAAATTTCGGTTATAACCGAAAGGCAAGTTGGGGTTTGGAAGGTGAAATGCCATAGCATTTTAGAAATGTTAGACCTCTAAACCTGATCTCTGTGCAAAAATTTTGTCTCTTTTGTATGAAAAGAAATTAAAATCATGGGTCAGAAAATAACATGTGCTTGGAGGGGAAGCAAGATACTACTTGAAATGATGAATGACAGGGTGAGGGATGAGGAAGTGCCTTGTAAAATTCTGCTTTGATGGAATGGTGTAGAATTGAAAACAAAACATCCCTCTATGCTCAAATGTAGAAATTTGAGCTCTTGGTTTTACTTTTAAAAATGACATTTGAAAAAAGGTTCCTGCTATTCACAGTGCTCCATTGTATGATACTTGACCAAATCTTCCAAGGCATTTTTCTTGTAATGATGTTTCAAGTGAAAAATTAATTGATGTATTCAGAGGCATAAAGCACAAAGCTAAATGAAGAATAAATGTCAAATCAGCTTTTTTTTTTTCTCCTTTCCTGCTTGCTGTCAGAGCTTATAGTAATTTTGAAGGTAATGACTCACATAAGTAGTTAAAAATTCTGACTGTTTTTACGTGAAACTTGCACGTTAAGTCTCTTAAAGTTGATGTTAAATTTTTAAATTTTTTGGACTTTTTTAGATAAACATATTGGCCCATAGAAGACTATGGCAAACATGAGTCATTTGGTATTCCTCTATAATTAGCTATGCTTTATGTAGACGGTGAATAATACAAAGACACACTGGTTTCTGTGGTTTTGCCAACTGTGGCGAAATCCCTGATTTTAAAATCTGTATTTTTTAAACTTTTTGTTTCTTTTTTGATATTAGACCTTCTTATCAAAAGGCTCCAGATATATAAACAGAGCCAGAAATGAAAGAACTGGCACAAACCTTTTGTTGACACCTGGAAATCTATTAAATGGGACACTTGAAATAATGACTACAGCATACGATAAGCTAGAGCCACCTGGGTTTTATTGGGCTACTCGATGCTTTGATCACAACTTTATTTAAAGAGGTGTCTGTTTACAACATCAATGTTCCTTGTCATCACTGTGATTTAGATTTTAATCTGACACAATACAAAGAGAAATTGCAAAAATCAAGACAGTACTTAAATAGGAAGCTGGTATGGGAGAGATGCTAGTTCAGTGTGTCAACCTGAAAACAAAAGCACGTGTTAAACAAGACCTGTAATCTGGAAGAGCAGTAGATGACTTTTAGCAGATGTGGGACACATCATGCCGTGGAGAGAGTGGTAATAACTCAGGCTTGCTGGCAGCAGACAGAGGAGTTTACATGGAATGGGGTGCTGTCATCTTGGATGGAGGGATCAGGGTAGACGTCAGTAAGGCCGTGTGTATGTTGGTGTGGTGCAGCTGGTGTCGCAAGGGGGCACGGCTGTAGGCCTGGTGCACAGCTCTGCAATGCGCTTCTGGTCCAGCCTTGGGTTCCTAGCACAGCCCTTTGTACAGAGCAGACATTATGCTCCTTAAGATCTCCCTTTGCTTTCTATTCTTGCATTTAAATGGCACTTTAAGATGAAAGAAGGAGCACTTGGGTCCAGCCTCTGATCCTGCTCATTCTTGCTAATACATTAATAAAATGTGATCCATATGAATAACTTGAATAGGGGAAAGATTTTTTTTCTATTGATAAAATTTTGATACTTTTGGGCAGATATGAAATAAAGCCATCACTATATACAAGTTGCATAGGTTATAACTCTTTGAGGCTTTGCTGATTGGCAGAGGTAGGAGAGCTGCTTGTTTGGTGGCATCTCGGTATTGGTTTGGTCATGGATATTTGAGCATATTATTGAGCCTCGAATGACACTGCTTTTTTTGCTGAGTTATCTGCTGCTGCAAATTCCTTCTTTCCCACTTTCCTCACCTTTCTTTAGTATGACAGTTATGTAACACCTAGTGTTTTATAGTAATGGTGATGGTAGTTCTTAACTGGTATTGGTGTGTGCCTTCAGTTTCTTCAGTGTAGAGAGGGTGAAGGGATATTTTAGTAAATCTCTGTAAAGAGAAATTGTTTTACCCAAGATTTTTTCTGTGCCCTGGATGGTTGCAAGAAGAAGCAGCAGATTAAACTGGTATTAAGGGTGAGTCATGAGGAGAAACACTGTAAGAGTAGTGGTACAGTAGGACAGGTTACATGGAAGTCTGGGGAGGTCGTGAAGGATAGGTTAGCCAGATGTTTGCTACAAGCAGTGTGTAATGAGAGGAAATGGCTATCAGATGACTTTTAGCTCTGTCCCTATGATTTTGATATCCTATTTATCCTGAATTTGAAAGAGACTTTTAAATTACTGAAACTGATGCATTTCAACTACTGTAATTTGATCAACTAGTTTAGTAATATTTTCCATGCACTCTCCTGTATGTGGAAGTCTTCATTTTTGCAGGGGCTGATGTGAAGGTGGCTTGATTTAATTGGAAATATGTACAGTTATGAAATGGAAACCCAACATTTGCATGAAAACATCTTAGCTGTTGTAGTTAAAGTATGTCAGAATAGTGTAAAGAAGAAATAATATTTTACTTTTAATTATTTGGCATTTTACTCAGTTGTATATGTTGCAGTTTTTTCCTTTTTAACGTAAAGGAAAGTAGTTGATGTGAACAAGATAAACACAGAGTAATGCCCAAATGTCTTTTAAGATTTGCTGCTTTATAAAAGAAGAACAGGTAGGAAATAGGGCAGATTTGGGGGAAATAGGGGAAGTAGGGAAAATCTCTCCATTTTAAATGTCTGATTTTGGTGAGGTTTTTTTTTTCTGTTTCCAAATTGCATACAAAAGCTAAACCTTCTTATATGTATTTCATTAGAAAAGCTATTTTTTTCTTGATTTTTTTAGCAATTGTTGTCTTAATATTAAATTTCATTAAATGTTTGCAAGTAACTATTTCATTAGTCCACATTTTCTCTTTCAGAACAAATAATGTTTAATAATTAAACTAAAATTTTTAATATCTTTTATCACTGACTTTTTTTGCATTCAAGGAAGTGCTACAATCTTAGTTGAAATGGCAGTAGATTTGTATTTTCAGGCCATGCACATGCATTGTGCGTGCTTTTCCTTGCTTCAGAAGTTCTCATCATTGTGTCACTATGCTTTTACTCACTTTCAAAGCTTAAGTGAACCTGTTTAAATGTGTCCACAGGAGCTGCTGGACTGACTTGTTTGACTGAAGTCCTGTCACTCCTGCTGGTGCCCAGCTGGTGCGTGCCTGGTGCCGCTGGACGCTCCAGGCTGGGGTCCTGCTTGCGCTTTACGGCAGTAGCAGTTCCAGCCAAATCTGTAGCCAAGCCCTCACTTGTACAGGTGTGAACTGGGCAGTGCCATATAAATGGGGACATGTGGTCCATGCCTGGGGTTGTCTGGATCTAGCCTGTGTGTTTAAGAGACTTTCAGCTCTCTCTCTCATCAATGTGTTTATTTCTGTCTGGATCAGGTCTCAAATGTGGTACTCTATTTAATGTTAGAAAGGTATTGGTGAAAAGAAGCAAATGTTTGTGGTGAACTTTTATATTCAAGTGTCAAAGCATAATGTTAATGTACACTCCCAATCATCATTAAATTATTAAGTTACTTCCACCATACTGCTAAGTTTTTCAGCCAAATATGTGTGCTTTAAGTATGGAAATACATTGGAAATACATTGATTAAATTATTTGTTTATTGTAAATTTGGATGAAAATAGTGATTGACGCTTCTAAGAGGACATTTTTGGATAAGGCCACTTTTAGGAAAGGTGTTGCTAATGTTCTGGGCCTTCAGCTCAAGCAGACTCTTTTGGTTTTATTTCCTAGTAAGGCATTGGAGATCTTTTGCTCAGGTAAAAGCGTATCTCTGTATTTTTGAAAATTACAGCCAACAGTTATAGTTATTGCAGCTCTGCAGGTCACAGGTTGCCAGGAGTGCCTGATACCTCTCCTAGAGGCTGGGGCCAACAGTTCTTTTGCAGCAGAAGGTGTGCTGTGGTTTAAGAGCCGTGTCACCAGGTGAAGGAGCTACAGGAGGCAATGAATAGGCTACATGGTATTTCAGCAAAAGAACAAGAGATTGACCGGTTCTTTTCAGAGACACTACAGTCTCAAGACTCTTGGGAGTCTTAAACCTCCACTGTAGAGGAAAAGCAGGTGGATTCAGAACCCTGCAGGGTAATTAGTCAAAGGACTGTTAGTCAAGGGTCTGTTCACAAGGAAGACTGGAAGCAGGTCACTGCACATAGTGGGAGGAAGGTTCCTCCTTGGAATTTGATAAGTAGGACTGACATTTTCTGCAAAGGTGTGAGGCTCTGGAGCTAGAAAGCCAGGCAACTGATGAGGTGAGTGAAGGTCTTTCCAGGATAGTGGGGCCTCCTAAAGCAGCACCACCTCTACCCCACATCACGACCTCCTCTGTTAACAGGAGAAGTGGGGTAGTTGCAATAGGAGACTCTGTTCTAACAGGAACAAAGGGCCCAATATGCAGAGTGGACCCCACTCACAGGGAAGTGTGTTCTCTCTCAGGGGCTCAGGTAATGGACATTACTGGAAAGCTCTCCAGTCTACTAAAGCCCTCTGATTACTCTCCACTTTGATTGTTCAAGCTGGTGGTGATGAAATAACAGAAAAGCCTGAGGACAATCAAAAGAGACTTCAGGGCCCTTGGGTGATTGGTAGAAGGATCAGGGGCATGGGTAGTGATTTCCTTGATCCTTCTGGTAACAAGGAATAATACTGATAGGAATGGGGAGATCTATGAGTTAATGTGTGGTTCTGAGGTCGGTGTCAGTGAAAAATGCTGGGATTTTTGACTGTGGGATGATCTCCTCAACACCCAGTCTAACACATCACAGGATGCATCTGTCTCGGAGAAAAAAAGAGCTCTAGCTCAGGACCTAATGGGGCTCGTTGTTAGAGCTTTAAACTAGCTTGGAAGGGAGAAAGGAATAAAGGAGTCTCGCCAGTGATGAGTGATGGGACTGTGTGCCAAAAATTGAGGAAAGGAGTGCTGGTGGATCCGCCAATCTGCTTTACCAAGTGTTGGCTATGGCTACAATCTACCACACCTGAAATGTTTCTACAACAATGTCTGGAAGGCAAGCAACAAACAAGAGGCGCTTCAGGATTTGTCCCAGTCCCAGAGATTCGGCATTACTGGAGTAAGCGAAACCTGATGGGATGAGTCTTATGTCTGGAGTGCCCTGTTGGATGGTTACAGCCTCTTCAGAAGGGACAGGCAGGGCAGAAGAGGCTGGGGGTTGTCATTGTACATAGTAGAAGTGTTCAAATGTATGGAGCTCACAGTTGGCAGTGGCACAGTTGAGAGTCTCTGTGAGAATCAAGGGGCAAACAAATAACGCAGATGTCATTGTAGGGGTCTGCTGTAGACCTCCCAACCATCATGATTATGCTGATGAATTTATTCACTGTGGAACTAAGGGGCACTTCCAAGTCAACTGCCCATGTCCTTATGGAGGGCTTTAACTTGCCAGAAATTAACTGGGAACATCACGCAGCTGGTACAACCTGCACCAGAAGATTCCTAAAAAACCTGGATGACAGCTTTATGGAAGAGGTCCTAAGGAAACTGACTGGGAAAGGTTCCCTCCTTGATTTGCTGCTTGTTGACAGAGCGGATCTCATGAGCAAAGTGGAGATTGGTGGCTGTCTTGGCCGCATTGACCACAAAGTGATAAAGTTTAAAATATCTGTTGACAGGAAGAAAAGTGCCAGCAAAATCTCAGCTCTGGACATGAAGAGAGCAGGCTTTGGGCTGCTCAGGGAATTAGTGAGTAAAGTCCCCTGGGAAAATGTTTTTGCAGGTGTTGGGGTCTGTCACTGCCGGTCACGTTTTAAACGTCACATCATAAGGGCACAGGAGCAGGCAGTTCTCAAATGTTGGAAGTCAGGCAGATGAGGCAGAAGACCAGCTTGGCTGACCAGGGATCTTCTCTTGGCAATAAGGTAAAAAAGGAAGGTGCGTGCCCAGTGGAAGCATATGGGAAGAGTACAGAGATGCTGCTTGCTTCTGTAAGGAGTGAATCTGTGTGGCCAAAGCTCAACTGGAATTGAAGCTGGGCAGAACTGTGGGAGACAGGAAAAAGGGCTTTTAAAAGTATATTAATAGCAAAAGACAGTACAGAAATAATGTATGTGATGAGGATGGTCACCTCACAAATAGGGACAGACACAAGGCAAAGATGTTTTCAGTGCATTCTTGAGATGTTTTCAGTGCATTCTTTGCTTCGGTCTTCAACATGGAGGAGGCTCCAAGGGGTGCCCTGAGCTGAAGGACCATGATTGAGAGAATGATCAACTTCCTAGTTGACCCTGAAACTGTGCAGGATTTGGTGCTCTAGCTGTATCTCTACAAATCTGTGGGGCCTGGTGAGATTTGTCCGAGGATGCCCAAGGAGCTGGCTGATGTCTTTGCAGAACCTCTCTTGATTTTTGAGCTGTATTAGGAATTCATAGAGGTCCCAGGAAACTGTAAGCTGGCAAACATTATCCAAATTTTCAAGAAGGGCAAGAAGGAGGAGCCCAGAAACTACAGGCCTGTCAGTCTCACTTCAGTGCAAAGTTAAGGAAGATTTTATTCTGAGAGGTATTGAAAAACCCCTGAAAGACAATGCAGTTGTAGATCACATCCAGCATGGCTTCATGAGAGGAAGGTCCTGATATCAAACCTGATTACCTGTCATGTCAAGGTAACCCACCTAGTTGAAGCCAGTTAAAGTAATCTTTTTGGATTCCAGTAAATCTTGTTATAGTGTCTCTCAGAGGATCCTTCTGGACAGCACACAAACAGCTGGACAAACACATCATGGGATGGGTGAGCAGCTGGCTGACAGGTCAGGCATAGAGGGTTATAGGTGGCATCAGACTGACAACCATGGGGCTCTGCAGGGCTTCATCTTGGGCTCTGTGCTGCTCAACATCTTCATAAATGACTTGGGCACAGGACTGCAAGGGACACTGAGCAAGTTTGCAGATGATACAAAACTGGGAAGAGCTGTTGACTTCCTCAGAGGCANTAAACCATTAAGAAATAGTTCCCAAAGGAGGGCAAAGAAAGTGTTGAGGGGCCTTGAGGGGGAGCTGTATGAGGAGCAGATGAGGTCACTGCCCCTGGAGGAGACTGAGGAGAGACCTCATTGCAGGCCACAAGTTCCTCATGAGGAGAGGAGGAGGGCCAGACCCTGATCTCTTGTCTGTGGTGACCAGTGGCAGAACCCAAGGGAACAGCCTAAAATTGTGTCAGGGGAGGCTTAGGTTGCATATCAGGAAAAAACTTGTTCATTCAGAGGGTGTTTGAGCACTGGAACAGGCTCCCCAGGGAGGTGGTGATAGCACTGGTGAAGTTTGAGAAGTGTTTGGACAATACTCTGAGGGACATGGCAGGGCTCTTGGTGATGTGCTGTGCAGGGCCAGGAGTTGGACTGGATGATCCTTGTGGGTCCCTTCCAATTCAATTTATTCTGTAATTTTGTAAAGTGGTAGAATAATACACCTTCAGGTCTCATCACAGATCACTCTTATGTCTTGATTAACACAAGGTTGCCATTCTCATTTTATCGAGTTCTGGCTAAAAGTGATAAAAGAATTTTAGACATGAATGAATAACTAGAAGTTTAGTGAAATTTTTTTACTACTGCTAAATAGGTTTTGTCTGTATATACATTCAAACTCTTACGATTTAAGACCACCCTGCCCCCCCTGCTTTTTGTTATGTAGCTACAGAATTAATATAGCATGACATGAAGAACATACTTGATCAGATGTATTTAAACACATCAGTAGTCTTTTGATTTAAAAAGTATTAACTGTTCAGAAGTCCTGTTGATACTTTTCTTCCCAGAATGCATTTCTCCTGTCAGAACTTGTGTAAAGGTATATGTGCGCTTCTTTTTGTCTCTGTGTAGAAGAGAGGTGTATAGAGCACTGAACATCTATAAAATGCTATTGCTGTTGGCGCTGTGAAAAGGGAAAATTACTCAAAAGAGACTTGGAAGAAAAGAATGGAAAGGGACATTGGTTTCAGGCTTGGGGAACTGCAAAGCACTTCTGAGCTGTGGAAGGGAAAAAAAAGACTTTGTTTATATTTGTAGATCATAACTTGAAGCTACAGTGAATGCAGGACTAAAGTGCTGTGTAACTTTGATCATGATTATGGTTTGTTTTGCATTTTCTTCGTAGTGTCCCAGGCAATCTTTGAAAATAGCTTTGTTGTCATCATGTCGTCCACACGTGCAGACTCCAAAGCTGCTCTTCTGTCCTATCTCGAACCTTGCAAATGCTGTATTTTCTTTAGCTTTCTAAAGTATTTGGCATCTTATTCCATCTTTTTGTGTGGAATATCACTCTATGGTAAATCGATTTTTACTGTCATCTCTTTTTTGAAGTCTCTCCCATTCCCTGCTCAGATTATGGCATTAGGGTTACATTTGATTTATAGTTCTCTTGTCTCTTGCCTCGATCTTTTTCTTTCCTTCCCCCAGCTGTCCTGTTAACATAGAACAGATCTGCCCTTGCTTGCACTGCTGCTCTCTTTCCCCTGCACTTCCTGCTTTTAAACCTTTTTTCACTTGATCTTCTGACCTGTAGACCAGGTTGATAAAAGCACTATCTCTTTGCTGCGCTGTCCTTTTTGCTACCTCTGCTGGATCTGTATCACCAGTGATCCTGAGTGTGAATTTTCCGGTGTTATTGTTACTGCCTGTTCCAAACTTGAAATTGTTTTATTAATTTAGAAGGAAGTTTCCATCTAATGTATTATTTAAATAACATTATGATGAATGAAGTGTAAGCTTTCTAACTGGCGTTAGAACCAATGCAATTAAAACTTAAATTTGCAAGGGTGGCCGGTGGTCCTTTTGCTGCTTGCACGTTAGAGCTTTTATGCTTATTAGATGGTATCTAACAAGGTATGTTACATGCAGCTGACAGAAGTTTCATGGATCTTGTAGTATTGCAGCCAAAAGCACAGCCTGCATCCAGCTTGCAGGCTGGGTGTTAGGGCAGTCTACCTGAAGCTGCAGATGTCTTGAACCAAATGCCCTGGTTTATGTAGGAAAGTGTAGGTAGCTGAACCACAAAAGTGCACTGTGTCTGAGATGTCTGCTGCAGGGAACCGAGCCAGCGTATGTAGCAGAGAGTTTTAATGGTAGTAAAGCTGCCAACACTAGGGAAAAGGTGGGATAAGAGAATGATTTGTACCTGGAGCGTGAGATTAATACCCTGCACTTGCATAGCACCTTTCACTTGACGATCTTGGCGTGCTTTATGATCAGTTAATTGCCTCATAACCTCTCTGTGAGGTAAAAACTATCACTAGTTTACGGTTAAAGAAGCTGATGCCTAGAAGAATTAAGTAACTTCCTTGGGATGCCTGGGTAGTTGTTGCAGAAATGTTTCACGTTCCTCTTGTGCTAATTTTGGAATGTCTAGCATCACAACACTTAGTTTCCCTATACAAAAGGCAATAATTGATTCTCGCTCTTTGTTCCTCCAGCTCTTCAGTTGTGTGAGTTCCTTTCCTGTGCTTTTTTTCCCTGTGGTCCTTTGAACTACGGTCTTACAGGTGGTAGCTGTTGAAAAGGGAAATGAAGTTCTTTTAACTGATTTATAAGCACTGCAAATTGGCTGTCTCTTTTAAATGCTGAAGAGCAGAGTTTTACCATGGAAATATTTGAAGTCTTGACTTTCTTCCCATTCTTCTCAAAATACAGGTGTCAAAAGACATTCTTCTTATGTTCCCTTTTGTTCTTGTCACTTGGAGAAATCATAAACCAGTAATCCTGTAGTGCCTGAATTGCCATGCTTGAAGTTAAGTATGTATTTTGCTGTTAGTCATTGGGCAATTCTGGGTGAACTAAAAAGTAACTAACAATGCTCCCATGAAAGCATGGCTTTGTCTCTGTTAGAATTTATGAGCATTAAATAACATTGCATTTCTTTTTTAGTGTATGGACACATCTCTCTGTTACCCAAAGTAAACGTCCAGTTAGTTTTTTCCTATTGGTCTTTTTTTTTTTTCATGTTATGAATAAAATAACCTGAGCTATTTTTTTATTGTTTTAACCATGTCTGTGTAAAATTCCTGCTTGTCCATTCTGGTTAGGAAAACAGGAGTATGTAGAAGTTAAGTATGTCCTGGGAATGGATACCTTGTGTAATTCATTAAAGAGGCATATGAAAATGAGATTTGTGTTTTAGGAGAAACAGTGCTGCTACAGGCTGCATCCTTTGTAGTAGTATATGTGAAAAGTTACCTTCAGAAAGGTGACTCAGAGTAGTAATTCTTAAGGTAGAGAAGTACTTTAAAAATTTTTTTTGAACTATGACAATATGTATTCTGATTTAAAGTACGCAAGGATGAAAAGGGACACTGCGTACATACCTCCCCACATAATGAAACATGATTTCCATATTAAGTGTGCCAGTTATGCGGTGACTTTCTTTTGGTTTTAAGACATTGGACAGTCAAAGGTCGTGAGAAAAAGACAATAGTCATGTGCTCAGTAAGCAGAACACATTTTTTGACCTCAGCTTTGTAGAAGAAAAAAAAGTAAACAGGATTTTCTCTTAAGGTACTGTGGACTTGACAGAACCGGTAATTGGTTTTAATCTTTCATTTCAGCTGCTTTGCCTCACAAGACGAAATAGTTTTGGGGTTTTTCCCCCGCCTACTTCTCAATAGGCCACAGTGCATCTAATGCTGCAAGGGAAAATCATAAGGTGAAGTATTCAAGATAGGTGAAATTTTTTACTTACTTTTTTTTACCCTAAACCTGCTGTTTGTCTTTTATTCCTGATCTGCATCTCATTTAGGAAGGCCATATAGTATTTCTTCCTTAAAATAAGACTGACTGGGGCTGAACATAATTTAACTAGTTTCTTAAAGAGAAATATTTTGAAACAGATGTACAAAGCTTGTCTTTGTTAGAGAAGACAATCTTAGAAACTTTTTAGGTGGCACAAGGTGATTGCTGTGATGAGAAGAGTAATGGATTGTTTCCAGGGAGAAAACTTAGAATCATTAAGGTTGGAAAAGACCTCCAAGATCATTGAGTCCAGCCATTTACTGAACACCATAGCCTGTATTGCCACATCCAGGCAATCCTTGAATGCTTTCAGGGCTTTCCTGAGAAGCCTATTCCAATGCCTGACCCTTCAGTGCAGAAATTGATCCTGATGTCGAACCTGAACCTTCTGTGACACAGTTTGAGGCTGTTTCCTCTTGTCCTGTTGCTTGTTGCCTGTGAAAAGAATTTAGCAGTTTTAAGTTCACATGACAAGTTGAGAGGTTTTGAACCAAGTGCAGCTGCTGGTGCTGTTTTTAAAAACTGTAGAATCACAGAATGGCCTGGGTTGGAAAGGACCTTAAAGATCACCTAATTCTAGCCCTCTGCTGTGGAAAATGATTCTATGAAACTGCTGTAATATACACATACATGTAACATTAACCAACTCAGTCTAATTCATCATCCAACTCCAGGAAAGTTAATTAGTGTAATAATGTGTATGTTACAAATTTCAGAGGTTCATATTGGTAAGTGCTCAAACTGGTGTGGTAGAGAGTGGGGCACAATTTCTCTTCCAACCTTCCAACCATGGCTTTTCTAGTGCTTGGTACTTGTTCTGCATTTGGCATGTAATTAAAGAGCAGACATTACTGGAGTACCTTTTGCTGTAGCATAGGTTACAATCATCCTGAAGAAAAGCAAACACCTTTGGTTGTTTTTCTCTTCTGTGTAGTAGAAAATGCATGGTGTACTGGGTGTTTGACTCACTTCTGTGCTCTTCCTGCATGGAGTTTCTCTCCTGCCAGACTTACATGCATTTTTCATTGTTGAAATGGTACTGATGCATCACCCATTTTCAGTGCTCAGTTCATTTGTCACACAGAAGAGAACTGACTCTGCTGCCATAAAATTTGTTTTATTGCCAATACATTTAAACACTTTTGATTAACTTTTATTGGGGCCATTTTATTAAATTTGATGCCTGTGAATATCATGCTGAGGTAAAGATTGCTACTTCGGATGTCACAGATTTTATTAAATTGTTATCTTAGAGCATGGTGGTTCTTTGTTCCTGGCCTGGACATCAGGTTGGTTTGGAATCTGGCAAAAGAACATGTTGTTTCCTCCTTTTAAATTGGCATCCTGCTAAGTAGTAGGGCCTCCCGGTTGCTTTACACAATTATTTTTAAGATATGCAGAAATCCCCAGAAATATGAAGAGACTTCTTTTAAAAGCTTGGTGTTTCATGGAAAGACACATTTCTTTTGTTTGCCTCTTCAACAAAACAGTTTGTAAAATAATAGTGCCCAAGATAACATAGCTCTTACATGCAGTGTTATTGTCTCTACAGAAAATAATCCAGCTGACCTGTTTGAAACACCTATTTACTGTTTCCCTTCACAGTGGGCTGGAAATGGAGTTTTTAGCAATTAATGAGTCAGCCCTGAAGGAAGAGATTTTACTTTTATTTTTTAAATTGAATTGACTACTTTTGGTGCTAGTTAATTAGACTTTACTCCCAAGAAGAGTAAAACACTAGTAATCTCACTGCTCAGAATTGAATAATACATTTTATTAATTTATATATTAAAAATAATACATTTTCATTATTTAAGAAACTTTGCTGTGTAAAAGTAGGTATCCTTATATTTGTTGATAATAAGTAATTTTTACAAATGTAATGGATGTCATAAGATTCTATATAATGGAATCTGTGTAGTAATTAATTGATACCATAACAGTGAAATAGCATTATAGGTCCGTTCTGCTGAGGAATAGAGACGTGCCAGTTACATCCTGGGACTTGAACAAGCCAAGTGGGTTAGTAATTTTCAGTAGTACATGGACTACAAGGTAATGTTTACTTAGAGTTTTTGGGAGAAGAATGGCTTTTATCATCTAGAGAAAAAAATGAGATGAATTAGCCGTAGTCCCCAGTGGTAAATAGGCAAAGAAGGATTGGCAAAAAACATATCAGTGAGAAATGCAGAAGATGATAGTGTACCACTTTTATGTTTATAAGATGGTAATTTACTAGTTTTGTATTTACTCAGTGAGAGTTGCATAAGTAAATGGGCAAAGCTTAAGCAGCAGGGACAGTGGAAAGAAATACGGGCATTAAATTGGCTAAGAGCGGAGGCAGAGAGAAGAGAATTTATACATGAAGAAACTGCGTTTACTGTAGTGGGAGTTGTAATTCCATGTTACTGGGAGTGAAGTGGTGATGGGAAGTAGAAGTTAAAAGGCAGGGTGTTGTATTTTTTAATATAGTCTCTTTCTGTAAAGATAAGGCTAAAATGGGTAAATTTATTTTCTATATTGTAAAAATCAAAGGATTTGATTCAATGCATAAAAACCAGCATTTGAGAAATTTGATGAACTGTGTGCTAAGTGCTTATTTTACCTCCACAAGAGACCTTGAGGCCTGCAAGTTTTTGACACTGAGGGAAATGTGTAATTTTTTAAAATAACTCCTGCTGTTAACCTAAGAGAGAACTTCCATATGGAAACTTAATATATGTTCCCTTAGTCATGCCAGAAATGCAGATATGGTGTTTCATTGTAGGCTTTTCTGTGGCTCCCAGACACACAATTGCTGAACATCTGACAGCAAAGAATGTATTTCACCATAAATTGGTAATAAGCTGTGTTTGAAAAAAGGGTAGTAATCTTTGCCTTGTGCCATCGAATCTGATAACACTACAAAACAGTACAAAATAAAAATGCGGGCATCTGTTCCAGAACATGGGGTGGTTTCTTTTTTAATGGCAATTTCTATTTCAGTTTGTGTCTTCTCTTCAAAAAAGATCTTTAGGCTTTTTCTTTCCACAGGCTTTCATGGACTAATCCTCTATGTGTGAAACCATGGCCTTCCTTTTCTGAAAATGAAGGAGCTGGATATGAAAAAGTATAATTACGTGAACTTTAGGTAGATCTTCATGTGAAGGGCCAAACCATATCAGACTGCTCCCTTTTTGTCAGAGCAACATGCTTTGTATGCTTTTTAAAAATTATTAGAAGTACTTTATCATTCTGTATTCCATCATGGTAGACAGTATTTCACAAAAACCACATATAAAGCACATAGTACAAAAACTTAGTGTACGTTGTAGATATTCTGGAAGATGATCTGTCTGCATACCAGGAAAGATGTTTGCTTCAAACATACTTAAGAAAACAAGATTATTTTCTTAAGCAAGTGAGCTGTTTATACAAAATATTGTCACTTCAGGACACATATGAAGTTAATGACTAGAATCTGTTCGAGGTGCTGTCAGATGGTAGTATACGTTTTTGGCACACCATACTTACTAGTATTCTGATGTTTCAGGCTAGATTTTATTTTGAACATAATTTATCTGAAAACTGGGCATGTAAATAGTGCTCTGTCTCCTCCCCAACAGAAACATGCCTTCTAAAAATTTTCTTTGAGATTTTTAAAATCTGTCGTTGTAAAACCAACTGGGGAGCAAGTCCTGAACAGTTGCAAGAGTCACTGTATCTGAAGTGTGCTCTGTCTGCTGCTTATTGTAGGTATATGGTTTTCTTTAGAAGTAAAAAGAAAATACAGTTCAGTAAAATACTATAGCTGAATGGCCTTCATGGTAGTTGAAAAAGAAGGAGAAATAGCTGACTTGCTAATAGATTGTGTAATTTGTTATTGAAAGAAGGATACTTCACATCTATTAGACTGGGCAATATTATAACCAGCTAGAGAAAAATGGATTGTAAGTCATTCCAAAATAAATAAAGCTTGTGGTTCTTACTGTGATACTGAAAAAGGGGAACAGTAAAATTGTTAGAAATATTTTAGAATATATTATTTTTCTAAGTGTAATTAATTAATGGATCCTAAGTTTTTTTTCCTGTGTAATTTGTATAAGTCAATTGTTACCAATGGGAAAAAATCCAAACAAGCCCAACAGATTTTCAGTTACTTTTTTATACAATTCCACAAAAGATGAAGTCTGTTAACTTCACTATTCCATGCAATGGGCAAATTAAAGCAGGATTTTTAAGCACCTCTTTAGAATAAGTCAGCTACTTACACAATTCTGAAAATTCCACTACTCTCACCTAATTGAGGAAAAGGACAATGACAAAATGGATGACCATCATCTAGTCACACTTAACACCTGACACTACAGGCACAAGGAATCCTACTCTTTTTCAGATTTCTTTTTTTGGCCATTTTAAATAACATGAAAATAACATGCAGATTTTTCTGGCTCTTCTAATTTTTTGAGTTTCTTGGTCACTGCTGTGGAAATGGGGACTATTGCAGACAAAGGCACCTTTTTACAAATGTGGAGGAAGGGTGGGGCAGAAGCTTAGGAACGCCCTGTATCAATATCTCAAAGGTATTTACTTTGCATGTATAAAATTGTAAATTTACTCTCTCTCTCTCTCTCTTAGAGAGTAGCTAATTTGGTGGCAGGGGAAATCTCAATTGACATTTCACCCTAGGATGAGAAGGTACCTGTAATCTGATCATAAGAAGAGCTCAACAGTGATCAGCATTAAGCAACAAATGGTAAAACCCATTGTTAAATGTTTCAACCTGCTAAATGTTGAAGATATTTACTGAAGGAGATGATAGTTTTTCATTCCAAGTTTATAAGGCAGTACTGTGTTATACCCTCACAGAAACATGCAAGTAAAGAGGTGATAAGGTAAGATACCTTCCATTTTACTAGGCACAGGAACTACTTTCAATGTATAACTTTAATGGTAACACATTTGTTTTACAATCAGATACGTGCTTTTAACCAAGTTTTTGCTGTGCTTTAGCTGATACAGTCTTGATTTTTTTGCAAAACCTCATGAGTTCTATGTTTAAGCATATTTTAAACTGTAATTGCACTCAATGTTCTGGTGAGATGGGATGGCCTGTATCCCTGAGTGTTTTGTATGTTTTGTTTTGGTTTTAAGTATATGCTGAAACAGTTTTTAAAAATCATTCTGGTGTTTGGATTCTTACAGTACCTCAGTCTTTCAAGTATTCGGTTTAATGAACTGTCTCTGTTAAAACACAAGCATGTTTTTTCTGCTGTTTTTTGTGTGCCTAGAAGTTGGGTATCTCAGAGGATTTTTAGAGTAATTTGTAAGCTGCTTACTAATTTTTCATGGAACTCAGTCTTTTCCCATAAATTGTATTTAAGTGACTCAGAAGTTGTAAATGGGTTCTTCAGTTCCTCGCAGAGTGTCCTCCTTGCTGCAGCATGTATTTGATGGCGTAGCAGGTAAAACCAGCACTAGAATAGTGGCCCCGGAGGGGTTGCTGTGCATTTGCTTATTTCTGTCAAGGTACCTGTAAACCAAAATGTGGTCATGTTGATTTGTGTAATGCACCAACTGCCGTGTTCCCTTGCTTGGAAATGTTAGCAGTTTGAGTGTTGGGATTAAAACAGACCTGCTAAATTAATAGATTTTTTTATCAAGCTTTCTCGAGCATCCTGACAGAGGAGTAGTTCCTCAAAGAAAAGCAAGATTGACTTGCAGCTGGTTTTGGACAACTCTTCTTAAGCAAAGACAGCGGTGTTTTTGCTTTTTGTAAAAAAAAATGTAGCTGAAATAATGCCAAAAGGTAATGGGAAATGTGAGAATAGCAAAATGGAAATGAACCTTTAGTATTGAAGGAATATTTACGTGCAGAAAATGGAAAGGTAGACAGAAGCTTAAAAGTAGAGAGGTACGTTTATATTAGTTGTAACAACAACAGCTTTTCCTTTCCCCTCTAGCCTTCTTTATTAGTGTACTAAAGCAGTTGAATAGGAGAACTATACATATTAGCTTTGTGAATTGATATGAAGAAATCATCAGTATACTGATCAAAGCTAAAGGAAGGCTAATAATGATTTTTAAACAAGAAGATACCAAGAGACTGGATTGTTTATTTGTCACTTTGTGGATCCTGTACATAGGAATGGCTGTGTTTTAAGTTGCAGTTGACTTCTTTTAAGAACGTGTCTAGGAGACAGCTTGAGAGGATCCCCACATTTTGACTGTAAGCAGTATATTTCGTGAGCTTTATGTATCAAAAAGAGCAGCTGTGTTTCAAGGTGAGAAAGTAACGCTTGCTTGGATTGAAAAGAAAATGACCTATAGGGAACATCAAACTAAGGAAGAAAACTAGCCAGAGTATAATAATAAGAATAATAAGAAGAAAATACTCTGGCTAGTTTTTATCAGCTGTCCTGTTCAGAGAGGAAGTTGAGAGGCATTGCAAAATGGGTGAAGGGTGATTCAGTGGGTTGTATAAAGCCTGAGCTGGTGAAGTGGCATTCTTTGAAGAGGAAGATGCCCAAGCGTGTCACTTGCCTAGAAAGGGTATAGAGGTGTGTTGAGGTTTGAAAGCAAAANTAACTGGTGCTATGGGAACATGCTGTTGTGATCCAGTCTGAAGGATCCAACTCAATTTGGGGACTTGATCCTGCATTTGCTGTAAAATTAAACATGCTTCAAGCTTTTTAGTTACATTGCTATTTTGCCAGTCTACCAAGAATAGGGATTCCCTCCCTCCCAAAATGCAATTCACTGTTAGAATTTGAATGATGTATTTTGTGATTTATCTTGTCTGCATAGCATTATGCAGAGAGGAAGACACTTTCTTTGATGGTTCCTGTCTTGACTTACTTCATGTAGTTGTTAATTGATCATAGACCGAAATAGGATATTTACCATTATTTCCTCTGCATAGCTTGATCTCATTCCTACTTGCCAAAAGCACCACAGATCTGTGTGTATGGATGGGGATAGTGATTTGCATGCACTGCAGGATAGAGTGAAGACTGCAGAATGACTTAAAGCAAGATATGTCAATATTTTCAGGTCTTGCAACTCTGCTTGGTGATAGAACTTTTCAGAAAATATTTCCTAATTTCATTTTACGTAAAAATACTCAATTCAGTAATTCCAACACCAGCAGCCTGAAGACCTTGACTATTAATGCACTCTTCTATTGCATGTTTCAAACTGGTTTGAATCTTTAATCATTAGAATACTTTCTGCATTGATATATCGTGCCCCCTCTCAAATGTCTGTTTTAGACGACAAAGCAAATGCTTACTCTTTAGACAGCTTTCCACATGGAAGTGAAGGGTTTTGTGTTTGGTTTTACTTGCTTATTTGATTTTTTATTAAGAGAAGATTTGTGTTTTGGAATTTTGACGCTTCTTTTTAATCATTTGCTGTATAAATTCTGTGTCGGTATGTAAGGCACTCTGAGTGTGTATTTATCCTTCACACTGTAAATTCAGTGAATTAAGGTTTCCAGTTAATGACACAGGGCCCTTGCTTTTAGTTTTATGAATTTTTTTTGGTTTCTCAAGTGTAAGAAACAAATAAGGCTGTAAATATGTATTGTTTGATCAATTCTGTAAGTTCTGGATGACTTTAAATTAGTTAAATGTTATTTAAGTGTCTTGCTGGTGTTTTTCCTGATCTGTTACAGCTCTTGTTAGGGCCCTCATTGCTGGGAGCAGACCATTTCATTGCTCTGCCATTTCTGAAGCAAATGATCATTGCTACAGGAAGACCTTTGTAGGTAGAGTTTAATTTAAATATGTTCTTGGCTGTTAAAATTTGTAATTTAAGCACCCCTGGCAATCTTAGCTAAGCAAGGCATTTATGTTGCGGCCTGGAAGCAACAGGGTTGTATTGATTCAGTTGGATGGCTTCAAGAATGGTAAATTAACTGTAATGTGTAATTTATCTCTTCTTTGATATTTTTAGGACAAAATTTTTAAATGATGAACAGTGGAAAAAAAAAAAGATTGTGTATTTCTAGTTACAGTGTTGTTCATTCAGAAGGAGTGATTTGTTCTCCGCAGTTGAACTTTTATAATACGTGTGATTTAACCTATCAGCCTAGGGATGGGAACCATTCCTCTGCATTTCTGCCTCCTGCCTTGTACAGGATCTAGGGCTTGCATGGCCTCAGAGTGAGTCAGATCAGCTCATTGATCTGCTGGATCCACCAACAGCTTGAATCCAACAGCTTGATGAAGCTCATGTAGCTGGAGGAAGAGGAGGATTGGGTATGGACCACCCATTTCAGTAGCAGCTGAGGGTAAAGGATTGAGTGTGACGTGGAACAGTCTAACTTTTTAGACTTATTTACTTTGTTGTCTGTTAACACTGGTTAACAGAGAGTTCACTAACACTGGTTAGTTCTGCTAACACTGGTTAGCAGAGAGTTCATTTTATCATAAAATTACCAATGTAAACATTATTGTGGTGACTTGTTTTACTCTTAGCTAAATATACAGATAATGTCAGATACAGTAATTCTGAAATAAGCCTGAGCAAAATATTACCTCTGTCACAGCTGTAGTCTTGTCAAATTCTGTAAAAAAGCTGAGCAGCTGCCATAACTCTCATTAGAGGAAGAACTAAATTTGAGCTCACAAAGACAGACAGATTCCTTGAGTATTTAGGTGATACTTGAGATTCATCCAAACTGCTCTACTGTGTACAAGGCAGTGTAAATAGATAATGATTTCTAGACTCTAGCATGGAAGCTTCATAGGGCTTTCTGCATCAGGTTAACATCAGGTGGGTTATTTGTAACAGTTATGTGGAACAGAAGGTGGGGCTTGCTTGTGTTTTTTTTTAAATCTGAGCAAATGCAAGTGCCCCCTCCACATCTTGGTTCTCCTTGTGTCAGAAGTGGTCCTTCTTTGTCCATTCTTCTCCTACAGCCCTTCATCCCTTTTCTGTAGAATGTCAAGGAGCAGGATACAAGTAACACCTAATAATTTGGTATGCTTGGTGTTGCAGTTCTGTTTCTGCATGATAGATTCTTGGTATTGTGTATGATTTATATCATGACACTACTGGTCTGATTGCTTTTTCTTTGGCCAGTCCTTAATTTCTGTTCCCTAGGTGATCACATTACATTTATCCTTTCCTTGTTTTTCTCCCATGTCTTGCATTAAATATATATAAAACATTTTTGATTATTACAATAAATGCATTTTTGCAAATTTAAGTGGGAGAAAAGTGCTGTGTACTGAGAGAGTTTTCTGCAGCACAGTTTGTGTTACCATGTCATCTATTTTTTGAAAAAGTTTCCATGTTCCTCTGATTAAACATCTTAATCGCTTTCAGTTCTACTATGAAATTTTTATCCAAGAAAAATAAGTTTCGATGTGGATATCACTTCTTCATCTTCTAACTAACCAGATGCTCACTTGGGTATTTATGCTTTTTTGTCCTAGGTTTGATGTTAGAATTATTTAGTGACAATTTTGTTGGTCACCAAATGTTGTTTAGTGATCAGTTCTGTTTCCACTGCATGTAATGTTCCTACCATTTATAACACTGTATAAAATCCAGTCTCTCTTTCGTCAGTACTAATGGAAGTGAATGATGGTATGAGGTGATGGAAACATTTTATTTCCTAAACACTTCCCAGTTTGCCGTTGATTTCGGTTTCTCTGGAGGACTGATCTTTCACAGCTGTTGCAAAATGTAAGTGTGTTTTTTCCCTGCTGTGCAGATATCTGCCTTTTTCTAAACTCTCCATGGCACAAAAGGGTCTTTTTAAAACGTCACAAATTCGAAGCAATTTATGTTGGCATTAAATGTAAACATTTTGCTGTCATTGTTTATGGAAGAAATTGAAAGTTTAGGAGTGAATGGGTAAAAAAAAGATAAATATTGAGCAGTCTCCTTATAGAAACAGGAATGTGAGTTACACATAGTTTATTCCTTAGGAAATTCTTCCATTCAGTTTTATCAGTTAGTGCTTGAAAATACTTAGGGCTTCACTTCTATATAATTGCAGTAACTATGCCTTCTACTGTCCACTCTTTGTTATTTTGCCAATAAGTTTTGTCAAATGTATGTTGTTGTAAGTTTGTTTGCACTCTAAACCTATCCTATATAGTGGAACTCTCTCTCTCTCTCTCTCTCTCTCTATATATATATATACATAGCCGATTTTATCTCTACATATATATTTATGTATATAAATAAATATGCCTAGATAAATGGTTGCATATGTTTTAAACTACTTAAAACCCCTTATGATATAAAATAATAGGATAGGTTTTAAATGAGATAACTTTACTTTCAGAAATTACTTTCCACTGAGGGCCAGCACTGGACATTAATGCATACATATGGAAGCACAATGTTGATTCAGATGGAAGAGGAAATATCAATTTAGATTGAGGAATGTGTTCCCTATAATCCTCGCTGTTCTCAGTTATTCTTGTAGAGCTTTGCATAGAGCTCATAGCTGTGGTGCGGGAATACTAACTTCAGTAGCAGATGTGAGCCTGAAGCTTATTACATGTTTCACCAGATGTTTCATTTATCTTTAGGGCAACCTTCTGGTTTGTTTTTTATATCAAACACTGTGAGAAATAAAATTCAGAATATATTTTAAACATGTTATGAATATTTGGAGATAAAGGAAACCTTTCATAACTTGAAGAAGCATTGTAATGTCTCGTATTAAATATATTTTTCTTTTAGATTGTATTTCAGCAAGATACTGTATATTTTGTATAATGATCCAATCTGATTTAGACTAAGCTTGCTTGTAAAGATAATGTAACCCTAAAAAGAGCGGATTTTGTATGTTTATGTAAGCTTATTGTCTCCGTCTATGTTTATTAATAGTTCATGTGATTTGATATCTTACATATTTACTGCTAGAATTCGTTCACAGCATAAAGTATTTTGGATGAAGAAGACTCAGCAATTTCAGTAATAATTGTGAATCTTAGGAAGAGATCCCTTAGGGTGATGCTGTTGATATTTCTTGAAGGAAATTGATCTTTGGGCCACTTGTGTGGCTCACTGGTTTTGTCTTTGCACGATGGCCTTCACCTCTGTGCAGAATAGGGCATCAGAATTTCAGCTTTTGTGCACCCTCAGCTGCTCCTGTGCTCAAACCATGCACCACCCTTGTTGTATCTGAGTTACAGCAGCAAAAGCTGATGTGTGTCTGTGAACAAAAAGTACGTGTAGCAAATGTTTTGGAAAGTTGTATCAGGGAAAACTGTAGAGGACAGCAAGTGAAATGTTTATGTGTGTTTAGTGAATTTTGTTCATCAAGCATGTTTAATAGTGAGGATATGTCAGGGACTGTCTCTGCCTCCTGTGTTTCCTTTCATGACTGTGTCAGTTGCATGAAAAAGAATACCCCATTTGCACACTTAACAAAGAACAGAGTGAATTGTTAGTCAGCTTCAACTAGAAGGTAAGTAGGAACCAAGTATACTCTTAAACCTGACTGTTCAATAGGTCTGAATATTACAGTAGAGCCCTGGAACAAAAATGTTAGATGTCAAGAAATGAAACAAAGATCAAGTGCAATTCTTGCACTTCAAATGCAGCTTTGGAAAGCAAGTTCTTTATTGCTCTTGTCCTTGAAAGGAGTAAAAGAGAGAGTAATTTTAAAAACACTTGGATCAAGTGTTTGTGAACTCCTATGTAATACGGAGCAGGTCTTAACAAAGACTGTTCTGTGTACATATTCTTTGTTTGTGGATGTCTCCTTTGTGGTTGTGCAAATGTCTTTTCCCTTTGGGACTTAATTACATAGCCTTCTTCTAACAGCTACAAGTGCTTACACAGAAAAATTGTATTGGGAGAGTATTGTGTGTGTTTATAGTCTTTTAAAACAGCAGCTGGCTACCAGGGCCACTGTGTTGTGATCAGCAATTTCTCTCCAAAACAGAATTTGGAGGTCTGTTTTAAAAGCTAATTAGCATGTCTTTAAGTCCAGGGTAGTATTCCTGATCCTCCTTATGCTTCCGCAGTAATGCCTAAGAAAGGAGGCTGTGAGAATAGACTTTGATTGCTGCATGGCCTTTTGACAAGAGAGGAGGAGAGAAGACCCTGGCCTCCTTTAAAGTGCAACAATGGAATGGGCAAAGTTTCAGTTGTGTTGGGGTGATCATCTAGCTCATCTAGCCAGGTGCCTGGAAATTTCTCTGGAGGAGTGGTTGTTCCTTGCAGAAATGGGGTAGTTTACCATGGACTGGGTTATGCAGAGTCCAGGGTGGAGATTTGGGTTTGTGAAACCATTGTGAATGCAGCTGTCCCACAGGGAAGTTTCATTAGTGCAATTGTCAGTTTGTCAAGTGTTTCTAACTCTCAGGACTTTGGCAAGGACATTTTTTTGTGTGGAGTCTTCTGTTCACTTGCTGAAGGAGTGGGACATGGTTTCAAGCCTCTTGAACTCCTGAAGTGTAAGAGTTGAAGAAACATTATTTGTAAAATAAGCGTATTAGACTCTTAGCTAATCAGTAACTGAATTTATTGGGCAGTAAAATATCTTTGTATTATGCTACCAATCCAGCACGATTTGGTTGGTGTTTTATGGCTAAGGCTTTGTGCATATACACCACAAGCTTTGTGTCTGTGTGGATATGTTAAGGCTCTCTAATAAGCATTGCTGACTCTGTCTTCCCACAGAAAGAAGGATTTTTGTTCCAGTCCCCTTGAGTATATTCTAATGATAAAATATGGAAGAGGTGTTTAAAACGCAAGTTGCAGGTTTTTAAGTAGTTGTTTAGAGACTCTTGAGAATGATACAAACATCTTTCTTCTAAGGCAGAGTAAACTTCTTAAAAAGTTTGCAGATTTCCTGCTGGGACCTGATACTGTGATTGTTATACATAAAAATAAAATACATAGGGAAATTTAAAATATTTAAATAAGCATAAGTTGAGCTTATTCTTACTGAATTTTCACCTTGACAGATACCTCAAAGTTGCCATTGTTCCAGTCATTAATAAATTTGTATTATTTTGGACTGTTTTCTGGTATAAATGTATAACTGTGGCAGATGAAAGTTTTTAGTTTTTTTCAGTTAAATACTGTAGGAAGTAGCATTCTTTGTAATATCTTGGAGAGAAGGAGTCTTTAGCAGTCCATCCAGATGTAATTCTGGTTATATTGATATTAAAGATAATTCAATGAGTTTGCTCTCAGCTGCAACACTTTAAAAAAAATTAAATGCAACTTTAAAAATAGGAGATCATGGTCAATGTACAAAGATGCTTTTTAATTTGCATTTCTTTCTACCACATTTCTCTGTTGAACAAAATGAATTCTCTAGGCCTCTATTTTCAAGTCCTCTTGACGTTGCAGTTCAGTGTTATTCAGTCCTTGGCTTTGTTTCCTTTTTGTCCTTTGACAGTTCTGTATTTTTGTATTTGCTTACCATATTGAACTGCAGATGCAAATCTAAGCATAGTTTGTGTAACAAAATATTTTCAGACTGGCTTACCCATGTTAATTTTTTTGAAACAATTTGTTACATTTTTGACATTCAGTGAGAGTGTCTAAAATAAATATAGTCTGTGGCTGTCAACCAAAGATTTTGCACCTATTGTGACTCGTGTCTTGTTTGCATTTGAAAAAGTATTTAGGCTGAATCCTTTGAGAATTATATAGTGCTCTGTATAATTGCTTTTAACGTTTTCAATAACTAACAAAAAGATGAATGCAGAATGAAAATAAATGCTTTTGAAACACAAAAAAATCTCCTTCAATGAGATTTCACACTATGGCTGTTTTTTCTCTAGAAACCTATATTTTACTCAAGCCAAACTTGGTTTACTTAGATTGTGATATTTTTATCTTAGCAGTTAACAGAACTTTGTGATCTTGGTCCCTTAAAAAAAAAAAAAAGGACCAATAATGTTTTATGTGACTGAAATTAACGTTTGGCATTTCTTCTTGTTATTTTTCTTTACCATATTTTAACTTATTAAGCCATCTTTTCCAGTCATAGAATCATTGAATTGCTGAGCTTGGAAGGAATGTCTAGAGGTCTCTGGTTCAATCATCCTGCTCAAAGCAGTGCAGCTAGAACAGGTTGTACACATGAATTTTAATTGTCTCCAAGGATGAAGGTTCTATGGCCTTTCTTGACAGCCTGTTGTGAAGTTTGCCCTTCCTCAGGGTTTGAAAGCAAACAAACAAATAAGCTATTGTGTCGTATATTTAAGTTGAATTGAAAAAGACTTCATGCACATGGATAAGATCCCTCTGAGTCTTCTCCAGCTCTCTCAGCCTCTCCTTGAATGACAGATGGTCCAGTCCCCAGTCATCTTTGTGGTCTGCCCTGAACTCTCTGCAGCAGGTCCTTGTCTCATACTGAGGAGCCCAGAACTGGACACAGCAGCCTAGATGTGTCTTGCCAGGGCTGAGCAGAGGGAAAGGATCACCTCCCTCAATCTGCCTGGAATGCTTTGCCTAATGCCCAAGAACTACTGCTGCAAGGGTCCATTGATGGCTCAAGTGAACATCCATCCAGGATCCCGAGTACCTTTTCTGCTGAGTTTCTTTTCATCCAGTCTACCCCAGCATGTGCTGGGGTTCTTCCTCCCCAGGAGCAGGACATTGCATTTGCCTTTGCTGAACTTTTTCCAGCCTGTTTAAATCTCTCTGGAAGTCAGCAGAAACCTCCTTCTGGTTTTTATCGTGGCAAACTAGCTGAGGGTGCACTCTGTCTCATCATTCAGGTCATTAATAAAGATGACAGGAGAGTATTGGACCCAGTTTTGATCCCTTGGGCACCCAAATAGTGGCCGACATCTGGATGGACTTTGTGCTGCTGATCATAGCCCTGCATGGCTCATCATTTTGTGGCTTTTTTTTTGTTTGGATAGGATTAATCTTTTTCTATTCTTTTTTTTCCACCCTCCAACTATAATTTGAGTTTGTAAACATAATATTGTTACAAAAGTATTTTGGCAGTCAGTGAAAAATAGGTACCACCAAGTGATCCGATGAATGAAGCTGTTTTGCTTTGAGGCACTGCTCAGAATAAATGGCGAGTGCTGTCCCAAGGGTTTATAGTCTCCAGTGAACCAAGCAGGAGTGGAAAGAATTGACTTGTCCAGCCCCCATCAGGGAGTCCTTCAGCTGAGCAAGCAGTGGAACCGCAGCCTACTGCCTCCAGCTCTGATGCACTGTGCTTTTTCTCTTACTCATTAAATAATTGATTGCAGTGAATCTTCTCCTCTGCTTCCCAACTTGTTTCCCGTGTAAAAAACCTTTAAGTTTATAACTTCCTTCTTGGCACAGCACTTTTCTGCCTGTTCAAACAGGGTGTGAGTTCAGTTCTTGGCTACTTTGAAAGAACAAGCCACACTCAGATATAAAAGTTGCAAGTGCTATGTTGCTGAAGTATTAGCTTTGGCTTGCAAAGTCGTGCCATATGATGTTACAAGCCCTAGAAAGAGGAGGAATCCATCCTGACTCTATATTGCGTAGCTTGATCTAAAAGCCGTGAGCTTTATTTTCTAAATTAAATACTCTTAAACTCATGTGGGTTTTAGTTTTGTTTAAATTGTTTGATATCTTTGCATTTGAACATAGTGCGTAATCTCAAGTTGTTAAGTGCCAAAGGCTGCTCCTGCAAAGGTATGACTGTCTTTTACCTCAGATATCTAACCACTCCTGTTTTTATTGTTCCTCTTGCTGGGCTATGGAATAGACTTCCTGAATCTGGCCTGAATTCATTGTTTCTTTGAGGACAATTGAAGAAGTGATACTGATGCAGGCATTACTAGTGTTAGCTTGGGCTTTAGAAACACAACTGAGTAATACCAGTGATGATGCCATTCAGATGCTGCACAGTGTTGTAGCTCCTTACTCAGCACTAATGCTCAGTAAAATGGGAATTTCTCTTCTTAGTTACCTTGGCATGATTTTTCCTAACCATCATGGTATTATCTGGGCAGTGGTGAGAAATTGTAAGCTGAAAATTTTGGGACAGAGAGAGGGAGTGGAGTTAAGGGTTGAGGTGAACTTTGTGATACTGGAAACAGACATTGTCAGCCTTCTGTGTCTTGTTTGTTGTTGAGAAGTTGCCTTTACCCTACTTTATCTATGTATGTAATAGCATGGTCATGTGCATTAACATTTACCATGGGAAATACACCTTGATTCATGGTTAAATGTGTATTTACATGTGGGATATGTGTTCTTTCTCTCTACCTCTTCTTCCACCCCCTCAAATCTCTATGTGTATATGTGTACATATACGCACACACATAACTGAAAATAAAGGAGTCAGTATGTGATGATGATGCCTCTGATTTCCTTGGGAAGAAAATGCAACATGTAGTAGCTAACCATGCAGGTTGTCCTAGACAACATTGGAAGTCTGGTATAGAAATAGTTTGGAGAATGTTAATGCACAGTTAGTCAGGATCTGTCTTGACCAGTTGAAGTGCCCTTCACATGTAGCAGGTTTTATGTTTTTTACATCCATGTAGAAAGCCTCTGAAAAAGGAACCCTTCTTGTTTAGGGTTGTTTACTGCAGTACATTCCTGTGTGTTACAGCAAGATCTGGTGTGTGTGTCACCCTAACTTTGATGGTTCTTGTTTCAAAGTGATGTGGTAGTTGCCACTGAGCCTTTGAAAACTGTATCTGCTGGCTTTCCATGGCACCTCTATTATAAGTTGCTAACCCCATGTTAAAGCATTATATTGGAATTATTTAGAAGTCTGTGCTGTTATGCCTGGAACTGTACACTTTTAAAACCTTAAGTACTTTAATACTCTTTAACTAATTAAATGTTGCCCATGCTAATTAATCGATAGCTGCTGTGGTAGCAGTCATGTAAGGAAACAGTACAATGATGTATTAGTGATGTTCTTGAACATTTCTGTTTTGGAATTGGCATAAAAACAAGGTTTCACCTAATGAAGCATAGCACACTTCCTCAATTGATTAGCTTCCAAATTCTTCACACACTGGCTTTTTTCTAACATTGTTGCTTAGCTATATGGGATGAGATGTGTTGAAAATTTGGATGCCATCAGTTCTGGGTGATGAATTTCTGAACAGAATTGTCATGTCTCTCTTGCTGTAAGCTCTTGCTGCCTGCTGGCATACGTGGCCACTGTACAACTTCTTGAATCTTTAACATCCTGCTAATGCTATCACCTGTCATGTTGAAATGCACATAATATTATATGTAATATATAGGGAGCAAAGGAGGCTGATTTTCACATGCAGGAAGGGACTACCTCTGTCAGAATTTGATTTAATCTGTTGTTTCTTGGTGCAGCCAACAGCTTTCAAAATAACTGTGCTGTGACTGTTGGTTGGCAGGGAAGACTTAATAAAAAAGCTGAAAATCTCTTGTGATCTAGTTGCAGTAATTTGGGAGTCTTTGGGGCAAATGCTTTCACAAGGTCTGAACCACAAGTCTTCATCCAAAATTGAATATATTTCCTTAAGTTCTCTAGAAAATCTTGGTCAGGGTCTTCTACTTTTGACCTCATCTAAAGTCAGTTTCCTTCATATTATTTCAGAAACTTAAAACTATCCTGAAGAGAATTGCAAACATCTCTTGATAGCCAATATGCTACAATAAAATACTAATGTAATGTGTACCCCTCAAAAAATGGAGTTGTTTGATATACTCAGTTCTGGCTCTCATTAGGCATCATCTTTGTGTGGATCCATGGCCTCCACATGTGCAAATCTTTCACTTCATCAAGCGAAATCTTTAGGTGGAGGGGTTGTTTACTTACCTTTTTGTAAGCCTGCGTGTTAAGAATCTTCTGTGTTAAGGTTTGGATAATAAAAGCTGAATTTTCTCTCTCTTTTGAAGAGTTGCCTAGTGATAATAAGTGATGTTGAATATGTGTGTCTGCTGTGTAGTGGCAATCATTATCTCCAGAACTAAATCAGAACAGAATCTGTCACTCTAATCTTCCTGCAAGCTAAAGAAGAGCAAAGATTTCTGTTGTGGCAGGGATTGCAAGCAACAGGACTTGACTCATTTTATTTGGAAGTTACTCCTTGGCAAAGCAAATGTCTGACCCTGGATCTTGTAGTGAAGAGATACTTTTTCATTTGTCTGCTGGGTAGGACTTGGCTTAAGTTCTGACTTACTCGTACCTCATGTGAATTAAAGTTGTTTTGCTCATGGCTTGAAGATCTGACTGGTCCTCTAGCCATGAGGAGCACTTGCAGATGATTCTACAGCAGAGATCCAAGTGAAACTGCCCTTGGTTAGAGCTTTCAGCTTAGTCACTGGTCTCCAAGCTGGTCAGATGGGATGTCTCAGTCTGTCTTTGTGTTGTGGATTGCTCAATGGGATGTTACTTGGAGATGTAAGTGGAATTCTAAGAGTGTTGTAAGAGGTGTGCTGAAATGTCCTTGTGACATTGTGTTCATCTAGGTATTAGACAAAGCTCCTAGTTGCTGTGTTAAATGAGGGGTGATAGTTAAGTGCTATTCTTAATGAAAAGAAAGGAATTAATGTGGCATTTCATAGCTGTTTGCTCAGCAAGTAACAGCACCTGGGCTCCGCAAAACCGGTAGACTTTGTAAAACTAGTGTGAATTTTGGGGGTTCTGTGGGATCTTTCTGCCTTCCTGAAAGGAGCAATAGATGCTGACTGCTTCTGGCCTTCCTGGTGCATGGGGAGGTCTTGCCCTGCACTGGAAGGCCCCCAGTGGAAGAAGCAGTAGGGGCAATGCTAAAGATACAGTCATCTTTTTATTTTTTTTAATAACACACTTGTGTGATTTTGATTCCAAGGATGAGTTTATGCAGGTGGCTACCACGTTCTTCTGTTTTGCCAAAAATTAGAACTTCACTGATTCTCTCTGCTAAATGTTTAGTAGTGTTATCCCTACATGATGAGCTGATGGAGGTCACAGAAAAAATAGCTGGTGTAACTTTCAACTGAAGAAATGGGCAGTAGCAATGAATTGCTATAAAGACAATTCAGGAAAATTGCTGTATGAGGGCCATGTGTGCTTCAGTGTTCAGACCATCTTTTGTGAGCTTGAAACTTAAGAACAGTGTGAGAAATTCTTGAAAACAGACTTGAGGATATTTAATACCAAGCCATCAGAAAACCACTTGCTTCGCTGTATCTGATAACACAAGATGGGTGTTTTGACTTTAAATAAGCTGTGGAAGATGTCCCTCCACTTCCCACTGCCCTTTGAATTTCAGCAATGTAAACAGTGTGTTTTGGTTTGAAAGACAGGTATTTTGGATAATTCAAATCCCTTCCCTTGAAATCATTATAATTTAGAAAAAAAAATTAAAGGGGGCTTTTTTCAGGCAGAGTTATGGGAATAGGAAATAACAGTTCTTTACTAGCATGTATATCAAAGCAAACAAAACAGCAGCTACAGCATTAATAACAAGACAGTACCAAGAACCTTGAGGGCTTTGCTTCCCAAANCCGAGCAGAGATGGTAGATTTTCTTAGGACTGGATGTTTTTTGGTGACAGTGGAACTCCTCCCCCAGCAAGCAAAAGAGCTTGGCCGTGTCCTTTCCCATGAGTGCCCAGAAGGCAAGAGGGCAAAGCTTCCTCCAGCTCTTTCACTTCTCCCCTAAAACTCATGTTATCTCCCCCTCCCAATGCAACTCTTTATTTTGGTCAAGCACTGTTAAGTACCAAGCACTCTGTCTCCCAGTAACTATGGAGAAAGCAAATTCCTTAAGCAAAAAAAAAAAACAAAAAACAGAACAAAAAAACCAACCAAACCTAACCCCCAACACCAGTGATAGGTAGAAAAGACCCAAACTTTGAAGCTTTACAAAGAAGTTGTTTTTCTGTTTCCGGGGGTGATGAGGAATTTAAAAGCCCCCAAGCCCCTCATGTGAAGTCATAACTTTTCTTCACTTACTGAAAAGTTATTAACAAAATGAGACTTCTGTGTGATGCGTGCTGTAGGAAATGACTGATTTTCAAAATGCAGGGATTTTTGTGTTGTTTCCATTTCAGTCTGTTCCTGTTCTGCTTTCAAATTGTTGAATATGAAAATCTGTGTTACATTAAAAAAGTAAAAGTGGCTGTAGTTCATTAATCTTTAAACATTTCCAAATTTTCCAGGTAATTGAATAACCTCTTTGAGTATTTATGTAGTATAAAATTTCATAAAAAATACATTAATCTGATTGACATTTATGTAGGAGAGGAATTAGTTTCACTGCACATTTTTGTGTTATTGTGTGCTTAATTGCTTTGTAACTTAGAGCATTAAGGTAGATATGTTGTAAAGAATATGTTGATATTTTGTAAAGAAAGAGCTTTTACCAGTTAATGTAGCCTCACTAGAGTAAACAAGCAAAAATGAATGGCTGTTAAACAAAGTTAAGGGTATCTTAGGAAACTTTAAAAAGTTTTTAAAAGGATAACTTTAAAAATTTTTAAAAGGATATGTCCTGTTGGAGGTTACTGTAACACAGAGTTGTTTTTTGACCATGCTGATTCCTTCTCATGCCTTTAATCCTACTTTGCATGTTAGCAGCTAGAATAATAGTGGACAAAATTGGTGTAAGTAAAGGCTTCAAGGTGCTGAAGTTCACAGGAATACACATCTAATAGAAAACAGTTGATGCTTTCATTAGGCATGTGATGTTTATTAGGAAATGAGATATCATCTTCCTGCCTTCTTACAAGGAAAGCAAGATTTAGGCTGCACAGATGGCATTTTAGTAGTACAGTTTACTGCTGTCATGACAATGTAGGCTGACTTAAACTTTTGATAAAGATTCTGATCTTGTATCAAATTTGTCTTCCATCAATTTAGAAATAGTAGTGTAGTAAGCGAAATGGATGCTTAAACAAGAATAATATTTAGCTGCCAAATAGAAGGAGATGGAGGATTAATTGGTGAGTGTTTGTAAGATACTGTGAAGATGAATCTTTCTAGATAATTGTGAAAAAAAATACTCCAAAGATACGGCAGAAAGCCATCAAATATGTTGCTTTTTCCTTTGACCATTTTTTCTTGATAATCATTGCCAACTAAATAGTTGAATTATATTGCATGATTTTAACTTCATTTCAAGATGCTAGTTTAAAGTGGATTTCTGAATTTAAAATGCTTTTTGAAAACTCAGTGTTTTAGTATTTCTGAAAGATAGTATTATAATGCTTTTATCCTTTGGAATAATGTTGCATCCATTAGAAGACAATTTTGCAAGTTACCTTGACAGTCCTGCCCATCTTATTTAGTCGTCTTGAGGCTTGGATGTATTTATTTAAAAACAGGACAAGATTCCATTATCTTGAGTTGTGTAGAGAATTGTGTGGTCAGTGACATTTAGCTCGTCCAAAGGCTTATCTGAGTGTTTGCTCATGTGTTGATAAAATGCTGTAATAGGTTGATGGCTTTGATTGCTTCCTAATTCCGTGGTTGTGTGCTTAGACCAGAGCCCCCAACTCGCTGTTGGAAAACCCTGGGCCAGTGCCAGCACATGTGCAGGAAGTGGCATGCTTCCATTTGTTACTTTCCCGTTGTCCTGTCACGCACATCCCTGTGCTCTCCATTCCCTTGTTTCACTCCTTTGCTCTCAAAACATCTCCTCATCCTTTATTCCCACCCGTGACAGAGCTGCCCTTTCCTACCTTGCCCTGCTTTGTCAGGACCTTTGTCCTTGTGCTGGCCCATGGCTTGGAGCCACCTCTGCATAGCAAGGTAGTCATGGGCAGTCACTGCTGGCTGTGCTGAGGTGTTCTGGATCCCAGGACAGTTGCCCCTGTCCCTAATACCAGGGCTGTGGTCATCAGCCCTGGTGGGGACTGTGCTCTGGAAACTCTGGCTAAACTGGTAATAAATAACAAACAGTCTGGCCATACATGCTTACACTTGGGTAAGTATCTCCTGACAGAAGCACTTAAAATGTTGTTTCTTATTTTTATTATGTTCTGTTACTTTTCACTGTTCACCTGCTGATTGTGATATCTCCTCTGGGTGTCCTGTACTTTTTTCTGTTGAGCACAATTAATATCACACAGTGCTGTCATAAAACTAACATTGAGTTGTGATCAAGGTTAAAAATTAATGAGTTTACTGAACGTACATAATAAATTGTTACTTAGGAGTTTTTCCTCTTCTATTTCTCTCTTTCTCATAAAATGAAGGACCTTTTTGTTTTAGAAGAACATAAAGGGACTAGCAAAGCCTCAGTTGCTGTAATGAGCATTCACTCAGAAGAGGTTTGGCTTGCTCTTACTAGAGCAGTAGTGTTGGTGGCGTAGATGGACAGGATTCCTAAAGATTTGTAGTCAATTTATCTCATAGCCTATACAGAAAATGCAGATTTGTGGATGTTCAATTTTTCTACTACAGTTGCTAACTCATTAGAACACAAAATTCCTTTAAAAAATTTTGGCTAGATCTGTTCTGCCCCTTTTTTTCATCCTTCAGTTTAGCAATTAAAATGGGGTTGAATTAAGTCTTTTGACTTGCTTTTGGCTTTTTGCTCTTATGACTATGACTCTTGGCCTTTTGCCTATTTTCACGTGATTTTTTTCCCCATCCAGCTACCTACAGACCCGGTCTGCTTAACTTCCAAGTTTAGAGGAGATCAGGTGCTTTCAGCCCAGTATAGCGAAAGTGCATAAAATAGAGCACTGTTTTGTAACCCTGACTTGATATTTCAGAGTAGGAAATTAATATTATTGAGGAAGGCAATATTTACTTTTAATTTTTTTTTTCTCCATGAATAGGAGAATTGTTGAGTTACTGAGCTTTGTGCATTTGTCTTGGGAGAAGTGTGTATGTGTGAGGTGGTTGGATGTAGATAAAAATCTGTAAATATTTGTATGCATATGTGGTGCACACTTTAGACAGAGAAATATATTTCAACTGTATCTGAAGGCTTTTTCAAATGCAACATTGCCTTTCCTGGAATTAATTCTGAATTTTTTGTTTCTCTTTGCTCATTCTTTTTAGTTGTATTTTTTAGCCATAACAAGTTGGTGTGGTATTCCTTTTATTTGTATCTTCACAATTGGAATTGTTATCAACAGATGCAGTTGTTGTGATTCATAGTTTTTTAGACAATTATTTGAGATTGTGTGTGGAGGGAAACAAATTAATCTGTTGTCTCCATAATTCTCTGTGCTAAATTAAATTAAATAAATCAGTTTTCCTTCTTTTCAAATGCATATGCTGATTCCTTGAACTAGCATCTGCTAACTTGGTTTAGTCATTGAAGATACTGTCTGAAGCATACATGTGGTTTGGCAAAGTTAGTATGTATAGAAAAACCCAAATTTTTTGTGCTGCGAAGTGTATAGCACTTGTTTAGTACACGTGCTACCACATGGGAGCACTTCAAAACAGATAAATTATTGCATTAAAAGTACTATCCACATTAATAGCAGTGCTATAAAAGGACTATTTTGGTTGTTTTTCAGTATATTTTGACCAGATTAACCAAAATTTGCCATGTTCATGTTACCAGTTAAATTCAGAAAAGTGCTAGCACAGAAACTGAATGCTGTCTCTTCTGATGGACTTTTGTGTCCCTTGGACAGTATGTCCAGTCTTGAGTATATTTTAGGTAGTTTTAGTTCATCTGTCTTCTGGGTGCTCAGCATTCTTCAAGGAAACAATATTCATCCTCAGATTCATTCTCCTGGAGAGAGTCTTTGTGAGGAGGCTGTAGAAGGTGAGGGAGCAATAAAGGTCCACTTTGTTCTTGAACCAGTGACCTGCCCTCCTGAAAGCACATGCAACTTCTGCTCTTCGAGCACACTTAAAGGACAAATTTGGGAAACACGGGGTGAGGCAAACAATTGGGAAGGGCAGACCAAAGGCTACACAGATGTTAGTGGTTTGTAGGTTAGAGTTGGTTGTTACTCTTTTGCACAGGGTGCACTGCAGCAAGATGAGTGAGGAGCAGCATAAAACCAGTCTATGGCACCTAACACTGGTACAAAGTTCTTCAACTTCAATGGGGCATGGCTTTTTAGGAGGCAAGTGGATGGCTGCTCTTAAAATCAAATTTAAGGTATCTTAAAGTATCTTTCAGAAATTAAGGCTTTGAGCAACTGAGTTATCATCAAATATATTGCCTCAAGGCCAGCACTGATCAGGGTTTAACAAGTCACAGTATTTACTGATGATTTCACTGTGGCCACTTAGAAATGCATCTCCTCTGATGGTAATGATAACTATTTCAGGACTGAATTTCAGCAACATGCATGTGTGCATGTGTGATCCTGTGAGAGGTGAATTCTAATGATTTTTTTCTTGGTAAAGAAGCAATTCAGTAATAAGTAAACTTGCACCATTTGCCAGTTGTTTTTGAGCTCCAGGGTTTTAGGTTTGTTTGCATTTTAGAATGATGATGGACCTTTTTTCAGTGCTTCAGCTGATGTGACCTATTCTGAAATTAGGTTTTCAAGCAGTGAAATTATATATTGACCAGATATTTTAAGATATAGAAAACATGGCTCAATTGTCCCAATGTTGAATGGGCCATTACATCAGGATTCAACTCTTGGTCTTGTATCTGATATATTATGTTTGTTTGTTTGGGTTTTTTCTTTTTTTGTTGTTTTGTTTTTTTTGTTGGTAAGGTACAGTATAGATCTCCTATATGTTAAAGCCCAGATAAAGTTTCTAATATTGGCAGTTCTTTCAAGAAAGGAAAATGTCTTTATGTTGTTCTAATATTTTAAAAATTCTTTTACAGTAGTTACTAAAACAAATAAACTTCTGTAATAAAGTTTACTGTCAAGATTTTTCAGTCAAGGCATTTTAGTAATACAAATTCACACAAGTCAGTCATTTTCAAACAGAACACCCATATTGTATAGTTTTGCACTTTCTTTGCTTTAGATAAATTACAGTAATGCTTTCTAGCTTCCTTAATTCCCCCCCCCGCCCGCATTTGTTTGCAAACTAACAAAAAAAATCATCATTTTTGAGGAAGGAGGGGGCATTTTTTAAAAATAGCAAAAGAGAATATTTTGTTAAAAAAATCCACCTCAGAAAGGTGCTCAGGAGAGGGACAATGGCTCAAGAGACAGAGGTTGCACGTTCTCAGTGCAAGCATGACTGTTGGCTTTCTTCATCATAAGGACATCCTTGAACAAGTAGTTTGTTTTGGAATGTAGGTACACTGTCTAAATGTGAGGGAGAAGGAGGCAGCATCCTGGTCTGGCTGTTCTCTTGCCCTTTTCTTTGCTCACCTCAATTCTTGGCACCCTTAGACTAAGTGGCTCTTTCAGTGTCAGCTTTGCAGAGTGGCTTTTTAGGGACTGTGACATGAAACAGTGAATTTGTTAGAAAAAGTGCTCAACTGCCCAAATGCTAGCAGATTGAGTAATAAATAGAAGGAGAGAGGGAGCTCTTGCCCAGTCTGTGCTAAGCTTCTAGGTAAGAAGATGATGTTCTGTAGATTGGGCAAGTGATGTAAAGAAACAGTGGTAATGGCATCAACAAAAGCAGCTTGGGGGCTGTTATCCATTTGTGCAAGTTGGCAGCTTGTTGGAGCTATCTAGCTACTAATAAATGTTATAAAATATATATGTTTGGTTAAAAGAGTTTCCATTTCTCCCTGGTGGGGACTGCATCATGTTTTAATTTCTGCAGTTGTTTTCCCAAGGCAAAGATGTTAGCTATTGATGCTTTATTGGTTCTTTGACATTTTTTCCACTATTGCCTTCATTATCATCTAACTGCTAACAGTCATGAGAAGAATTGCTGACATGAAATCTGGATGGTTTTCAGTGAGTCTTTTTTCTTCTGGACAGTATCTTCTACATTGTGTTACATCTCTTACATGTTGCTGGGTGTAATGTGTTTAAGAAAGAACTTGTCCTAGAACTTGGTTACCAGTCAGCTCTCAGAAGAGCACTTTTGCAAACATGATATGCTTTTATTCAAGTTAGTAAAAGATCTGGATGTTTTCCTGCTCTTGAATATTACACTTCTCAAGGGGGAAATTATCTGGATGTATCAGCCACATGATTTCATAGGAATCTATGTCTAAGTATCATTTCCCCATCTTTACATGACCACTTCTACTTTGAGAGTGTCCACCATTACAAGAGAATTTCCACTGCAAGAAAAAGTCTAGCTTAGCTATCTAAAAGTCCACATTTCATTTAATTATCACAAAATCCTTTATCTGTTTCAGCTGCTTTTGAAAATCCTTTCTGGTTTTTCCTCTTAATGACTTCATTTGGCTACAAAGGATCTAACTATAATTTCATTTTTTTGCATGTTGTAGCAAGTCATGAGAGAAACAAGTCATGCTTGCCCTCCACACAGATATATCTTCGAAAAGCTTATTTTAACCAAAAGAGTTTATTCTAGCTACATTTAATAACTAGATCATATACTTTTCCAATTCAAAATCATGGTTACAGCAGGAGTCCTTTAGGATTTTTTTGGAGGAGATCTGTGTTCTTGTTTTAATTATGAAATTTAGAAACTTACCATCTTCACCTCCAAAAAATCCACAAAAACTTTTAAAGTTTAAGGACTGAGACTCTTTGACAAGCTAGATCTTGGCTTTTGAGCCAAACAGTGGGCTGCAAAAGCACTGGCCTCTGGGTAAGGAGCTTCAACCTGGCCTTTGTTTCTGGAAGTGGTACAATGAGCTTGCCTAGGTCTGGCAAGGGGGAAAGTTTTCATTCTGGCTTGGAAATAGCTGTTTGATCAATTGTGCAGGCTGCCCTGAAGATTTGCCTTTGTTTAGAGACAAGCACATGGAGCAGGCCTCTCCTTTACTGGCTGTGTTAGGGCATTTCAGAACAAAGCCTGGGTGGCTTTGCTATATTAGTTTAGGGATGCTTTATTATCATGGTGCCCTGGATGAAACACAAATTTCAAATAATTTCTGTTAAGATGCTATGGTATAGAATGCAATCACCAGCATATACTGATTGAAGAAGTCAATCAGTAAGGATTTCTGTAAGTGTACACAGGTTACTTCGAAAATACAGTCAGTCAGATATGGCAATTTAATGAGAAGGGCCAGAAGACTGCAGAATGTAGTCTGTGCTGCAAGAGTGAGTGATAAGTTGGAAAAATATTTGTGCAGTCTTGAAGAATGATTCCTCATATCTTTAAATAATATGTGTGGATTTTTTTCCCCTTCTGAAAGGATATGAAGTGGAGTCTGAAAATGTAGCACATTCTGTGGCCAATTAATTTGTGTTTCTTTCTTTTATAATGAATGTCATATTTGCATCTGTACAAGGAGAAGCTTTGAAAAAAATTAACAAAAATGAATGCATGGGTTGTGTGTGTGTTATCTTTGTAACTTTTGCAGCTGCAGACAAAAGTAAAGGATTGTGTAGTGTTGTTGCATTTGATTTTCTATGAGTTGACTCTGAATGTTGGTTCTTCTGATAATCACACTGATTTCTCTTTTCTTAAATTTAACCAGCAGGCACAGTGTCTAACTGTTTAAAAGATCTGATAAGTGGTAAAGTGTGTGATTCTGTTTGATGGGATTATGTTAATATTCCTGAATAGAACTCTGTTCCATGAAGGTGATCTGTTTGAATGAAGCATTTAATAGAAATAGGATTTTTGTGTTGGTACAATGAAACATTACAGCTGTTGGTGTATAAAAATATGTACTCTACTGTTTAAAGTAACTTGCAGTATTTAGATATGTATATTATAAACAATAATATGTATATGCATGCATCCTTTGCATTTATATACACCTAAAAAGAAGAAACAGTGTTGAAAATTGGAAATAAAATGCAATCAAAACTATCTAACAGCTATAGCTGGGTCCTCAAGTTCTGATACTGAAAATGTAGTTTTATGTTGTGAGAAAGACACATTTTATAACCTATTTCATATATTCATTAAATAATTTTCCTTTTGATTCCAAAAGTTGCCTAATTCCAGACAGTATTGCAACTTAAATCACAATAAGTGTTTGTTACTAAATGGTAAGATGTTACTGCTTAATGAAACCCAGTATCAGATTTTTTTTTATGAATGAGGAAGATAATGCACACTGTAAATGATGTGTAACAGTTTGTTGATCACTTTAGCAATTAACTGCAGCTGAAAAAGGTCTGCTTACTCAGGCTGGTCTTACTCTCATTCTCTGAGGAAGCTCTGGATTTTAATGAAGACAGCCCAGTGAGTAAACAAATTCCTAGGCAGTTGCAGAAATGAAAATAAAGTACAATTTACTCATTTAATATCAAGCTCATCTCTTTAAATAGTACTGATTGTGTAAGTTTACTTTTTGAACATAGTTTTTATTTAATCCAGTTCAATATCAGATGGAAATGATGCGAAGCCTGCGCCACGTAAACATTGATCATCTTCACGTTGGCTGGTACCAGTCCACATACTATGGCTCTTTTGTCACCCGTGCCCTCCTGGACTCCCAGTTCAGTTACCAGCATGCAATTGAGGAGTCTGTAGTTCTCATTTACGGTTAGTATGAGGTTTCCTTTATTACTCTTTTCCCCTCTTAATATTATTACTACTATTTTTGTATTCTGTCTTTTGCCTGTAAGAGTAGCCTGGCAGGCCTTTTCGAGTAAATACCAACCCTGTGTCTACGGCAGCCTCAGCAGCAGCTAAGTCTAGACAGGGTTTCCTTCTTTCTGTTTATTTTTCTTGCTATCAGAGCCCTGATGTGTACGTTTTGGAATGCTGGAGTAGCTGCTTCATTTTTATTCCTTCATCTCCCCTCCCTCGTGGAAGGGGCTGGTGGAACCCGACCAGATGTCTAACAAACCCTGCTTGCTAGCGTGTCTGGCTCTGTACGTGACTGACCAATCATCACACGAATTGCCAAGTTTTTTTAATACCTCTGACAGAAGCATACAAAACCTGGACTGTTTCTTAGCACAAAGATTTTTTTCTTTTCTGCCTATTTAATGGTGTTTCCTCAAGCTCTCCAGACCAGATGTTCTGTGCTGTATCAGAACCGTAGGCAATTTAACAGCTTTATAGCCTCCCCCTCCCCAAACACTCACAGTTTGCCATATCTGGCAGACTTGCATATAGTTTCCAGCTGAGAAGTAAATGTAACGTCCTGAGTATCTGTCAGAAAAAATACTAATGAATACGATCAATCTTATGAGCTGCCCCAAAATTGTTTCAGTATGTTAACAATTGGATTACAGTAAAGAACAAGTTGTTAAAGTATACTTATATTGGCTGGAAACATTGCATCATCAGACCTTGATGAATTTTCCACTTGTTTCAGTCTATTTTGGTTTTCATTTTATCACCGATTGCTAGAAGTTTTACTGTGTTAAGTTTCAGACAACATGAATGTTAACACAGCTTTTATTCTCGTGTTGGCATGCTTTAGCTGTTATCATGCTGCAAGTGTTAAGCTTCTTTGTCCAAGGAATGTAACAGTTTGTTTAGAAAATTTCCCCCTAAATTCAACAGAGTATGTCAAGGCAAAACGAATCGTTGTATACACCAGTTACATTGTCATGCACGAAGCAGCATGGCAGCTTGATATGAATTAGCTTATTGGTACTCTAAAATTACTTTTTTTTCATATAAAATATCATTTAATTAAGATTTTAATTTACTGCAGAATGACTGGAAGGAAGACTCTTTATTTAAATGAGGTCACTCTTACATAAGTTCTGTGGATAATTGATACAAAAAAAGGAAATGTGAATTGGACCTTTAATAGGGAAATAATACAAGTAGAATGGATCAAGATTCCCCCCAAGTTCTCCAGGTTAAGTTTACTAATTGTCATCACTCTATATTGTTGGTTGTATTTTACAATAGGACTACCTCTGCTATAGTGTCTTTTCTGTTTGATGTCTTTTTTTTTTTTTTTTTTCCACTAGGACTACTTAGTAATTTTCCTCCTGTTTATGTCATTCAGATATTTAAAAAGAAAAAGGCAGTCTGGGTTTGGCAATAATAGGTTTCCTTCCATTTTTAATAATAGATCCCATTAAGACTGCCCAAGGGTCTTTGTCACTGAAGGCATATAGGCTGACTCCCAAACTGATGGAAGTTTGCAAAGAAAAAGACTTCTCTCCGGAAGCGTAAGTAACTTCAAATAATGTTTTCTCACAGGGTTTGCTGAGTTACTGGGATGCAGAATGGTGCCTAGGGTTATGGAACGCTGTATTTTAAAATCTCCTGGGGAAAACAGACCTGTATAGGCAGTGACAGCTGTGCAGTGGCACAGTGAGCTAAGAAAGTGTGAAAGGCTGTCTGGGCATTTCCCTAAGTGGGGGATCCTGAGCTGGGTTTGGGGATAGTCAGTGGCCGTGCTGGAAGGACCATGGGGAAGATAGATGCACATGGGAACAGAGCCAAAAGCAGAAAAAAAAGAAATGGAGGAATGGAAATAGCTGATCTGTCTTGAAGCTCTTTTTTTCCCCCCAGAATTAAAATAGAACAGGTATTCTGGAATAGCTGTCCTAATGTATTTATTCCAAATTAACTCCCCTCATGTGGATACTATCTTCTGGAATAAAGTAGGATAATTACTCTGTTACATCTGTTTCAAAAGATGAGCTCCTTGTTACGGATGTAGGCCTTAGCATCCTTTGCCTCCAGCTGCTTGGTGTTCAATAGCAAAAGCACAAACACTTATTAAAATCACTTTGTTGAGGAAAAATGTATTAATTTCATTGCTTGGTGTCTAAAAGTCTAATAATGAAGAAACAAATCTGTGATCAGTCAAAAAAAGGGGGGGTGGAGGCAAAAAGCAAAAGTTTTTGCTCCAAAATCCAGTATGAATGTAAAGAAGTTAGGGCTCTATTTCCTTAGAAACATCAAAATGATGCTTTTATATCCAAATTTTATGAAAGGTATTACTGTCTAATTTATTTACTTTATTATAAAGCAATAGCAATAGTTTTTATGTGTATATTGTAAAAAAATACACACTGAAAATTTTATGTTTTAATATTGACCACAGAATTTAATTATTCCAAAACATACAATATTTTGTGAATCTAATTTTTTGGTCAGTAAAAATTTTAATTATTCAGCTCTTGGGAAAATTGTTTTTCATTGTAGTAGGTACAATATTTAAAGGTATTTTACCATCATGTGGTAACTAACTGTTCATTTCTGTGTAAGAAACGCTGTTGGCAGGAAAATCAGTAAAATATTTTGGAAGAGGCAGAGTTAATCCTGTCAGTACAGTCTCTTGCTGGAGGCTTTTTCACGTAGGTAATCTATTAATAAGCAAGGCAGCTGCTTGTCTTCTGCGAATTTTTCCTAGAGCAGCTTTTCCTAGTCTTTGTAAACGTGAGGTTTTTCTATGCAAATGCTTTCTTAACAAAGCTTGACTCTTGTTTAATTGTGGAACTATGAAAATAAGAATTTTTACAAAATTGTTGTTTGTTGGAGCAACAATTCAACACAGAGAACAAGAGATTTACTGTTTCTATTAGTAAATATTCCATAACTTTTTTCACAGCTTGAAAAAAGCAAATATTGCATATGAAAACATGTTTGAAGAAGTGCCTATTGTAATTAAGAATTCATACCTGATCAATGTGATGTTGTGGGAACTGGAAAAGAAATCTGCAGTAGCCGATAGACATGAGTTGCTCAGTCTGGCTAGCAGGTAAGTACTTGTTACAATAATGGATGTACTTTTATTTGCTTTCCCAAACCACAGTTGAACACCTTGGGTGAAATCCCAGTCTCATTACAGCCCATGGAAGCTTTGCCTTGACTTTTAATGGGGTTAACACTTTACCCTTCATGTTCTTTTGCTGAAGGGAAAAAACTGCATGGTAAAACTGTAGCATTAGATTCGAGGACTAAATTCGGTCTGTAATCCTCATATGCTTGCAGTGCTTGAAATGTATAAATTTTTTGGAAGAGTGTGTTTCTTCAAGAAAATATGGGCACTCAGAAATTCAGGCAAACAGATCTATAAAAAAACCTGGTTTTGTTAAATATTCCATAAGTAATTACATAAATTATTTTAATAAAAAAGAAATAGCATTTCTTTTGCTTTGGTAGCAGGATGAATTTAAAAATAAAATAATAAAAGCTCTGAGAAACTGGCAGAAATGCCACTGATTGTCATGATAACCAGCATTCATGATGTCAGAAATTGTTTTAAGAGTTTCTAAAATGATCTTCTCATAACTTTGTCTAAGAATAACTTTTTGTCCTTGTAGCCTTGAAAATACACTTTTGATAACAAAGTAGGCATGACTTCTAGCAGTACGATAAAGAAATTGGTGGTATTTAAATCTTAAGCAACACAATACAGCTGGATTTTTATTGGTCTGACCAAAATAACGAGATACACAAAATAATGCAGTATCTTGTTGCATGTAGAAGCTGGGTTGTATTCATTAATAGGTTTTTGGGGTAAAACACTGCACTTTGGCATCAAGGTATTGTCTGCCAGGATTCTGATCCTAGTGGCCTTTTTTTCTTTTTTGTCCTGCTCCCCCTCCCTCCCCCATCATGTAAGGCTGGAGTTAATGGATCTATATTTCTATGTATTTCTATGTTGCCTAAGTTAGCAGAAAATTTCCACTTTCTCTGGTTGAGCTTATGTGGATGTTATGAGGGATGTGATAGCTTTTAGAGAAAGTGATCAAGAGAGAACAGGTACAGGGTTGAACTCTGCTGGGGTATTTACAAATGCCACAAGTAATAGCTAGTCAATAATTCTGTCCTGTAAAGTTGTTACTTTGCACGTGGGATTTTGTGAAGTGAAGAATTCTTGCCGAGATACTCAGTCTGCTTGACTCTGCAGGTGTTCTGTAAGTAATTTTCTTTCCATGGTCAAGGATCACGAAGCTTTTCCCATCTGAGGAGAGGGTGAGCACTGGATGTAGGAGATGACAGTGATTTGATTCCTTGTAAGTTCTGTCACTTTACGGTGAAAAGGAGGACCATGCTGAGGATACATAAGGTTTCCAGGTGACCTGACAGCATTGTCCTCGGTTGTTTCTTTGGGTTTCCTCCTGTATAAAGGGCTGGGATTGCCTGGCACCCTGGATCTAGTAAGGGCTGCTGCTAGTGGCACAATGCACTTCTGGAAATGGAAAGTAATTTGAACAGATCACAAATCACAGCTTTACATCTTATGTAGTAACTATGCTGTGCCACTGTCCTGACTCAAGATAAAAGATAAGAACTGTACAAATTGGTTATTGTTCTGGTGTTAAATGTCTGGTGCAAGACAGGCTTTTGTGTTGGTCTTTGTATCAGTAAAGGGAATGAGAAGTGAACAAGAGAAGTACCAGCCCAAAACTAAAAGCAGGTTTTCCTGGCAGATTTTTCAAGCTCACCTGGTCTCTTTGAGGGACTTAAGGTGCTTAGTTTGGTTTGAAGGAGAAAGTTTTGGAAAGTTTACTCCAGTGGGTTGTTGGGAAGTTTTTGTATGTGTCCTTTTCTTAATATTTGATAGCTGCTTTTAGTTACCAGGCAGGTTACATTCAATGATATCTTATATTGGTGTAACTGGCAAAGCAGGTGACAAATTGAAGCATTTTAATGCTTGTTTAATCAAGGTTCAGTGACTTGTACTGCCTGTTGAAACACTTAGCTAGTTTTTACTTGAATTCAGCTACAAAGGTTACTCTGTTAAAGCATATATTACCTGAAGTTGGGAGTTCAAACCTCCACTATTCTGGAGTTTTATTTTCAGGTTTCCTTATTTTTGTCTTTCAACAGTTTAGGCTGAAACATTTCAGATAACTTTTAATTTTGTTGTGTCTTCCTCAATTAACTTTGCTGTTGTTGACAGTAACTTCAAAGCTACTTTTTGGGTTTGACCTTGTCTTTTTGTTTTTCTCTTTGTTTTGTTTGATTGTGTGGGTTTTGGTTTTTTGTTTGTTTGTTTTGGGTTTTTTGGGTTGTTTTTTTTTTTTTGTTGGTTTTTGGGGTTTCTTTTTGCTTTGTTTTTGTTTGGGTTTTTGTTCTTGTTGTTTTACTTCTTTGGAGTCTCGGATTTGTTGGGCTTTTGGGGGGCTTTTTTGGCTCCTTGGGAGCATCTCTGAACTTTTATACTCTCTGAAGCAATGATTTTGGCAATAAAATTATCTACCCATAGTTCCTTTCTTCTGGAGAGTTTGCTTCGTCAAGATTTTCACATGTTTAGCCACCCACCTTGTCTGAGTTTAAATCTCTACCTGTTTGAGGTAGTTTGCTTGTACCTTAGTATCTTTCTCCATTTGAAATATATTTGTGATAAATGTATGGAGTAATCTACTTTTTTGGACATAAAGTTGTGTTTCTCTTGTGAAATGTGAATTGACTGAAGTACTCTAGGCAAAGAAGTTGAAGGCAGACTAGCACAAGGCTAGCAAGTAATAGCAAGTAAAGGCCTTTTACTCAAACAGTTATCCTGCTACCCTTACGGACCAAAATGTCTTGAAGACCTTGGAGTGCTGCCAGTCTTTTGATAGAGACTCAAGAATTAAAATCCTGTCAGATAATGTTCCAGATCTTCAGAGAAATAATTACAACCAACTTTCTCATTCTCATCCATCTCTTCCTTATTCTATTGATGATCTAGTTTAAATTAAAAAAAGCTTTTTTGTGGTCTAGCTTCATAATAGGGTTGTTCTATAATATCTCAATTTGTCTCAAGCAATTTTTCTAATAGTGTGCGTCAATAGAAGCAAACATGTGCTGAACATTTACTGCACTAACATCTACTTGCCAGTTACATTTTTCAAACATCAGATGCTGTATTTTTGCAGAAGTAACATAAGAAGGGTTGCTTTGGCTTTTAAAAACAGTTATTAACCTTTATACATTGCACTGCTTATTCAAAACTCTCAATGTACTTAACGGATTATTAAGATAATTATGAAAATCTCTAATTTACAGATGGGGGAACCTGACACAGAGAGAGTAAATGCGTTGCCCAAAGGCACACATCAAAGTCAGAATAGAAAACAGAATGGAACTCAAGACTCGACTTACATATCTCATTCAAACAAAATCCTCTTAAATTGCACAGGTTGAACTCAGGCTGAAATGCTGAGATGTAAATAAGTTCTGCTAAGTGGTGGGAATGTACCTTACAAATTTTTAATCAAAAAGATGTGCTTTGCCCAGCAGTACTTCTCTAATCCACCCAAAGCTGTTCTCACCAGGAGGAAAACTCTGTACAGGATGGCACCTCTCCCAGAAAGCAGTGGCTGAGAGGGGCCTCAGTGGAGCTGATGGAAAGTGGAAAAAATGAGCAGCAGATATATAATTTTCCAACACTTCCTCTTGCTGTTACTTGTTCTCATCTTCCTTAGCCACGGTACAAGCAAAATTAAATAAGTGAGGAGGTCCAATTATGGCAATTGTAGGCAAGTTTAGGGGGCTGTCTTTTTTGCACATCTCCAGCTTCAGAATTGGTATAGCCCAAAATTCGCTGGCTGGGAGCAGCACCGTGACTCAGGCCTCAGAGGAGCAGAGAGACACGAGCAGGAGCAGGGGACCCACGGGCTGTGCCAGCTGGGGCCCAGGAGCTGTGCCTAGAGACAGGCAAAACTAGTGAGCAGGACATGGGCACTGGGAGCCATGGAAATTGCTGCTTCTCTCTGAAGCTTGGGTGTCTGACTTGAAGCTTCATTTTGGTGTTTCAGCCCTTTAGCAAGTGTGCTTGGAGTCCTTTACTGATTAAAGATGCTGAAGTAATATGGGCTTCATGTGTAGTTCCCCATTATGAATGCAGAAGCAGAGCCAGTTGGAGGTTCCAGTCCCAGCTGCTTGCCTTGTTTCTCCCCACAACCCCCATTTCATCTCTACATCCGTCTCACCCTCAAAGGTTTTTATTTCCTCATCTGTTTCAGAATATGGCTGTACAAATAGCTTTTGTGGAATAGTCTGATGGAAAAAGTCAGACTCCCACTCCTCTCTTCCAGCATTTCCCTCTGCCTCCAAAAAAAAAAAAAAAGAGAGAAAGACAGAAACCCCAACAGGGGGTGTTTTTGCATTTACAGTGGACTGTTTAACTGAAAGAGTTTGAAGCATGCCCACACAAACAGCTGAATCCATACAGCTCAGAATGCTGTAACCTTTGGGCAAAGAGGGAGAGGCAGGGAGATGCTGATGCTGGAACCTCTTAAACTGCCTTTCCTGGCAACAGTGCTCTCCTTAAAATATATCTGCAAAGGGAGCCTCTGGTGGTGTGAGCACTCCCTTGGGAGGAGGAAGGCATGCATTCAGGTCTCTTAGCCAGATGTGTATGCTAAGAGGATGCCCTTGTGCAGTGAGTGATCTGTGAGTTCAGTTAATGTATAGTTGTTGCTTTCTCCTTCTGTGGATTCTAGACTGCACCACTGCCAAATGCAGGGCTCACCAGCAGGAAGAACAAGACAGGAAAGACCATCAGTGTTACCTGCAGATTAGGATACTCTACTCACAGGTTTCTCCTTCTCACCCTCAGAATTAGTTGACCCTTTTATTTTATGATTGTTAAACAAGGAATCAGAAGTAAACCATGTGTCAATGACCTGATGTTATATCTGTCCTTGTGGGTAAACAATTATACCCCATCACATATAAAGCTGTTACAGCAAAAATGCACGGCTCAAGAAACTGCTTTCCAGACTGCAGTTTCTAATGTGTTATGATGTAAAGAGGCTTTGACAGTTTCCCTTTGGCAGTTTGCATGTGTTTGTCATTTTGGGACATTTTTGATTATGTTATCTAAGCTACACAAATAAGTCTCCAATAATAAATTTCCAGTTCTATGGGTCTATCCTTACAGGTCCATAATTCTTGTAGCAGTTGTGGTGAAGGAGTGCTCTCACATTAGATTATTCTTCATTAGATGTATAAGAATGCACATGGCAAGTACTTTTTCTGACTTTAATTTCCCCCCTCCTCTCTTTTATTATCTATATTTCTTCACAAAAAAGAACACAGTCCCCATGTGAGAGAGGGGACTCTGTGATGCTTTGTATGAAATCTGATAGTTTTCTGCCACGAAGATTCACTGTACCAGAGGAGTGGCGGTCTCCTGGTGCTATCTTAAGGTGGAGCTGTCTTCTAGTTCAATTCAAGAGTGCTCTCAGATCGTCACTGCTTTGTGATCTCAGACCTGATTTGTTTCAGATGAAACTAAACTGAAAATAGGCTTTGGGAGAATAATTACTGTGCCTCAGCCACTTTCAGATCACTGGACCATGCCAGAAGTAGTGATAAGAACCCCAAACACATGTAGCATGGCCATTGGTTTCTCAGCACCAGCTGTTTTGCTTTATAGATCTGTTCCTGTTGGTCTGCATTACTTGTTAATTTAAATGTAAACTCAATTTAATTGACTCTTTTGCTGAATCTGCTGACTGAAATGCAGCCATTGAAATTGCAGTTTCTTTATTACTGATCCCCCCAGAACAACTACAAATGCAAGTGCTGAGCTCCACATTGTCTACACTTGACAGTCACAGAGCCCTGTAAGGAAATGAGTCTAGATAAGGATGCAAGCAGCACTTTTAAAAATACACATTTTTAAAAAAACTTTGTTGTTGTTGTTGTTATATTGATGCATGGGGGCATTTAGGTACCTGGCAGTGTGATCTTTGAGATCTGCTGTAGGGAATGCACAATGTATGGAGGTGTCAAGCACCCTTTGGGCAAGTTAAGTGTATGATGAGTGTTATGGGCTGGAGCAATGTGGTCTAACTTTCTACGTATCAGCAGTATAAACTTCAGCTGAATAAAACTTGCTTAGAGATCATACATATGCATTTTTATGAACTGCTTCCTATTTGTCTTTCTATTTTTTTGAGAGATGGAGCAAAAAAGGGTATCAGCCACCTGAGAACTGAGGAAAAAGCTGGTCCTGTATTTGCAGCATACTTATCACTTAATGTCTCAGTTCACATCTGTTTAAGTTATCTGTTTTTTGTTGCCCTGGCAATGAGAGCAAACATTGTGTTACTGCAACTTCTGACAATTGCTCTCTGTTTCTGTACTCTGTTGTACTAAGCTGGTCCCAAAGAGATTCACATAAAATCATTCTTTGTAACCAGCTATATTTCACATGGACATTATCTGTAAAATAATTATGTATTTCTGTTGTGCACATACCTTACAAGGCTATTAGTGTGTACCTACACAGGCATTTCTGATAATACCCAGTTCTAACACTAACTCCATACAATATAAACTCTATAAAAAACTGAAAACATGCACACCCTTGGCCGTGGCAATATTCCACAGTTCTAAATATCCTGTGCTTGAAATGTTCAACCAAAAAAAACTCCAAGAAGTTTAAAAATAATTATTATAGTGGCGCCTTTCTTCTGCTGTGGAGCTGAAATCCTCACCATCTGCCTCTGTACGCAAGTGAGATTTAACACTCCAGCTTGTAAATAAGTTGTGGTCTGAAGTTCCTGATGCAGGCCTTTGTTCAGTGAGCAGCTCAGTGAGTGAAACAGCTGGCCTTGCACTCAGAGATAAGGGTGTCTCCAGCTGTGTTCTCTGCAGGTATTCCTAAGTGCATGACCAGCTTCAGTCTCCAGCTATGAATTCTATGAATTTGGGGAATAGCTTACACTTAAAAAGGGATGTGCATAGTATTACATGTATGGTTCTCTTTTGTCTTTGTGCCTGTGTCTTTCAGTTAGAGTTTCTCCATAGGCTGTAGGATGAAAGGAGAGCATTGTGAAAGGAGAGAAAATCTCAGATAACGTGGTGAAACAGCAATTGAAGAATGTAATTCTGACATTGAAGTGCACCAAACTTTTAATTGGAAGGAAACCATCACGAATATTAGTGGATTTCTGTTGAGGAAGAGAAGGATGGAGTTTAGCTTTTGAGTTGTTGGTCTTCAGCCAAATAGGGCAGCAGAGCCAAGAAACCAGCTTCTGATCAAAGAGATCAATAGAGAGCAGAAAATGTCGTTCTTTCACTGCTCTACCCTGTAAATACAATTTAAGAGGATGTCTCCATGGGCACCAACCTAAAAACTTCCAAAACTTTGACTTGGTATACCTTAAGTTGAACATTCCTGCAAAATACTGAGTCCATTGCTAAAAATGGTAACAATAAAAGTTGTTTAACAGACTGCATTTGTCTGGCCAAGGCAGTAGATCGCATAACTGGAACTGGACACGCCCAGCCTGCTGCTTCCATGTTGCCTATGGTATGGAATGTGGAGCTGGCTGGACACGACACAGCACTCCCTCTCAGCAGCTAGGATCAAACCATGTCTGCTGGACTTCCAGGCGTGGTTTGATAGACTAGTTAATGAGATGGAGTTCTGAAGAATATTTAACTGTTCTTACTCAGAATAATATTTATCAGAGAGATAATTTAAAATTTGTGAAAAACCAAATTCAGGTAGTGAATTTTAAAAAGTAATTTGAAACCAAACACTTTGAGCACATCTCCTGGAACATTGCTTGGGTTGCATATCAGAAAAGCATCAGACTTCTTCTTTTAGATATATGACCTGCATCTCTGAGAACTAATTTCATGCAAGGCATTGTTTTTTCATTTCTGGCAGGTTCCTGGGAAGACCAAAACACTTCAACTTGGTATTTGCAGTGAGGAAAAGATGCTAGAGGAGGAGGTGCCATATAAAATATCTAATAAAATAAAATTATAAATAAATGAATTATCAAATAAATATATGAACAAAGATAATCAGGAACTTAAAAATTTGAAAATAGTGCCATTAGTGCAGAAATACTTGTCAAGAGACACAGTGAATTTTTAATTTTAAATCTTTTTTTTTGGTAGTAAATTTAATCTTTCATGAATGTTTCTCCTATTTCAGTAATCACCTTGGGAAGAGTCTGCAGCTTCTGATGGACAGAGTGGATGAGATGAGCCAGGACATTGTTAAATACAATACCTACCTGAGGAACGTAAGCAAGCAGCAGCAGCAGAAACATCAGGTTGGTAACATGGAGAAACCTAAATGCGAGCATTTTTTCCCCCCAAAATACAGTTTGGGTTATCCAAGACAGATGAATTGAGATCTAAGCAAGATGTTTCAAAAATACACCTGTTAAGCGATGTGTTGGGTTGACTCTGGGGGTGCCAAATGACCCAGAAAGCCAGTTTATCACTCTTCTCCTCAGCTGAGCATGGCAAAAAAAATGCAGAAGTCTCATGAGTTGATGTAAGGGCAGGGAGAGATCACTCACCAATTACCATCTCGGGCAAAACAGGCTTAGGGCAAATAGTTTAATTTATTACCAATCAAATCAGACTAGGGTGATGAGAAATGAAATCTTAAATCACCTTCCCTTCACCCATCCCTGCTTTTTGGGTTCAACTTCAGTCCCACTGTTCTCTCCTTCTTCCCCTTGGTAGTGCAGGGGAGCAGGGAATAGGGGCTGTGGTCAGTTCATCATACATACCTGCTGCTCCTTCCTCCTTCAGGGATAGATCTCCTCACATTCCTTCCCTGCTTTGTGGGCTGCAGGGGCACAGCTGCCTCACCATGTTCTGCATCACAGGCTGCAGGAAATCTCCTTCCTCGCTGACCTTGGTGTCTGCAGGGCAGACTCTCATTCCTCTCTTGGCTGGCATTTTTTCACCTTTTTTCCCCCAAATGAAATGTTTTATCCCAGAGATGCTGTCACTGTCATTGTTGGGCTTGCCCTTGGCCAGTGGTGGGTCTGTCTCAGAGCCAGATGCTGTTGGCTATGTTGGACATGGGGCCAGCTTCTGGGAACTTTCTACAGAATCCACCCCTGTAGCCCCCCTGCTACCAAAATCTTGCCACACAAACCCAATACGAGAAGATTTAAAAAATAGGCAATTACCAAATGAATTCACTTTTAGTGATATGTGGTGTGGATTTAGCTTTCTTTGCTATTTTACATGTTTATTAGTGATTTATGATAAACCAAAATGATTTACAAATACACTATGGACACAGGAATAAGAGATTCAGTAAATAAAAGAGGTAAAACTACAAGTTTTGCTTTAAACCAAACTGTGTCTTAGTACCATCACATGTAGTCATGCATCTAGAAATAAACATAATCCAGTGACTGTGAAGAGGTTGGACTGTTCTCTGATTGGAAAGGACATTTTAGTCATGTTTGGTATCAATAAATAGTGATGCTGATTTTCAATTCCTGGTGCCAAAGGGCCTCTTTAAAATCGAGAGCGTTACAGAATTTGAATTAAAATCCATTGATTAGAGAATCTTGAGTTTGAAGACCAGGACTAGGTGACCCTGCTTGAGCAGAAGGGTTGGACAAGGTGACCTCCAGAGGTTCCTTCCAACTGTAACTATTCTGGTATTTGGAGACAGTATTACTTTCTGTGCTCTTACTGCACAGATAAAGCAATACTGTGTCTGACCGTAGGAGGATGGTGGTAAATTGGAAAAAAGCATTATGAGAATTACTTGAAAGCCTGGAGAGAAGATTTTGGTGAACAGAATTCACATAATGTGATAAGTTAACAAATTACTTGCTAACTCAAGAGATACCTGCATGAAGAATAAATTTGAGCTTTTTTATCTAGCAGACAGAGCTATGACAAGATTCAGTATTGGCCAGCTGAAAATGGGTTAGATCACTTTTAAGATTAAAATGTTCCAGGTATTGCCACACAAAGTAAGTGATGTTTAAAAAGAGCACCTGTTCATGTCAAAGGTTTCATCACTGAATATTTTAAAATCAAAATTGCTTTTTTTCATGTAAGTAAAGTGTAGCTTGGATTGGAAATATTTTAGGCAAGCAGCAGATGATCAGTGGTCTGTCCTGGCCATAGAATTCCCAAGGACATAGAAGCTTCATGTGTGTTATCTTCAGATTTTTTTCCCCTTTATTGCCTAATTTGAATGGAAAGATGGCATCTACTTCAAAGGTTTTTGTTAACAACAAAGGGATCTATTTATTTTGAAAAGCAGAGCAAAGTAGGTTCCATGGTGTCTCACTTAATTTCTTTGCTAACTATAGCTGCTTTAGTAGTGGCTCATTGCAGCATACTTAGTGGTCGTAACTTCGTTTCTAAAATGGAGCATTTGTGATTAAGAGCAAGCCATTTCAATAAAGAATAATAGGCAAACTGCTGAGAAGTCAATGGGGTAATGCAAAGAAAGAAGAAACTACATGCAATTCACATACAAATATGGGCATTTCAGATTTTATTTTTAACGTTGTCCAAAAACATGTATTTGTCACTACTACTGGAAAAAAATTACTTCATTTGATTGTGCCACCATGTAAGAACTGTTTTCAAACTCATTGGATCACAGATACTTTTAAGTAAGTGAGAGAAAACACTCTGTACTTTTTGTGTCCTTATTTTAAAGACTTTTTTGTTGTGTTGAATATGAAGACTTTGAAGACAAACTTTATAACTAAATCTTCACTGCCACATACAGTATGAAAGCTCACACAGTTTTTGAATTTATGAGCTTTGCAAGAACATATGTTTATCTGATAGCTGCAGAAACGTTTGTCTCAATTTTTATAAAGTTTGAGTAATCTCTGTGGCAAAGAGAAGTACAGAAAACAAATGGTTTTTATATATATAGCAGAAAAACTTTTACAAGCTGCTATTCTAGCATGTTAATGGAGAAATGAACCCTTGTGCTTGGTTTCAGCCACCACTTTGTTCGCAGGTCAGAGTTAATATGTTTTGGCTTAAAACACCTTATTTAATCAAGTTCTCTTCCCCTTTCACATTAATATTGTTTTGACCTTTAACTTGCATAAAATGGAGAATTTCTGGTTTGTGCAACTATCTGAAGGAGTGGCTTCTCATACCAACATGTTCCAACCTTGCTTTTTTCTATTGTGTTAAGCAATGGAGGCCTTTATCAATCATGCTCTATTCTTTCCATCAGATACAGTATTTATCTGAAAAATTTTAGAAGCTAACCCCACTGCCTCAGTACTACATGATTATCCATTATCTCACTAATTTAAGGTGCCAGTGTGTGAGATGAGGAATGCCTTGTTGCCAATGAATTGAAATAAACTGTGAGTCGCATTATATTGTTTGTAGTAACCTGAATTGCATTAAATAATGTAATTTTCAAAACATACTTGCTAATTTGTTGAAAACATCTGAAAAGAATTTTTTTTCAGCTTTGTAAGTCTTGCTGCATTTTGATTCTGTTGTTCTATTTTCAGTATCAGCAGAGACGTCAGCAAGAAAATATACAGCGTCAAAGCCGAGGAGAGCCCCCTCTTCCTGAGGAGGACATCAATAAGCTTTTTAAACCACCACAACCACCTCCAAGAATGGAGTCACTCCTTATTGCAGGTAATGTTTAGCAGTGTTTTAGACTTACCTTTTAACATGAGAATGTCTGCTTGGGAAAAAGTGCTGTTGTAGCCTTTGAAAGCATTTTAAGTTTTCATTACCTTTGCCATTATGGTGTGATATTTTGGCTTAGTAGCATTCCAAATCCTATCCTTGATATTTTAAATTTGAGATTTTAAAGGAGGGATGGAGAAATGCTCCACAGGGGAGGCTTTCTGTGTGAATGGGTGTAACCGTTCCTTCATTCATGCCCCAGTCCCTCCCTCAGCTCCAGAAGTTCTGGAGCTGTACAGACAAGACTCAGGAATAAGCTGTTAGGGCTGGAACTTCTGATTCAGAGCAGTTGACAGCAGCCCCAAATTCCTGGTAACATTTCTAGGTTTGAACTGATTCTTGCAGCAGCTGAGAAGGTTTTGCATTTAATTTCAAAATAGAGTGGGGATAATTTCTTTGTTTTATATAGCCAGAGACTTAAGGAAGATATCCCCGTATTCTTGCACTGCCAGGCGAGGGAAATATAAAGGGCAGCAAAGTGTAGATAGGTAGAGATACCACCCCCCAATTTCTTCAGTTCACTGGTGGGCTGCAGGCAATAGCCACTGTCAGTGCCTGTCCTGTGCCTCCTGGAAGGGTAAAAATACCTGGGACCTCATAGTGTCAACAGAGCACAGACAACTTAGGTGTCCTGCTAAGTAAAAGGAGTTTGGAAAATGTCATGAGAAAGCAAATTGCTTAAATGTAACAGGCTTTTCGGATCAGATAGTTAGCACTTTGTTTTGTACTGAGAGAAAATTCAATGTCCTGGTAATGTACTGTACATCAAAGAGTGCTTTGACATTAAAAAAGTGGATTTGAATTACCTGAATTTTGATGTGACCAAAAGATTATTATTTTAATATTTAATAGTTTCACACTGATAATAAATGCTGTGTTTAGAAGAAATAATGTTCTTGATTTATTACTCCTTACAGAGTCTTTTAGAAAACCCTATTGTTTTTATAGTTTTTAGCAGTTACTGAATCCTAGCAGTGTTAAAGTGTTTAAATATTCAGCTTTAGCAGAGCTTATAAATGCAACGGAAGAGTGTATATATGTAGACGTGTGTTTTATGAAAGTGAAAGCTTAGGATGAATCATCCCTTACGAGAGAAGGAATTGAAAACTATTATACTTAAAGGAAAAGACAGTTTTCAGCCAAAGCACTTTCTTTGTTCATTTTCATAGTCAGGGGAAGAATTGAAAGCATCCACTTCAGCTTAGATGAAGTAAAATTTGTGGATAAAGAGTAAAACTTAGCTCTTTGTCTCTGAGGCATTTAAGAACTTTTCAAATAGAGGATTAAATCGAGAGTTTATTGGCCTTCTAAACAGCCTTAATTTTGATTAAACTGGCTTCGTGTTTTGCTATTCCTAGCTAACAAGGGAAATAACTTGTAGCTGTAAGAGTATAAAAATGTTTTGATGGGCACGTTTGATTTATAAAGCACCGACAAATCTTCATACCCTGATGATTTTTGAAACAGCAAATAAAGTGAAATGTTAGGTAGAAAAAAAGGCTAGCAGAATGTCAGAGAGGAATGGCACAATTTTCAATGTGCCATTATAAATATATAATATAANAATAGAGAAAGCATATGCATAAGAACAGAACTGAAATTCAGTCTTGTAGAATTCTTAGACCAGATACATTGAAAAATTAATGTGATTGAGCTTTCAGTTCAGCATCAAGAATTGCTTATTCCTTTTATTGTCATATGTATTGTCAGAAATTGTATGTAGTATTGCTGGAAAACTAAGGGGGTTTTTTAGCATACCAGTTTACCTGTTCTCCTAATGTAGTTTCTTCTTCTTCCCAAACATATTTGGGCATTCTGAAAATGCAAAATTCCTAAGTGTGGAATAGTTCAGCAGAGTTAGTAGCTTCTCTATAAATCCTCCATGGTTCACACACATTTGGCTTTTGAAAAATTATGTTCTGGGGGGTCTTTCTGACTTTGAAAACTGACAAGGGTTTACTCTTTCCTTTTGACAGGTCAAATTAATACTTACTGCCAGAATATTAAGGAGTTCAATGCACAGAACCTGGGCAAGCTTTTCATGGCTCAGGCTCTCCAGGATTACAACAACTGAAGAACCTTTGCTGTAGTCCTCAACAAGAAGAGTTATTTACAGTTTTACACTGTTCACGATCATCTTGAAAATTTATTATATTGGGAAGAAAGTCTTGTAAAACAGAGTCATCTTGATATATGTAGAATTCTCTTAAAATAGAAAAATAAAGTCACATTTTAATGATATATTAGTATTTTCTTACTTGTTGGCCCTATTGAACTGGAATTTTCTGTGGTCACTCAGGTTTTATAAATGTTTGGCAGTTATTCATGTTTAGTCATAGCAAATAATACAGGTTTTATTTAACTTGGAGTCGGAAATAAAAACAAATATTACAAGTGTTCAGTATAACTGACTTAGAGAAGAAATTTAAGATTTCCCAGTTTTGGTTGGGAAGGTACAACTGCAATGTGCTAGACACTTGGGGCAGTTGCTCATTTTTATTTTAATTTGTTTGGATGGTCTGGTGCAATGGTCCTTCTGTGTCACAAATGTTTCTTAGACTTCACATTCAGAACATACAAAACCAGTGGGACGTGCAGACTGGTCCTCAGAATATTTTGCTGTTTTCCCATTTCCTCTTGCTGCCACCAACTGGGTTGAAATCAGAATCTGGAATAAAGAACTGGAATGAAAACTGGTTAATGGTTGGACTTAAGAGATCTTAAGATCTTTTTCAACCTAAGTGATTCTGTGCAATCCAGTGATGCTACTGAATTGTTCATGACAGGAAGTCCAAAAGTAGCTGGAGTAGCCAGTGGGGTGTAAAAGAGCAGCGTCCCTCTCTGCAGGATGATTATTCCTAAACTTGTTCTACTTAATTTTTTAACAAGAAAGTTAAAGATTCAGTACATGGCAACTCACACATGCTGCTGTCAGAATTTAATCTTTTTTTCCTCTTGAGTTCTTGCATGTCATTGTGTCTTGAATTCCAAGAGCCTAAAATGAAGGAGTGTGGTTTGGTCTTCTAAAATAACATCCTCTAAATATGGACCTAGCATGGAATAGTTCAGCCTCTAAGGTGAATATTTTGGAAAGTCATAAGTGTGTGAGACCTGGGGTTTAGACTAAGTACTTATTCTTTTCCGCTCTAAACTTTAGTGATTGTAACATTTATGTAGATATTAATGCAAATTTTGTTCAGCCCTGACACAGCTGATGCTATGCTGATCAAATTGCCAGGCTGATCTTTTACTTCGGAAACCTTGGGCACTTTTTGTGTCAGCTTTCATACAGTGAACTCCTCTGAAATCAAAGATCACTGAAGAATCCTGCCACAGTGCCACATGATTGAGTTTCATTTCCTATACAAAAAATATTCAAACTGTGTTAATTTTTCTGTTTTTCTGTAGCATCAAAATAACAGCCAGGGAACAGAAGTAGGAGTAGATGATTAGGCAAAGATGAGACATTTGAGAGAGAAAAAAATGATCTTCTGCATAACTGGGAGTAGAAGACTGACTCTGTGGCTTCCTGTGTATGGAATGAAGCAGTGGTAACATTATACATTTGCAGGAGGTCTGCAAAGTTAGCAAAACAAATACTTGGAACAGATTAAAAACAACCTGTATGTTTTGAATTAGTTCTTTAAGATTGAGGATGTAAATGGAGGAAGAAGGCAGTAATATTCTGCATGAAAGTTTACAAGCTCAGTGGATTTTATGTAGCCAGATTGAATGTGCTAAATGTCAAAGTCCATTAAGAAATAAGGAAGACTTCAGTAGAGATCTTTTGGCTTCTAAAGGTATAGACCTCTGTCAGGGAAATAAGATACAAAAGTAGGTGAGGTGTAAGTAGATTTTGGAGATGATTTAATTGTTCTGTTCTGAATTACACTTTAGTCTTCTGTCATGGTGGAAGTAATCAGAGGAAGCTTCTCTGGGAAGCAAGAGAAGTGGAGTCACTTGAAGGTGATGGTTGATAAAAGAGAATCAACATCTGTGAAGATTAGAGATTAACAGGGATGAGGGTATGTCTTCATACTGGATTCAGTGTGGACCTCCCACTATCTGTATTTCTAGACCTTTTACTTGTTCTTTACCTAATGTAAGTGAGCTGGCAGCTTATTCACCGTGAGGTATATCCTTTCTATTTCTGATTATTATAGCACTACCTGTTTTTTCTGCTTTCTTGTCTGTGAAAGGCTTTTTCCTGTGTACTAGTGAATATGTAGCAACATAATGTCTTTGAGAAATGTGTATAAGGAACTTAGAACTTCTTTTTGGTCAGCAAGCCATTGCAGAGGCAGGCATGGCCTTTGCTCCTTGGTTACCTCTCCATTACATGTCCACAGGTAACACACACACACACAAGAGACCAAATGTGCATGCAAGGGAAAAACTGCCCTGTGGTTACTAGTTACACACACAGTCTACATCAAGCTGTCATCTCTCCTGTCAGGCTCCTAACTGTGCCGATTTGTGTTGGGATAACAGGCTTGTAGTGGGTTTTTTATTTCTGCAGAACTGTAAACCTTATAAGAGAAAGTGTTACTATGGTATCCATCTCTAATTGGTGTGACTCTTACAGGCTCTCCAGGCTAGATATGCAAGTCTTTCAAAAGTGACATCTGAAAGGAGAAAAAAGGGGACAATTATCTTAGTTTTGATGTTGGAGAAGAACAGCATTTCTTCTAGGTGTTTAATACTTAGGATCTTCACCAGTATAGCTGGTGAGATTTTGCTATGAGATTTACTCTGTTCCACTGCTACTTGTGAAATGTCTAATTGTACTGATAATTTGAGCCAAGATGTGACATGCCATCTCCCTCTGACGTGCTCAGATTCCAGTGCCATAACTGGCACTTAAAGGGGCTGTGCCCCTCTCCCAGTGCTCTTGTTTTGTGTAGACAAAAAGGCTTTGCTGGCGAAGGGTGGGGTGGATGTGACTTTGTATTGCATAAAAAGTCAGAAAATCCATGGTTGTCATTTGAGGCAGTCACAGCAATGGGTGGTGCATGCTCCCACTTGGTCTCAAAGCAAAGTGAAACAGGTTAATCTCAGCATTTCTAGCAGTCTGAAATGTGTCTGGTTGGACCCCAGTTATCCTCAGAACAGGCCATAGGAAAAGCTGCTAAATTTTGGACCATCTGTTGGCTAAAAAAGTAAATAATTCTTTAGATATGGTTAGCTGCCACAGCTGTTGTCAGAATCTAGTCCTTAATATTTACAGAAACTGAATGGGAGAGCTTTTCTGTAATCCGAATGTGGTGAGCCTTGGTGGGCCTTGCCTTGACTTCATGGTGATGCACTGTTTGCGTTCTCTGTTCGGTGTTCTCAAAGCTGGACCAGATTCCTTCTAGCCTGTAAAGCATTCTGCTGCTGCCTGCCCACGTGAGAGAAACACAGGGTGCTCCCCCACTTCTACAACAGGTTATCATGTCCTTTTTTCTTTTCAGCTCCACATGATATTCTCCCAAATACTTAAACATTTAGGAGGTATAATGTCTACTCCTGTCTGTCCTGTCGAAGTCTGGACAGCTGAGCTGACCGGTGTGGGTATAAGGAACTGCCGTGTAAGGGTGGGTAGTGTTTATGCAGATGTAAACACATGCACAGAGGGGCAGAGTAGAGAAGATCTGAGTGAGGTTGCAGATACACTTTTTGGTGCTAGTAAGGGTACTCAATGGGATTGGCATTGGCAACCAATAACACTTGGAAAGAACATTTAACATCTTTGTGTTCATGCTCTTTATACTTTGCAAATTTCTGGGCCCATGCATTCATCTTGTTGGCCTATATTGCTCATTTTTTTTTGCCTTCTGACAAATCTGTGATATGACAAATCACTGGTGACAATCTGAGGCATCTTTAAGAAGCAAGCACTATTTAATGGTTCTCACTTGGCAGCCAAAGGACTCCGAGTGCTCTGTTAAGATGTCGTTAGGAGCTGGTGATGCAAATAATATCCCAGTCAAAATACATGCAGTGTGTGCAGTGAGAGGAATTGAATTTCTCTCTGTAGAACTGCTTCTCATCCGGTTTGACAGCCCTGGGGTGAGAGATACGTCCCTCATGATTTTCCATGCCCGTGCATTTCTTCCCTTGAATTTTATGCTGCCTTTTAATTTTCTTCAGATTTTGCCCACAGCTTGTTGATTTTTAAGCAAAACCAGCATGCTGCTCTAAAATCCATGCCTTCTGTCATTATATTTATTTTTCCATGAATTCTTCTGGAAAGCTTTGTTTGCAGTTGGAATGATGCTTTAAATTTTGTGGTCTTAACCTTCGATTTATGGTGGAGTTTTGAGTTGCTCAGGTGTCAGGTATGGTCCCGAAATCAACTTTCTCATGCCCCTGCCCTTCAGGTGCAAGGGCCTTAAAGCCTTGGCACTGCTCAGGAGGTGGTGGTGCTGCTCTTTGGACTAGTCCGGAGGGACTAGTTCAGAAGCTTTTTGTGCCAACTTTACTACTGGAAGGAGGTTTATACAAAGTTGGGTTTGTGTTTTATTTTTGATCTTTTATTGACAGAACAGATTGCTGTTGACGCAACTCATCATATGCTGAGCAGTAGTGAACTTTGCAGAACTGTGGAGGATGTCCCTAAAAACAACAGCTTTGCAAAATGCTCCTTACTGAGAGAAAAGCAAAAGGCTCCTTAATAAAAGAAAAGTTAATGTCTTATTCAATTAAAGCAAATATTTATATGTGAGGAAAAATGGCCAGATCTATTTTAGAACAATATTAAAAGGCATTAGAGTGTCAGTAAAACAAACAAGGAAGAGTAGCAATTTATTCATCCATCAGAAACACAGCTGAAGCCTTCCAAATGTTAGAAGATGAAACTAATATGTTGAACAAGGGTTGCCATTCTGGTTTGAATGATCAATTTATTCAGTCTGTCTCCATTACTGAGGGTGATGTTGCTTAAATGTCATACGATACATCAATCTTTTGATTTTTTTTCCCATCTGGATTTGACCAATATAAATGTAGTTTTATATGAAAAAAAAGTGTCATGTTTTCATTACTCAGTGTGTGATTTCATCCCTTGTCTCTCAGTAAAACTGATGGAGAGCCACATCAGGTGGCTCCCTCAGGTTAGAAAGTTGAAATCTGGTTGAAAGATTCAGGGGTCTCATAACGCATGCAGTGTTTGCTTGCTTGCTTGTGTATCCTGATGTTTGAAAACAAAGGACTTAAATAGGTTTTCTCTGTCACAGAACTGATTAAGTTTTTGTTTCGTTGTTGTTGTTCCCAAATCTTTCACTTTGCTTTTTGAACGTTAGCAAATTTAATTATTAGCTCACAGATTACATCTAAGGCAGGGAAACATATTATATAACTAGAACTCACCAGTTGCAATAGACTTGCCTTTTTCAAGATGTAGTAATGAATGTGCTTGAAAGGGAAATCTTGGCTAATAATGACTGATGTATATATTTTAGAAGTAAGTAGATCAAAGCTAGTCTGTCTTGCAAGAATTTTAATACATGAGCAGTTTCTGTTTAGGACCAAATGTGTGATTGCCACACAGATAGTTATTTAAATTTATTGGGAAAAAACTCAAAAAGCAAAAAAGCATGATCATATTAATTGCTGTACAGAAGTCTGGCAAATCTGTTGTTACTGGCTATGAAGAAAATAGTTTCCAAAATGATTAGCAATTATAAATTTCCACGATGTTAACAATTTCTTTACATGGACTTCAAGGTTGTATTAAAGTTAATAATTTTTAACGTGACTCCTGAAGTCATGCTCTAAGACATCTAAGTTTCTTGTACTATTAAAGGGAGAAACCCTTTCAGTTCATAGAAGAGCACTTTCTACAGTTATATATGTGAGCACAAGCAATCATGGGCTTGGTTTCTTGTGGCTTTTTGGTCTTAGTTCAACCACAAGTAGCTGTTCACAATGACTCCTACGCACAGCTGCCACAGGAGGTGTTCAGTCCTCTCTGCAGGAGTTTCTCCCTCCTGAGCGAGCGCTGGTCCAGCGTCCACTGCAGCCGCCCGGCTCCCGGCTCCCAGCCCTCGGGAGTCCTCGGGGCCCTGCGTGTGCTGCAGCCCTGCCCTGGAGCTTGGCAGCTCAACCCGCTGCTCTCTTCTCACTGCACTTGGCCAATGAGTTGAGAAGGTATCAGATGAGCTGAGAGACTGCAGGACTGCATTAGCTCTGCCTCGTTGGAACAGCTCAACATCATCCTTCATTGATGCTGACCACCAGCTGTGCATAGGACAGTGTGTGAACGGGAGGCTGTGCAGGTCTGCATTCACAGGGACCACCAGCATCCGTCCTGGGCTGGCTAATGTGGAGTGCAGTCAAACAAGCTGCAAGTGAAGAGCTCCCATTTATTTACACATTAATTTTTTGTTAAAAGTTCCTTGAGTATTTAATTAATCTCTACTCTCCAAGGAAAAAATTCTGTTTAGGGGGGATACCAAGATATAATTTTATGTGTTTGTTGAAGGGAAATCAGGTAATTTATGAGAAGCTTCTGAATCAAGCACCAAACTACTTCCATGGTTGTAAAGTAATTGGTTTGTGTTTCTCCACAAATTACATGTGCTGGCAGAAAATCAGCATTTGTGGGTGTGAATATTTCTTAAATCATAAGAATTTTCATTAGATCATAGCATTATTAGAAGAGAATCCTTTTCTATATACATGGTATTTTTCATCTGTCCTAAATAAGTGGTACAAATCATGCATCTGTCTGAAATTCCGTATCCCCTTTGCAGGTGGCTGCTGCTTCTTCCTCTCTTGGGACAACCAAACTTTGCTTTTCTCCCACAAAATATAGAAGAGCATTCCTCACTGAAGGGGGTGAAAGAGGACCTGGGCCATGGGCTTAGCAGTCCCAAAGGAGGAAACCCCCGTTCCTGGAGAGAAGCTTGTTCATGTCTTGTGGCTCACCAGCCACCAGGCCATAGCTGTGAATGTGCCACTCTGGGTACTAGAGTGCTGTTGATAGACGTGGGTGAATAATTTCTTTATGTAGAGGGCAGCTCTTCTTGATTTGAAACATATGAGCTGCTTCTTCATTCACAACTGCCTGACAATACAGACCTGAGCCCAACAGGAATCTTATCTAAACCCGGATACAGGAGATCCAGATAACCACCCTGAGAAGGTCCTTGAATCCCAGTGCTTCATTCCTCCACTACAATAAGTAGCAATTCTCTTTTTTGTGTTTTCTGAGTTTAAGCTCCTTAAGACAGATGCTGTGGCCTGTCATATGCATCTAAAGTACTTCATATGCTCAATCCAGCCCATGCTCAGCAGGCCCTTGATATCATTTGGAGAATCTAAGTATAATTGCCTGATTATTACATCTTATGGAGAAAATAGTACATGATTAGGCTATTAAAAGGATAACAGTAACAGGATGAAGATTGCACTGACAATTCAGGTTTTTCCTGTCTCTTGAGGGCTCAGATTTCCAAAGTCTAGTAAAGCCGAAATTATTGTTTGAATTTGTGTAGACTGCCATGCCAGCTGTGTTTGAGGCTGTGTTGGAGACACAGTTACTCTCTCTGAGAGCCAAGAGAGTGGAAAGCAGCAGCACAATGCAATTACCTGCTATGTGTACGTGACAGCAGAGAGGTGTTAATGAGCTGCTTTGCTACCTGCTGAACAGCAAAGCTGTGCTGAGGCTAAAATGCACAGATGTGATGAACCCTTCAGGTCTTGTAATGCTACCAGCCAGACAAGGTTGTTCTGCCTCCCCTCTTCTTAGCACCTGATTTTAATTTTTTATGTTTCTTAATTCTGTAATTAGATCATCATGTTACTTATTTTCAGCCATACTCTGTGCTCTTTGTCAGCCTTCATCGTTGGTCATTCTTTGAATTTTAAGATCAAAACTCTTATTTTCCCTTATGGAAGTGCCTTCTCTCTCTATTTTTTTTTTTCCTTTTCTGTAACCTCAGCCTTGGAAATAGCTGAATCCCTTGAGCTAGAGCTTCCCAAAAAAGATCCTATTAGTCAGACAGCTAACATCAGGAATGTTTAGCCTGAATTGTTCAAAGCTATCCTGAAGCAGAATATTACAATGGAAAATGTTAAGTAGCTTCCTCATAAGTGTGGCTACTTGTGCTGCCAGTAATATCCTTGGCCTTGTAGAGAATGTTCTTGTGCTAGCTAAATTAGATTAACCAGGAAATTTGCTCATTCTTTTAATATCTATCACATTTGAGACTTCTAGACTTAAGCCTGCTGCCACTAAAGCTGATGGTGAAACTGTTGGATTCTATGTGAACATGGACTTTTCAGGGATGATGTCAAAATTTGGTACTGTTGAAATCTGTGATTATTAAGAATGTAAGAATATAGGCATTACAGTGCAAAACTAAAGAGAAGAGCTTTCAGACCAGACTTAAGTGTGAACAAGAATGTGTATGACAATTCAGTCAGTTTCAACTTAGCTTGTAAAAATTTGTAAGTGTATTAAGAACATAGGACTCCCCTTTGCTTCTGGTAAAATTACAAATTTAATATTGTAGAAAAAAAAAAGTGTGATGAAGGGTTCAATTCAATTTTTCTGAATGCTTCATATATCTGAAGAGTTACAACTCTTGGGAGAGCATTATATCTAAAGTCATATTGGTATTTAATGTTTTGTCATTGTGGTTCTGCTTTCAGCCTGTGCACCTTATTCCATTACCCTCAGATATGCTGTGGCATTATTCAGATTTAAATAGCTTTTACCTCTCTCTGGCAAGAAAGCAATTCCAAGTGTATTATCTGCTTTGTTTTTTTAAAAAAACATGATAATATGAACTGATGCCCTTTTCAGCTGGAGATGGCTGCCTGGTGGCACTATTTAATAGCAGGTAAACAAGTAGAGTCTCAGCTGGTATATTGTCACTTGGGTGTATAATATGTGCTCTGCTCCTGGGAACAGGTGAAACATTTGCAGATTTAGAATACTGAGCTACTTTGTCCTGTATTTTGTATGTGTTAGGCAATTTGGTTTTGTCCCCTTGAAATTCTACAGTATCTTGAATGCTGTGTCATGTTGATTTTGAGTCCCCAGAGGCTATTTTTTCAGAGGTGAATGCCTGCTGTTCCAGGGCATGGGCCAGCCCAGCGCTCTCTTTGGGAGCAGGTAGTTCAGAGGGATGAATCCTTGCCTGGGATAAGTCACCTTGCTGGACTGTGGTACCCCAGCTACGAGGAGTACTTTCTGTGTGCTGTGCATGGCACAGGCATGTGAGACCTCACTCAGGCTGGGAGCCTCAGGGAACACGCTGTGTCTGTCACCTGAGCCCCTCTGCCCATTCCAGCAACGTGCCAAGGAATCAAGAGGAAGGGAAGTTTCAGGATATCCTCTGTGCCAGCACCTCCCCAGCTTGAAAGCAAGAGTCGATGATGACTGAAGCCAACACTTTTACTGACCATTCAGGGAGAGCAGCAGCCTATTCCTGGCAAAGGAGATCTAAAATGTCCAGGGCCAGGAGTAGCATCCAACCCATTCATATCCATCATACAGAGAATTCACAGTTAAGTGCTCATACTTGACCACCTTGCAAAGTGATCAGCTCAGCTACAAATGAGCTTTTCTCTTCTGGATCACTCTGCTGAGCTAAATGGGAGAACCTCTTTGAAGCTTGTTCATGGCTGATTTTAATAGAGCAGTCTTATCTTGTTGTATGGGGCTTTAATTGTGCACATCCCATTAGTGCTAATGGAGTTATGCACCTGAAGTCCTGCACATGAAGATGGGACTATAAATCCAGGGTTGCAACCTTATTAAAGTTGCTTATTTCACATGTAATAGCCCTTCTGCCACCAGGATACCTTAATTCATTGCTTTATTTGTCGCTTTGAATGAAGTGTTCTCATTGCAAGATCCTAACTGCCTGTTCTGTGCCGTGCCCTGAGATGACCACTCATACTTTTCTCCATTTCTATTGCTCAACATAACAAAAAAAAAAAAAAAAAGGCGCCTAGACCCACCTCCTTTGAGATCCTGATACAGAGAAACTATTTATTTCTTAAGAATCTTTTCAGCCTCACCAGTTCCTGCATTGTTTTTCATTATGAGTGCTGGGAGGTACTGCTAGGCTATGCCATTTCTCAGAGCAGTTTCCTATTGCTTTTGGTGATAAAGATCTACTCAATAATTCCCTGCAGGTGATGAGGGCAGGGCACTGTGAAAGTAGGGGCAGCAGTGCTGGGCTCGTGCTAAAGGTGTGTGTGTGCATCCAGGAATGAGATGCTCTGGCATCTGGGCCTGAGGTAAAGGCAGGGGAAAAAGAGAAAATGGGAAAGCCAGGAGAGAACTGGGGTTTGCAGAGCTGAAGAGGGCTAACTTTAGTGAAGAACAAGTGTTCACAACTAGTGGGATAAAAAGATGGATTTCCCCGAGTGACAAAAGCAGGCTTAGGTGTGACCATTTACAAAACCATGGTGGTTTTTGAACAGATGGAGTGTGCTCTTGGCACACAGCCTGTGTGGGCTGCTGGGCTGAGGCTTGCTCTAGTCTCACAGGAGGAGACACTTCTGACAAGTAGGTACTTTGGTCTTCTGCTTTCTTGTGGTCTTTTCGCCCCGAATCTCGTTCATCACTGAAGGATGATATATGCAGGAATAACAGGACCTTTTCTGATTCATCACAAATTGTGGATAACAAAAAAAAAAAAGTTACATTCTAATAGCTTTTGCTCTGAACTTCTAAATTTTTTTTTTTGCAAGAATGATTTTATTCACACTGGTTGTGAAAAGCTTTGTCATCTCCAGGCCAAGAGTTTCTCTAGTAGTCAGCTAGAGAATGTCTAGTTCATCAGCTGAGTGCCCATGACAGGTTGCCCTGGCACGACTGGTTTGCCAAAGACATGAATTAAAGCCTGAACTCTCCAAAAGAGTAATGGCTATTAAGAATGTGTCATTTCTGACATGGAAGGGTTGAAAAACCTGCTTTAGGTCCATATTTCTGGGTTTGGATTTGTATGAATGTTGTGGTTTTGGCAGGAGGACAGTGAGGTTACAGGGAGGACTGGGAAAGCCTGCTCTTTGTCCAGCCTGGCGTGTCAGAGGGCAGTGGACCTGGGGCCAGCTTTAAAACAGGATGTGTTTCTAAAACACAAGTAAGTGTGATCATTAAGAGGGTAAGCAAAGGGGGGGATCATTTTGGAATGTCTTGGTGGGGGAGAGGAAAGGGAAGGAATTAGGAAGACACAGGGCTGTCTGCCAGCCTTAACAAATCTACTGACTTGAGGAAAAGCCCATGTGTGAGGGAGACATTAAAGGCAGATGAAAAAATGGGTTTTCATATTACTGAGTGGGAAGATTTCTGCCTGGAGGCAGCTCAAACTAGGTATAAATATGCACGAGAGCAGAGTGAAACCAGTGATGAGTATTCTTCAAGTGGTGGGGCTATGCTGGTGACCTGGGAAGAGAGAGTAGGTGTCTGTGTAGGGCAATGCTAAGTGGAAATGGACTTGGTGGAACAGGAAATGTTTTCTCAGGTATTAGTCCACAGATGACACTTTATTCTGAAGAACTGGAATGTGTCCTCACCACTGTCCAAATCTGTCCAAACCAGAGCCCAGCTGCTTCACCAAGGTTCCTGAATCTATCAAATTCCCCAGCACCATCTTGCTGTTGTCCAGTGACTGCCATTTCTGTTTGTGTGTGTCTCTTTCAGAATAATCTTTACTAGCATTGCAGAGCTTCCCCTTCACTTCTGCCCACTCTTTGCAATACTCAGCTCACAGGGTCAATTTGCAAGTGTAGTTATCCAGATTTGAAACATCTCATTTGGAGATGGATCCAGATGAGACAGCAGCAGTATCAAACTCCGACTTGTGACTCAAAACAATGACCAAAATGGAACTCCTTTACACATTTATTTCCATTTCCATTTTATTTTCATACTTATTTAAGTGAATAATTAGGACAGAAGTTGCTCCCAAGTATGTGCTTCACCCAAGGTTGCATGGTACCCTGGGCAACTGAGTCCCCCTTAGAGATGTTTCAAATTAAAACTCTTAGAATTGAGGTGTACTGAAGGCTTCTATCTGCTCCACTGTGATAAAGGCATGCCTGCCCTTGGCACACTTTCAAGCTACAGCATTGCAAATGTGGCCAGTATCCAGGCACAGCTCTCCCTCTCCCCATCCATAACTGAGAACATAATTTCCCGACTGTCCCTCGGTGCCCTGCTGGCAAGGCAAGCAGCTATGCCAGCACTGCAGTCATTCAATTTGTGCAAGCCTAGGGAGACCATGAGGACCCTTCAGTCAAGGACTCTTCAGTGAAACTGCTAGCTCTACCCCTTTTGTGATAATCACAGACATTTATCTATTAAAAGAAACAAATTCAGACACTATCAGTTTGTACCAACTTTTTGTTCTTCTGCTTAGGTCTGGTTTTTTTTTGTTCCAGAAGCTGTACAGTTTTTTTGTAATTTTTAAGAGGTTTTATTTTTGACCAAATCAGCACAATGTAGTATCAACAGTAAAAATGAGGCCATTTAATTTTAACATCTGACTGTGAATCATGTTTGACATTGGCAGGGAAAAAATAAAGGCATTCTGTTGTTTCCCTGTGAAATGAGGAGGGTTTTGTTGGTTTCTTTGAGGGGGAGGGGTGTCTCTTGCTCTTTGGTTAGACTTTTTTTGGTCATCTAGGTCTATAGTGTGCTATGCAGAAAGTGCATGGTTTGTCACGAAACTCTCCTGATTGTGGGTCGGTAGGATAAATATTTAGCAATTGACTTGGCAGGGAAGCGCTGCTGGGAGCCACCACCCAGGGAGCATCCCACTACCTACTCCCAGAGCAGATCCAGCAATACTGATACTGCTGAGATCCTGCCTGCCATGCCACCTGGATTGCTGGCCTGTGCAAGCCCTTTGATGAGCCCACACAAGCTGGCTTTGATCTAGAGTCTGCCATCTGCCAAGAGCTCCTGTGTGTCACTTGCCCCCAGAGTGGTTCATCTTAGCTGTCTTCTGCTGCCTGTGTTGGACCTGGTCTTCTGGTGCCTCTCTGTGAAGTGTGTGATGGTCAGGGGACCAGGTGAAAGCACCTACTTTTGCATGGGATGTTTGTGCCCTGAGTTCTGCTAACTGCAGAGGAGACACAGGGTTACCTGCTCAGGTGCACATTTGTCAGTCAAATGCACATCCCCCTGGTACCTCCACTGACATCACACTGGAGTTGAGGGTCCCACCTTGTTTTTCCCAGCTCATCCAATATTTTTAGATGAGATGCTCTTCTTCATGCTGGGCAGGTGATACTCTGAAAACCCTGAATTTGCACCTGGAAATGGGAATAAAGCAAGTCTGAAAGCAAGGAGTGCTCTTGCTGTGCTGTGCCACCCTCCCCTGTGTCTGCCAGCAGGTGTGTGTGTGTGCTCTGAAAGTGGACTGAGTCCCCCTGATGATCAAACTCTGAAATCCAGAATGTGCCCGTCCTAGTGAGACAGTTGTGTTGGTTACATGAAGCGTATCGTGCCGTCGTTGATATTTTTTAATAGCTACAAATATTTTCTATCAAGTTTTATTAAGTGAGACCCACATACTTCTCCCAGCTGTGGCTGCGGTCTGTTCCTACATAGCTGTTCACCCCGCCCTTGCTCAGCAACACTTCACAGTCATGCTGTGGTGCAGATGAAGAATTTGGGTTTGAAGTTGGCAATCTGATTCCCATTAAAGCTGTATGGAAATTTGCCACACACCTGCCTAGGAAGCTGGAATAAATAATTCAGTGCTGTACACTGATACCTAATAGCAAGCAGATAACTTAAAAAACCTTGTGCTTGGTTCAGCTCCTCTGTGCTCTGTCCTTTCATGGCAAAAGGAGAAAAACCCCAAGATGGATGTGGAGAGGCTAGAAAGGGCTGAGGACCTTCTGAGCACGAGGTTTTAGCCCTTCGAAAGGGAAGGGAAGGGACTGACATCTGGTACAGCTGAGGAATGCAGCGAGGAGAGCACACTGTGAGACCCACTGACGCTCGCTCGGGAGAGAGGCACCAGCGGGAATGCGGCTGAGTTAATTGCTACAAGTTAATAACCATACAAGGCAAAAAGAAGAGCATGTAAATCTTAGTGTCTGACTCCCCTTTTCAGAAATACCTTCACACATTAGGAGCAAGTGTCAGAATTTAGACTCTTTATTGCATGCATTACTTTTGCAAGGAAGGCCACCTTTGTTAGAATCAGATTCAGAATCACAGAATATTCTGGGTTGGATGGGATCCAAAAGGGTCACCACACAAATCTATTAACCATTAACTATGGGAGACACTCTTGCTGTGGGAGACACTCTTGCTGCAAGCATGACTGATTTGCCATCACTAGGATGTCACGGCTACATAAAGTTGTGTTGAAAGCTGGCATGCAGGAGCTGTGGGCAGAAACTTGCAGGTTTAGGTCCTGTGCTGTTTACAAGTTGGTTGATCATATTGGTTTCCTAGTACTTTCTCACATTTTTTTGCTATCTTTTCTGCATGCCTATGGACACCTGGTGATTAGTATCTGCAATTAGAGCAAAATGACACCAAATCTAACTGTTGTTGTTTCATTTTAGATTTTATGGCTCGAGCAGTCTTAGCATCTCACTTGAGAGATGAAGTAATTGTGTTTTCCTTTAGGAGTTCACAAGCTGTATTTGAGAAAATAATCTTAACAAATATTGGTTTGCATTTAAAGAAACCTCGATTTGCATAAAATTATGTTAGTTTTTTTCTGCAACATCTTTTAATTACCATTCTTTCTTATTATTGAAAACAAAGTGATACATGCCTCCAGGCTGCTGGTGATCTGTAAGTTGCATTGGAGACAATATATCTAATTCAGCAAGAATAATGCACGGACTCCAAATCACAGTGCAGCCTGTTAAAAGAGATAATCTAATCTAAATGATAAATACGAATATATTAAGGATGTAGTAACTTTCAGAATTGCAGTTTGTGACTGCTCATGGGCTTCAATGACAACTCCCTCCCTGTTGTCAAACCTACATCTGCACCTGAAGCACAGCAGAATTGTATCTGTTATTATCACGAAAATCTAAACCTTATCAAGTGCATAAAGACACCTGTTAATCTTCTGGAATCTGTTTACACATAGAGTTGCCTTTGCAGGCCTGGTCTTGAAGAGAGGAGAGAAAAATTGCCTCTTGGATGGCACCAGATAAGCCAGCCCAAGCTGAAGAGCTGCTTTCCCTGCTCTGGTGGCTGAGGGCTCTGTCTCTACCATGCTGCCCCAGGTGGGGAGGGACCTGTGGAGAAAGAGCAACCTGTCTCTCCAAACACAGTCTTGCTGTCACAGCAAGCAGGAGGGTAGCTGTGTTGCAGATAGGAAGAAGATTTGCTGCACAAGAAGGTGTCATTGCCTTCGTGTCTCTTCCCAGCGCTGTAAACTCCCTGGGCCAATGTAAATAATAGATGTGAATTAAACAGAAGTGGTTTCTACTATTACAGAGTTATTGTAAGTATTTCCAAGTTGAATGTCAAAGAGATTTTTCAGGCATGTCTGTGCTCGGAGGGAAACTGTAGGTAGATCTGTGTGCTCAATTTCAGCATTAATCTTGGGACAAGTAGGTAACAAGTAGTCTCTCAATGACATTACAGTATATTGTGTTTACGATGTCAGACTAAGGCCATTCTGATTTTTTGACTTCTATAAAACACCCCATATACTGTACTAGGAAATAGTCACTTTTTTACATATGATGTGCCAGGTTGGTATGGTTAGACAGTTTTGGTACATTTCCAAAGAAACTAGACTTCTGGGATTTTTTATTTCATTCCGCCCAATGCAATCTGATCTACTGCTGGTCCCATGTGAAGCCAGTTTATGTACCTTTGGCCACAAAACTCCACATGATTACTAGCTGACTTTCTTGGCTCTTAGAAAAATTCTCAGGCAATTTTTTGATGTTAGCTCCTAACAAGAGAAACAGGGTGCTTGCTGGTAATTCTTTAAATACAGGGTAATTAAAAAAAATAAAATCCCTGAACTACATTTTTCTTATATCTGGGCAGTTATAAGATGCTGGTTTCTTTACTGGGGAGAAACAATGTTCTTTTACTCCTAGCTGGAGACTGGAACAGACTTTGCAACAGAGAAATCTTTACTAATAAAATCTATCAATCAGCTTGACATGCATGCCCAATAATTCCTCCAGGGTCATGAAAATTGCTCACTGGAAAACTGCAGAGTCTGTCATATCTGAAAATATTTCTAGATGTTATTATTTTTCAAGCTTTGTTTTCATTTGGTGATGTCAGGATGCCATATTTATGAATAAGTAACCTTTTATTTAGCTACTGGATGAGCTGCATTTCTCAGTTGTAGCTATGGTTTAACTCCATTGCCCTGTAGACTTTCCAGGGTCGGGCATTTCTTGTCATGCCCCTGGGCAGGAGATCATGGGTGGGGTGGTTCTGCAAGGACAGATGAAATAACATCACTTCTGGCATGGTAGCACTGTCCACCCAGCACCTCGGCACAGTGGGTCCTGTCCTGCCCCTGTAATGCTGCTGACAGGGTTGGGACCATGGGGTTAAGAGTATTAATTCTGAGTAAACTTGAGAGGCATATTTTGCATGTTACTAGCCAGGGAACATTCTGTGGGATGGAGGAACAGTGGGGAGGAGGGAGCACATTCCTGATTCAGTGGGAGAAGACTCAGGCTTTGGGAGCCCAAGTCAGAGCTCTGTCCTATTTCACAGAAGCTAAATGAGCGTTTCTCAATCTTTTAATATCAAAGGACCTACAAGGTTTTTTTGATCTGAGCACCAGCAGCCAGGGAGTGAGCGGTGCCTGTAGGCAGGCACTGACATAGGCGCCTGCCAACTGCGTGGGATGCTATGTGTGTGTTTTGGTTTAGTTTCTTAATTATTTTTCTGCAATCAGTTCCCGGACCACCTTCTGGTGCCTTACGGATTGTGGATTGCCCATGGGCCCCACGGAGCAAGGCTGAGCTGGATGGCTATTAAGAGCTTGGCTGCACCAGAGGCACTGTGGATGAAGGATTTATGTGCTGTTACATATATTCCCTGAAATAATCACTTCTGTCTGAAGTACTTTGATATTGATAAGTGGCTGAGGTAGAATTTGTGTTCCTATCTTGTCCTACATGCCTTGTTTTGCAATTATCCACCTTCACTGGTTTTCTCATACAGACTTAAATTTAGCAATTATTTCTTTACAATTATCTACATTAATTCAGACATTGCATCCAAGGGTTTAATCCAATGTGTGCATTTCAGGTGAAACGTTAGAAACCTTTCAGCATCTGTAATAATTTTTCTGCATTAAATGTAGGAATTTTTTAATTTAACATTAAAAAAAATACACTTCAGTTGTATGGGCCAGCTTCAAAGTGGCTGCAGGCAGGAAATTGAAAGTTGGATCCTCTCTTCTAGCCCAGTGGAAGAAAAAGTTTTACAGGAGCTGGACTACAAGGCCAGCTCGGTGTGGTCTTGGTTTGCTGAGCTTGCTGCTTCACAGGGAATCCAAGCTCCCTCCTGGGGATGGATGAAACTGTCAGGAGACTGGTCAGCATGACTTTGCCCTGCAGAGGACTGTGTTCTGCTGCTGCTGCCCTGTACCCCAGCAGTGGGGTCTTCTAGGGATGTTTGTTTTCTGTTGTGTCGAGTCAATGACAGCCCATGGACACTGGGGTTGGTATTTAGTTGTTGGTCACAGCTTAAATTGAAAATCCCAACCTGCCCTGAGTTGGCAGATGGACTGGGCGTCTGACAGGAGAATGCAGGCCTGGGGCACAGCATGGGAAGTGACTGATTGACATAACTTCATTATCCTCTCTTCATTCCTGTAATCACGGTCTTGGGCAAATGCTAAGAAAAAGCTGCTTTTGCCTCAAAACATGACATGTGCCAATATTTAATGCATAGCTCATGGCTTCAGGCTGAGACCTGCTGGTCCTGTAGCAATGACAGGTTCCCACTTCCTGCATCCACCTGCACAGTTCCCAGGGCAACAGAGCTGAAGACACACACCTAGGAAAGGTGAGTGATGATATGATTACAATAAAGAAAAGGTAAATCAATCACTGCATGTTAAAAGGGTGATTAGTGAGCAGGTTACCACTGGGCATTTATCTGTTTGGTCAGGCCAGTTTTTTCAGGAGTGGCTGATGGTCTGTAGTACTTGATCCCTCCAGGACATACATCCCATTCTGTGGGCAAGTGGCTGAGTGATAAATCTGGCTGTGTTGCAGTGGAGCTTAACCAGAGCCACTGTAAAAACATTTGGGGCATGTGCTGCATTTTAAGCATTGATGTCACGGCCGTTTTTGTTGCTATTTCAAAACACTGGAAGAGACAAGGCAACAGGATTATATAGTTTGCTGGCTCTATTGTGCTTGTTCCTAATCTTAAAGTGATTTTTCTTTTCAATCATAAATAGTGTTCTTTTCATTTTCTTTTAATTTTGCTGCCGCTTTGCATGTCAGATCTGTTTTGTTTACTCAGTGTACACACATGTTCCTTAAACGAGAGGGATCCTGCTCTTTTTGCCTCAGGCACTTTGCAGCCCATTCCTCATAACAGCAACAGCAAATCTACTCAAAGAGCAAATCTTTCTGCCCTGCCAAGTGCATGACTTGCAGCAGCGTTGGTGGAGACAGCATTGGACCTCTATAGTCTCCTCATACCTTACCTGTCCCACAGCTAAGGAAAACTAAATTGTCCCTCACAGATGAGCAGTTGGGATTTTTTTGGTCAAAGGAGCAGATGAGAGGGGAGCCCTCCTCACTTGCCCTGTAGGAATCTGTTCTTTCCCGTAGTCAATTGAAAAAAATGATGGTGTGGCAATTTTCTTGTGTGGTCCTTAATGTTGATATTTTCTTTAAGTATCATTTTCTGTGAGCAGAGAAGAATCTTGGGTTTCTTTTTGTGTTAGAAAAAGGCAATTTTCTAAGTAATGCTCTAATTTTATTGAAGAAAAGCTTGAGAGTTTTTCAACTTCAAGGCTGAAAACTCTAAAGGTGAACAAGGAGAAACCCACAGGGTATTATTATCAAGACAAACAAGCAAGCCAACCAACTAACCAACCCAACAAATAAAGACATGGCCCAGTTTCTGGTGGGGGATGGCAGTGGTGTGGGCGTCTGTCTGTTGGACTGACTGATGTTGTCAATAACTCCCTCTGTTCCTCCTCCTCCCCCTTTTCTTCTAATTTTGTGAATGATATTTTTATAACTGCTTCTTGGATGTGTTTGGTGTTGGTTTGGAGGAGACACCAGGAGAAGCACCATCATCTAATTTGCTCTGGGCTTGGCTGTGTTTTTCCGTGCATGTTTCTTGCTTGCTGGCCGTGCTGCTGCCTCCCTGATTGCCTCTGTTCTGGGTCAGTGGGTTCAGCAGCTTGGGAGGGCATCAGGTCCTTGTAAGGCTGATCGGCTTGGTCAGGACACTTTCGCAAATGTGTGTTACATTGATCTAATTGTCCTCTGCCCTGACAGAGCTGACAGCCTGCCGACCTCCCAGGGTGTGCCCTTCTCTGCCTGTGGCTTTCCTTCCAGCATTTTTCATACCATGTCTATCTTTTTCACTGCTAGAAGAGCTTAAGATGGAGCTGGGAATGGAGATACTGTGGCTTTATTAAGAGGATCTGATATTGTTATTTATTTTCTCTATGGTTCTTCCATCAATGACCACTGGAGCTCATGCTTTATTTCAACCTGACATTTAACAATTAATTTAAGAGTCATGGATGTTTAATTTCAGGCTTTGTCTGGAAATATCCACAAGATTTGTATTGCAAGTTGCCGAAACCAGTAGCCCCACAGAGGGGAAGCTGCTGTAGCTCCACAGCCTCAGGCCCAGCCAGCAGTGACACTGAGCACATGCTCCCAGTAAGCACATGAGTGCACACACATACCTGTGTGCACAGCCTGGAAATAACACCAAGTAAAGCAGACAGAAATACATAAACAGAGCACAAATGACCTAATCCTGCCCTCTTCTCAGTCCTGTCCTACACAGTACCCCAGAGATTTGCCTCGGTGGACTCATGGTCCTGAGTCTTTCCTAGCCCCTGGGGCTGATGCTCTCCTGGGACAGCCTTGGAGGAGCTGGGACAGGGTTTCACGTCTCTGACTGAGGCGCCACTGGTGTCTCTGTGCTCTTCTGTGTGGGTGTGAGCCTTTCATCATAGAACTGAACAGGTTATTTCTGGAAATAGAAATGGTACAGAAACACTAGAGATTACTCAAGACTTAAGCATGTTCAGAAATGTCTGAGTGACTTAGCAGCCTTGTATCCTTCCTTCATATTTAAAAACATAAAACCCATCAAAAAATGGTTGCTGTTTGTGGTCCCAAGTTGCTTTTGAATTTACTCCTGTTTTGACTAGTATTGCACAAGCCGTAGATTTTGTACTATGAAAACTGCTCCCAACATAACAATTTATGGTGAAACTGCAGCATATATTTTAGAAAGACAGAGACTTTGATTCAGGACTGGATAAATAATGAAAAATTCATCACACCATTTAGCAACTTGTATCAACAGCAACTTTGGTCTAACAGACACTGATTTGTCAAAATCTACTATCTAAAACCTAATTGAAATGTTGTGCTGATTGACAGAGCTCTAGTCAACAACATTCAATGTAGAAGAGGATATTTTCTTCCCTGTGTGCTTGTTAGATTAAAGAGCTCTCAAGGATCAGAAGAAGTGTGTCTGTCTAAGGAATAGAGGCATCTGTGAATGGTAGGGGTGTAATTTCCTACCCGCCTCCAGTTACACTCTCTTGTGATCCATCTGTCTGTGAAGCTATCAGGTATTGTGTTTTATAATTACTGCTTGTTAAAAATATCATCTTCGTTGTAAGTTTGAAAAAGGAAATCTCAACAGACCCTCAAAAAATGAAAGCAGAGCTATGTCTAGGAAAAAAACCAACAAGTTTTAATGAGAAATAGATTAAAAATGGGAACACCTTGCACAAGGATTTGACTTAAAAAACCCCAAACAAGCCACATAGAGCATTTCAATGTTAAAAGAAATGTACGTGCTTATGAAAATGTTTTGTGTCAAGAAAGTGCACGAAAGTGTTTAGATGAGATGTCTCAGTATAATTGCAGGATCACATCGAGAATGTCTTTTGCCTGTTCAGGTGCAAGACTGAGCTCAGAGTTTGACCTTCAAGGTAACAGCTGTGTTCAACTCCCTTCATCTGGGAGCAAAGTGGTGCATCAAATTGACAGGAAAGATGGATGTACTTGTTAATGGGATCTGGATCTCCTTAATAAGTGCCTGATTTCCCTGTAGAGTTGATTTTAGGCAGGAAGAGCAGGTGCCTCACAGCCCTGGTTTTCCCTTCACCCAGATGAGAGGGGACACTGCTCATCCCCTTCCAGCACACCCAGATTTCCATCTTCCTATAGAAAGAAAAGGTGTGGCTGAGTTACATGTCTGGGCTTAGGACTGAGAAGCTCTTTCCAGGCCCTTGTTAAGGATATAGCCAGGACTGACATTTTGGAAGTCTCTGAAGGCATGTCATTACCATGATGAATATATAAGGAATTAGACAAAACGCTGTATTAAGCATTAGAAGAGCCTTAATTAAGTGGATTGCTCCTACCTGGACCAATTACCGCCTCAGTGACACTGAACTGTTAAAGCAAGAAAGAGCATTATCAGGTAGAAGGACTGAAAACTCATGCATAATCCTAGTTATTATGATGGCAAGACTCTGTGTGTGTCTCTGGTTTAACAACAGAATTTACCCTCTCTTTATTGATGAATACAGATCCCATTCCTTATCCTTGTTCTGGTATCACAATTTGTTTCTACAGAAAACTAGATGTCCCCAGTCCAGCTGAACTACATGTCTGAGAAAAAAAAGACTCAGCTGATAGTGTCTACTCTTTCCATTTTATTCCTAGTTTATTTTATTCCTAGTTGCTTCCTGCTTTCTTTTCTTGGTTCCTGCTCACCCATATTAGGAATCAGTCATCCAGAATTACAACATTTACTCACTTGCCCTCTCTTAAAGGGGCTGATCCATCTATACCAATAACACCCTGAAAGGCCACCTAAATCCAGCTGGCCTTGTCCCTTCCTGCAATGCTACATGCCAAGGTTGCTTGCAGAGGCAAGCAAGTTCACTCCTCATGTCCAGGCATAGACAGACAGACTGGAAGATGTTGGGCAGACCTACACTGCAGTGATACAGGGTCTTGGATGTATGCCTGGGAGAGAAGAAAATGAAATGACCAACTGTGGTTCATGGCCATGGACTCATTATTATTTTGGAACTAAGGCCATAAACTCTGATGTTGCGTATCTTCAGCACGCACCTTCAGTGAAGCTGTACCAATTCCACAGGCTGGTGAGTACTACTGTGTCTTAGTAACTGTGTGCCTATTCCTTCCTCTGCAGCTGGTCAACATGGGAGGGAAAAGATGGGGTAGATTTTCACACCAGAGTTCAAACTGACTAGCTGGCATTCGAAGAAATAAGCTTGCAGAGGCAGGGAAAGAGTTAAAAACTGAAATTCCAGTTTGGACATCAAGGGCAATCATGACTTTTACTACATCCTTCTGCCCAGCAAGTATAGTAACAAACTGGGTGGATGACAATCTCTCTCTGTTTGTAGAGACTGAAAATTATGGTATTTGCATGGCAATAAACTGTTGTGGGAATAAAAACAGCTCTCAGATGTTTACTGCTGGCAAACAGGGGGACTCTGAAGAAAAAAAAAGGATCACGTAAGGATTTATGTTTTGTGGTGGAGAAACTGACAGTAAAATATATTTTTAAAAATCCAGTATTCTTACCTGGTACCATGGGCATGCTCTGCTTCTTCATGGTTTCACCCTGCTGGACTGTATTTCACACTGCATAGGAAGTACACTTTCTCTGCAGACTGAGAGCGTGACAGCTTCTCTCTCATCCTCTGCCTGGAGGCTTGTTAAAAGGAGGAAGAGTAACTGCATCTGGAAAGTGACTGGCTAAATTACCCAGGAGCTAAAGAACTAGGATAGTGTGAGGGGGGCTGACGTACAGTTTGAGGGTTACTCTAGCTTTTATCTCAAATGACTCATCCCATGGAACTATGATGGGGTAACCAGAGGGTTACTCTACTTTTAGTCACAATTCAGGTGTTGCCCCTGGGGATCTCTGTGCATTGAATGGACTGTTTTGCCTGAGGAAAGACTATAATTAAAATACTCTTTAAGCTCTCCTGTATGTATATTCAATCCCTGAGGAGGCTACAGAGGCAAGTACCCAGATGTAGAACTTCTGGGACTTCATCCACTGGGACACGCACAAATAGGTCTCCTAGGGCCATATGTGGGTTTTCCAATAAAAATCTTCTGTGTCAGGGCTGTCAGGAGAATAGAATGAGGGGGATGGACATACTGCCCGGGGTGAACACTGGGTGTGGCATGGCCCATAGCCCATCAAGTCTTTCTGGCGGTCAGGGTGCCTGAGTTGGGGCTGCAAGACCTCCCCGTGGCAGTGGCTGGAAGCTGAGGGGGAATTTCTGCGTCCAGAAGGGAGCCAGCTTTTCATAAGGAAATAATCTCATACGACAGTGTGATGAATTTGTGTGCATGTATATCCTTGGCTGCTGGAGCCAGTCCAAGCTACGTGTCTGTGTGCCATAGGCCCTCTGTGGCTCAGCAAACAGAGGATCCCTTTCAGCCTACGTGGTGGGGAACCATCCTTCTGGCACGAGGCATCCCGCGGTCACGGGTCATTTCCCAGGCTGGGCCTTTTGGCTTAACAATGCTCAGGAAAGAGACTTTGATTTCTGCTGGTTTAAACTAGCAAAATCTCTGGAGAAAGAAAGGTTGATTTTGTGCAGTTATGCTTAATTAATTTAATTTGGTAATGGCAGAGTTTTATTGGTGAAAGCCCTCTTCCTCTGGTGTGACCCCAGGAACCTGCCAGCACTGCTCTGCTCTGGCCTGTCACGCCCTACACAGGAAAGATCTGATGCAAAGTGGTGCTCAGGATCTGGCTGGTGCCCTTTGCTCTTGCATGGAAGGGTCTGGCAAAAAATATTCATTCACTTCAGCCCAGGAATGCTCCTCAAAGAGAAACAGCCACGGGGTGCGTGGGTGACGGTGCCGGCAGCCGTTCCGCGGGATGAAGCCGTCTGCTCCGAGGGGGCAGGAGGAGAATGGCTCCCTGCCAGCAGAGCTGGCTGGGCCCGTGGGGTGGACTGAGCCATCTCTGTTCCCCACTCTGCGGCCACCCCGGCCTCCCTCTTTCCCAGTAGTTACGTCAGAGCCTGTGCACTTTGCCAGTAGGTTTGATACGACTGACTAAAAGCACCATTTTCCTGGTAAAACAAACACAGACTCCTTTTTAAAAACACCTTTTGATACTTTATGAGCAGGGCTGGTATATGTAACCTATCAAGCCCAACATATGGCTTATTATGACATTTAGCTGATTAAAATAGTCTAGACATAAACTTGAGATTTCAAAAATGTTTAAGCTAAATCCGAAATACATTTTAATGTACAGTAGATGTATACTGCAATTTGGGCCACCTGTGTCCCTGTAGGAATTATGGAGCAGGAAGTACTTTTGACTCAAGAAGTGTGTCTGAAAATTGAGGCTGTAAATTAACAACAGCTTGTCTATTAGATTATTTCACCCATAAAGGAGTCTGTATATTTCTAAATGCCTCGTGATTTTCAATACCTTGCTGTTGTTACTTTTATTAAAGAAGGAGGTTGGCAACAGTCTGGACATCTAGGTTGAGCACATTTTTAGAAAATCATGGAATAAATAGCAGCAGCCAGCCAGACGGTGGTGAAGCATACCTGTGGCCACAAGAGGAGGAAACCCCAGGTTGGCCTGTTGGTGGGCATGGTGGTGCCAGTGTTCCCTGGCATCCAGGAGATTCAGCCCAGCTTGCTTCAGACACTGGGCTGCTGCTTGTTGGCTGTTCCAAAGCCAAAGGCAGGGTGCTGTGTACACACCACCATGGACCAGCTCTGTAAAAGGCCAGATAATTTACCTCTTTGTCAGCTTCCTGGTCTCACTGCATAACTTCACTTCATCAACTTGCCTGCCTCTCTCTTTTATTTTTCCTTCCTTCCAGAAGTTTGGTCTATTTATGGTTGTTCAGCTGTCTTTGGAAAGGCCAGAATAGGAAAACAAAAGGGAAAAAAAAATCTGCTCCATGATCTGTCCCAAGCTTCCTTGGAGTGGCTTTCAAAGAGGGGAGCAATAAATCCTAAACTCTTCAGAGAGGGAGCCATCTCCACAGAGTCCTAGCAAGAGGCATCACATCAGGCTGAATAACTGTCAGGGCATCTTCAGCAGGGGAACAGGGCTGGGGAGAAATACCTACAGAGAAATTTCCATGAGGAGGTGAGGAGGAAGTCGTGGCATAGAATACGCATTCTATCCCCCCTAAACTGTTATGTAATTCCTATTTGGCTGCGCAGTTCTGCCACATACGTTAGACCTAATGACTTGCACAGCACGTGAGAGTTGCCTGCACGGGGTGATTATTTTGGCAGAGAACTGTGTTATGTTCAGTCTGGTCATTATGCAGGGGTCTAGATACATTACCCCTCTATGGTTCATCCTCAGGAGAGGTCTGTACCTCTCTCCTGGACACTCCTGTCCTGCTGAGCAGAATAACACATTGGCTGGGGTATGGGATATTGTTTCAAGGACAAGAAAAATGAAACCAGTGGGACAACTCATGGAAATTTCTTTCACTTGAAGAACACAGAGCTGTGGTTTGGTAGCTACCACTCTCACAGTCTTGCAACACCTCATCTGCAGGGTGAGTCAGTAGGCAACTGGCAAGTGAAGGTGCTGGAAGATGAGTCCCTGCTCTGGATCTGGGCTAAGATACAGGTGTCAGTGGTCCAGCCAAGGCTACTTGATGGTGAAAGGCTCTTGTTCTGCCTGCAGAGAGGTCTTCCTGTGACATTAGAGCTTGTGGCAAGTGTTTGGGCTGCCTGCAGCACGGATGGTCTGTCTAGCAGCCCATCTCATATGCAAGAGCTAAGTGCAGAGCCCAGGTTATCTGAGGTGCTTCAGAGGAAATCAGCTGCAGCCAAGTCAAGGCAAACACACAGGCACAAAACCTCAAACCCCTCTGAATCTCTCTCTTCCCTAGTTTCTTCATTTTGTGCTCTTCTTGCCTTGCTCGCTTGACATTGCCCCATCCCTGTTCTTCCAGGCTTGGTCCATCTGGCATGTTGGTTGCTAAATCATGGCTGGGCAGTCCTGCCAGGACACTGGGTTCCATCTGACCCTCCAAAGGCCTCTCTTGCCTTTTAATCCATGAATGAAAGTGAGCCAGGTGGAAGGGGAATATTCTGGCTTTGCTGCAGGGTGCTTGGTGTCGCTGTGTCAAGCACGTAATGTGGTTGTTCTCTGCACATGCAGAGCTGGGTCAAACAGGCCAGTGCTGGCTGCAGCCAGAGCCTGTTTGCACCACAGCTGGGCTGGCAGTGGGCAGGAGCTGCTGGGGGGATGATGGACCCCAGTGAGGAGCGGGGCTGCAGCGATCCTGGGGGACAAGGAGCAGTTGTCACTCTGGATCAGCTTCCCCCATCCCAGAATGCAGCATATTAAAGCAATTAAGAAAAGCTCTGCTCAACACAGGGATTTTAAGGGGAAATATGAATGTAAGGATACAGCATTCCTCGATCAGAGGGGAGAAATAGCAGAGGGTAAATTAAGCACAGCTGGAATGAGCATAAGAAATAGATTAATTCCATGAGATTTTTTTTTTCTTTCCATTCTTTAAAAATTATGGGAGCTAGGAAAACTAGCACATCTTAATTCCACTTGGTATGCAACCCTTTAGTCCTCTAGCCTGTCAGCTAGCATGCTCTGAACTCAAGTGCAAGCCATGCACCCTACAAACCCTTGATGGAGGACCCCTCTCCTGCACCCATCTCTGCACATATCCTCTCTCCTCTCCTTGTGCTGCTGTGAGGACAAAAGCTGTGGACAACGGAACTCTGGAAAATATATCAGGAAATTATTTGGTTGTATGTTGTGATACTGGTTCAGAGAAATGAACAGAGCTCCTCTGCAAGAACAATGTCAGGTTCTTCTTCCAATTTTCCTGTCAGAGAGGGGATCATCCCTCAGTTCTGAGGCTGCACGGAGCTTGATATGATGGTGTCTTGTTCTGTGCCTCAGGTGTTTTCATTTAATGCAACCTGTACAGTAAATAATAGTGGAGTTTGTGGACTGAGGCTCACCAGTGACTTCTGCTGTGCCTGATACTGAGCTTTTCTTGGTTCTAGGCATCTTATCACAAGTTTGGGCAGGACCTGTGAAATCCTGAGCTCTGCCTGTGTGCTCCTGAATTATGGGGGATACATTACTCTCTCTCTAGTTGGATTCTAAGTATGGGCAAGCTCATCTGACCATTGCTCAGGGCAGGGATCAGCTTCACACTAGCACCTGTAGGGCCTGGAGCGTACTCTGAGCAGGTAGATGAGTCCAGAGATCTGAGTCCAGAGAGGCTGGGTGGAGGCAGCTCATGTTCCCCTGCCTGTGGTGTGTGGCTACAGGCTGCTGCAGAGCTCAGGAGCTCGAGGCACTCCCTGTACCAGGATGTGCTTGCCCCTGGGTTCAGCCAGCCACTGGCTCCCATCCTACCTCTCCATTCCTCAGGCCTCTGGGATTTTGCCTCTCCCAGGAAGGTCTGTCCTTGGGTTGGGGCCAGGCTGTTGGGTACTGCCCCCACCACCGAAGGGCTTGGGAGGGCCAAGCCCCACAACTCTGCAATGGCACCCTCTCAGGGACAGCTGGGCTGCAGCAGCTCTGGTTTAAAAAAAGATGGAAGACAAAAGAGTCAGGAAGAGGATAATTCTGGATGCTTATTGTAGGCACTGCAAAAGCAGGAAAGGATTTGAAAGAACAGATGAAGCCTGTTGCCATAACATACAAATTGGTACATCAACCAGTGCTGGACAAGAAATGCAAGTTATGGCTGGCACTCGACTCTTACCTCATATAGCTGCTGGGTAAAAGCAGAAAGGATAGCCTTGATTTTGAATCTCTTGGCTTCACTTACCTTGTATTGCAGTCATAATACTAAGTAAATACATGCTTTCTGGGAAGATATTTTCTTTTTCTCTTTGGCAATGGCAATTTTTGTTGTTTTCTATTTAATAAAATAACATATGGTCATAAATTGAGTATCATTTGCTCAACTATATAGATGTCTTTGTTGGAACTTGTCCAGTCTTCAGTAAAAGATATATTTAACAGGTTTCAAATACAGTATGTATTCAAAATGAGGTGAATAATCCTTAAGGCATTTTGAAAATGGTGTTTAAGAAAAGTCTGTTCACAGTATATTTTGCTAACTTCCCCCATACTGCACAGCTAAGTGTAATGTCTTCAGTGATACACAGAGGCTATCACAAATGTTAAACTCAGCAGGTATGTATGCAGTCCCAACCAAGAGTACAGAATGGATAAAATACCCTCTGTGAGGCCAGGAGGCAGGGCTGCATTTCTGAGGGTTTCAGGGCACCTCTTGGACTCTGTGTCATGGTTTGACACTGGCCAAATGCCAGACACTCATGAAAGTTGTTTGCTCACCCCTTTCTTGCTTTCAGCAGGGGACAGGAGAGGAAAAGAAAAAAAAAAAAATTAACAAAGGGCTCATGAGTTGAGATGAGGACTGGGAGAAAACACTCTAAGGGCAAAATAGGTTCAAATTTAAAGATATACAGTAAATTTATTATTTACAGAATCAAAGGAGGATAATGAAAAGTATAATAACCCTTTAAAAGACCTTTTTTTTCCCCCCTCAGGCCTTCCCTCCTTCCTAGCAGGGAGACAGAGCATGGGGATTTTGGTCAGTTCATCACCGAGATTTTGTTTTCTCAGGGGGAGGAGTCTTTGCTGTGCCGTGGGATCCCTCCCACGGGCAAACAATTTTCCCAAAACTGTTGTGGTGTGTGTCACTTATCCATGGGGTTCAGTCCACTAAGGATAGGCTGCTCTAGTTTGGAAGCAAGGGCTCTCTCTCTATCTCTGGAAGCAGATGCCCTCTCTATTCGGGTCTCCCGCTGGATCACACCTCTCTGGCATCCACTTGCTCCGGTGTACTTTTCCCACAGGCTATGAGGGGATTTCTGCATCCCCCAGGGACTTCATGCATTCCAGGGGGACAGTTTGTTTTACCATAGTCCTCACCAGGGCTTGCAGAGGAATTTCGGCTCCAATGCCTGGAGCACCTCCTCCTCTTCTTTCTTTTCCACTGACCTGGGTGCCGCCATGTTGTTTTTCCTCTCATGTCCTCACTTCCTCCTCTTCTCTGACCAGAAGGAAAGCTGCTGTTCGTAGGTACCATTGCCAACAAGTCCCACTAATTGAAAGATTCCTGTGGGATCCCGCAGTGCTGAGAGGTCGATTGCGTTTAGGTTCCCCTCTGGAGAGTCACTCGCCGTGTTTTCACTGCTGGCCAGGCGGCCCTGCTGCTCCCACGCAGGCAGCAGTGGCTGCCACAGCGCTGGCACTAATTAATGCCTCTGTTAATGAGGGGCACTGGGAAGGGGGAGCGGCATGGCTGGCTGGGGGTGTCCAGGCAGGCGAGGGTCACTGCAGGCCATGCCGAGATGGCAGCAGCCGTGGCACAGTACCGCGGCCTGCCCCTGGAAAAAAACCTGTGCTTGCGCCGTTCCAATTTTCCTCTTAAATATGTCATCACAGAGGCATTCCCAGCCTCTCTAATTGGCCCAGTGGCAAGTCTATCTTCAGAGCCATCAGCAATTGGCTCTGTTCAACATGGTGGAAGATTCTAGCAACTTCTCACAGAAGCCACTTCTGTGGCCCTCCCTTGTTACCAAAAACAGGCTGTGCCAAATCAACACAGTGTGATGGCCGCCCTGGAGCAGCATCCTCTGAGCTGTGATAGGGCATCCTCATACTCTGCATGCTGCCCTCTCCATGCATGCCTTTCCCCTTCCCTGTCCTTGCTCTGTCCTTCCCATTGCTCTCCCTCCTTCCAGGGTCACTGGTTTGAGAGGGCCAGAGCCATTACACCATTCCCAAGGCAGCAGGCAAACTGTTTTATAAGGATGATATTTCCTAGCAGAAGGGCTCTGATGTCTTAAAAGATTTCTTTTTGTATTATAAAGAAACCTTAAAGGAAGAGAAGAATTGAAATTACAGTTCTGGAGTGAAGGGATATAAATATATTGTAATATACTCATGCCATACTGTTGCTGAATTTTAGCACATTAGACTCTGTCTCTTGCACTTACCTGAAGACACTGCCTTTGTTGGTTCCTGTTCAGTATGATGGATCCTCAAGGAACCCTCCAGCGCAATCAGAGAAAGATTTTGCGAGACCTGCAGGAAGTTTAAGGGGTGTTAAAAGCAGGCATTGTAGAATTCAAACAAAGCTGTGCAGATAATTTAGACTTCAGGACTGTAATTAGATAGAAGAAAATGTATGCTGTGATAAACCCAGCTGCTGTTCTCATAGCATGTGACTGATATCATGGGCACAAGGCCAGAACCAAAAAAGGTCACAGCCATGGTTAAAGTGCTGCCTTCTAAAATTTATCAGATTTGATATGCGTGTTCAGGATGATGAAATGCTGGTTCAGATACTCCTCTCACCTCATTTGAGGAGGCCAGGCTAGAGCTGGCCCTTGCAAGTTGATTGTTCCCTCTGCAAAACCTAGTCAGACACTTTTCACAAACGTGTCTGACTACAAGCTGTGCAAAATATGAGCAAACAAAAGAGGTCCTGATGAGGTGACCCATTTGCAGCAGCATAAATTCTGCTTATTTTATCCAAAGGAACCTTCAGTTGTGGCTAATATCATTGCATGGACCTTGATCAATGATCCTTCTAAAGCTTGGATCTTGCAACTACTTCATGACCTTTGTAATACAAGAGAGAGGTATCCAAAAAGATGGGTATGTCCAATGATTAAGACATTGTATAATCTACACTGCTCTCAAGAACAAACAAAAAATTCCGTCCATGACAGGATTTTGGTGTAAAAAAAGAGTCACAGTGAGATCACTAAGAGACATTCAATTTGAAGGTCTGATTTCTCCAGTCAGACTTAGAATTGTTGCCAGGATGAAGTAAGATAGATTAAAAAGAAAAGCATGGCATTTAGCATCAGAACAGAAAATGAAGCAGTCAGGCTCTCACCTTATTGCTGACATAGGCTTGCTTTGGTAAACTTGATATGTCATCTAGTGTGCTGGTGTCTTAATTTTGCCATCTGTAAAACGGTGATACCTATCATGTTTCCTGAAGGAGCATGGGTGATGTATGTTTAGCAGCTGCTAAATGTAAAATTTGGAAAAAATACACACTTAACTGTATAAAATTTCAGTGATAAATCAGTGAATTAAAAAGTCTGATTGCCAGGAAGGCAGGGGCTGAGTAGGTCCTGTAGTCCTGTAAGTCAGTGGTGAGATGTGATGGTAGGACTGTATTTCTAGTTTTAAACTTCTTTCTTTTCTCTCTTCTCTGATATTCTCTCTTTTTTTTTTTTTTCTTAAAAAAAAAAAGCAACCCTAAATTATATCCTAGGGTTTTGAAATAGCATCAAAGGCATAGCTGGAATGCTTATAAATAGCTGTATCTTTTCTTGAAGGTGTGGTGTCCCAGTTTATTTGAGGACTGATGTAAGGGAGTCATTGTGGACCTGGGGCTGTGGATACCTCCCGGGGCTGACTCCTGGCAGGGCCTGAGCTCATCCTCCTTGCTCGCTCATGTACCCAGACCCGACTTCTCCGTGGCCACTTGTTGTTCTGTCCTGCTGGCAGCCTGTGCCACCCACCCTGGGGGATCCTCATGTATGTGCAGGCTTGTCCCAGTGCCTTTCTCTCTTGCCATCTGGTGTTTTGTTTCCCCAAAGCCTCCCCTCCTTCCTCTCCAACTCACAACTCCTGTCAGGCCCCCCTTTCCCCTGGCTTCAGACACAGGGGCAGAGTGCAATTCCTTCCTGCATGCCTCCCTAGGAAAGATCTAATAACATGTCCCCTCACTCTGTGGGGGTCTGGAGGCTCCACAGCCACATCCCTTGGAGCCACCCCTGTGGCTGGCACACTGTCCTAGTGCCACATGCAAGGAGCTGGCAGCAAGCTGTGAGCACAGGGGAGGCGTGTCAGACAGCAGGGCAAAGCCTCTTCCTTGAAGAAAAGCACTGAAGGGCCATGGATGTTGATCTGTGAAGGATCAACAGAAGGATCTGTGCTTTCCACAGCCCGGGGAAAGGCAGCTCCCCAGGGATGGATCAGGAAGAGCCATGGGATGGCATCTCATGGCATGGCAGCACAGGGGACAGGCTGCTGGAAGAAAAACCCAGCGTCTCTTGGCTCAGAGTCCACGGAATGAACTGTAACCACCAGCCTATAAATGAGAACATCCAAACAAACAAACAGAAATAAGACCAAATTAAAAAAAAAAAAAAAAGAAAAGAAAAAAAAGAAAAAAAAAGTGAAAACAAAAAAAAGAGATTCAGGACTGTGCAGCTCTGACTCTGGGCCCTGTCGTCTTCTAGGACTGATGAAGCGACTGGGTGGTTCTTCAGATTCCTGTGGTCTGAACACACACCCTAGTCATCACTGAGATGAGCACGGAAAAAAACAGTAATGAAAGAGGGCTCTGATTTATTTCCTGATAAAATAACCTTTGCTCTCAAAGGCTAACATTTCAGCTCCAGCTTGCAGAGAATGATCTTTTATTTCCATCCATCAAAGCCTACGTCGTGCTGGATATCCAGAGCATTCTTCACACACAGCCATGTGTTGGCCAATGAAGGAAAATTACTACCTATAACTTTTTTTTTTTCTGAGGGAGGAGAAAAAGGAGGGGGGCTGAAGTCTGTATTAAGGACTGAAATAATTTCTATCCATTGCAACCCTGTGACTACAGTACAAGGAAAATTGCTTAAAAGTGCTAAGAAAGCCAAAAAGGTTTTTCTACAGTGTAAATAATCTGTGTTTTTTGGAGTCTTGGATTTGAATCATCATCCAAATATTTTTTTTCATTTTTGCTCAGGTCGACATCTTGAATGAGTATTCAGGGCCTTCCTGCTCTGCTGCTGTATTAGATAAACACCAGTTCATCACGTTTTTGTCCATTAATAGTGTCACTTGGTGTGAGGTAAGAGCCTGCAGTGTTGACTGAGATCGACAAGAGTAACAATTAGGACTTCCAGTTCACATGGATGATTTCACACCACATTGTGCTGCAAATGGCTACAGGGAACTGTCGGTGTAAGTGAGTTAAAAGCAAGGCAGATGTTTATTTGCAATCAAAACATTAACTGAGCTTGACATCCGATGAGGCAGAGGCACCTGCTCTGCAAAGGAACTGTTTGAAATAGTGAGTTGTTTTTCATAAAAGAGAGCCTGCTCCAATATATTTTTCTGAAAGTATAACTTTTTTATGTCAGTGGTCTGCACTTGGGTAAAACAAAGCGGAGGATCTTGCAGCGTTCATATGATCACCGGAATGAGTAACATGAGCAGCCAGCCCCAACCCACGACAGATCAGGCAGGGTTCACATGGCCCAGTGCCCCTGTACTCCCTCTGGCTGGGAGTGCCAGCTCAGTGTCAGCCCTGGGTAATGCCAGGGTTTTCCCTGGGTTCTGATGGTAGATTTGTGGATTGCTCTGAGAAGGCACATTTTACAGGTCTCCATTCTGTTAGCCCTGAGCCTTTGGTAGGCTGACAGAGCCCTTCTACCACGTGAGGTTGCTGGCTTTTACAATGTTCTGTGAAGAGGCTCTGTAGCAAGAAGCTTGTGCGGGTGTAGAAGGCAGCAAGGGACTGTTTTTCTGTGAAGGTGGATAGAGGGTGTTCATGGGTGCATGTACTGAAAGTCATCCAGCATGTGGGAACAAATGTTTTTATCTGCAGAGATTAGCACACAGAACAAAAGACAAGAGGAGTGCAGAGACCATGACCCTAAGTCTCTTGAAATCATCAGGGATTTCCTTTTTTGCTAGGAGCTGAGCTTTGCTTTTTTCTTTGGAGAGCTCATTCTATCACAAGGAGGAGGTCCAGAAAGGATGGGATGAAGAAGGAGGAGTAGGAAGACTTCTGTGCAGATGAGTGGAGTGATGCTGCCATAGGTCATCAGTAGGCACTGACAGCCCCAAAAAAACTCTCCAGATCCCTTCCAGGAAGCACACATTTATTTCCTTTGAGTTAAAAAAATAACATCTCATAGCTAGCAAATATTACAGAGATACTTCCCATGAGAGCCAGACACTGCAAAGCTCAGTGAACAGAGTTACCTTGAAGCAGTGCAACAGAATTAAAGGTCAGCCTCCTGTGTGGGTGCCTCCAGCAACAGCCAGTGGGAGTTTTAAAGGCTGAATATCCTCACTGCAGTCAGTTAAGGCTTTGAGAAGGCAAGTTAATGTTAGTTTTATTATGAGACAGTATAATAATGGTATGGGCCATCCAGCCATTAGTGTATCTACCTTGGCTATAGGGAAACATTCAAGGCCCAAAACAGAAGCCAGGAAAAAAAAGTTGCAGAATAACAGAAAAGAGCTGTAATTCCCTCATTTCCAAGTTCTGGTGTTAAGGACTTACAGGATTATTCCCCAGTTCTCAGCTAACCATTCCTTCCAGCTCTTGTTGTAAGCAGTTTTCACATAGCCTGACTTCCCTCAAAGTGTACCCTTCATCCACAAGGACCCCATAAAAAGTATTAGGCAAAGATTAAACATTATAAACGTATAACCAGCTCATAAAATGAGTTTAAATGCTAAGCATGAAAGGGTGAATTTGCCTAAGGGGGCTGCTCTGAACTCCATTGACTCAGGGAACTTGTTCCTTGAGAGACATATTTATCACTATAGTTTATTTGTATTGCAAGAGGAACTACTGGAGACTGGGGGCTTCATTGTGTGGAGCGCAGCTCAGACATTCAATAAGGATAAATTCCTCCTGAATATTTTATACCAAAACTCATAGGAGAGACCTAGGCTAATAATAATAGAAGATCTTCTATTCACATTTCACATCTGGAAAACTGAGGATCTTCAGGATGAAGGACTTGGCTGAGTGCATGCTGGTAGTCCTGTAAAAGCAAAGGGGTTCAGCTCAATCCTACAACGTGTCCCACTGCAGATCCTTAGCGGGATCAGCCCCTGGACTGCCCTTTCCAGTGATTAGTACAAGGCCTGAGCCCTCTGCACTTGTCCCACTTCATGTCTTCTTATGACACATGGCTTTTTAAATTGATATTCAAATGCAGACAAGATAGAATAAAGCTCCTGGGATATCACCTTCTTTCACAAGGGCAGACAAGGATCTAGGCATTGGCTGCAGAAGCAAAAATGCTGCATTATGTGACTTAAACAGCCAGAATAGTAATGCAGCCACAAAGACTGCAGGAAGAAGATACACTTTTGTATGGATGATTTGAGTACAAGGATGCTGGAACAAAAAATCCAGAATAGAGACAGACTTATGTCTATAGTCCTTAATAGCTGACCTGATTTTTCAGGCCCACCAAAGATGTGAGAGCTTTCCTGGAATGATTTATTTTACACCTAACTCCTCAACAAATAGCTTCTATGTCTGTACAGTTTGTAACCAAAGAAGCATTGATAATTGCCTGTGTCTAAAGAAGAGTTAAATTTTGCATTAAATTCCAAGCCTTTCCATTCCTCTAGGCTAGCTAACACTTCCTATCGTCATCTGACTAGAGTTTGTTTTCATGTTTCATTTTCTTTTCTATTGATGTATTAGTCTGGTAGACTGAGTTTTCTCAGAGGGTGAACTTTTGTGCAGGTTTCATTAAAAATATTTCACAAGACCTCTCTAAATGTGATCTGTGCTTTTGTGCTGATCGAAAATGGTGCAGCAGCTTGTTAAAGCATATGCTTTTGTATTTCATCAAAACAGATTTTTTCAAAATGGAAATCTCAACTATTATGTTTCTCTGTGGAGATTAGAGTGAGCTTTTTCAAACTGTCAATAGAATTACTTTGAGCCTGATTCTCTTGTCAGATGTACCTCAGTAAATAAAGAGAAATTCTTCTGAAATCAGTGGAATTATTCTTATGAAAAACCTCAATGCATGATTTAGCAAGGGCTCTTGTTTTTATTATGTATCAGCCAAGCTGTCTAAACTGTCCCAGAGCTGCCTGTTAGTAGCATATATTTAACTAGAATATTAATGAAGGAAAAAGTCTAATTATTTGCATGTAATGTATTTCTTTAAAACTTCACAATAGGAAACAACATGTTTCACATTACCACTTACCTCCTCTAAGGCAAGAGTTGTTCCAGTGGTTAGACTGTGTGAGAAATTATGTTGCATACCACCACGGAGCCTCATGTATCTCTAAGCAATCTGAAATTCTTTAAATCTGCAGATCAAAATGCTGTTGTGTATTACAACAAGCTGTGCTGTACCATGCTGTCTCCTCTAAAGTCAGAGAGAGAGATGAATAATTCACTAGGGTGCTTTTTTAATTTCTAAAATAAATACTTCAGTGCTGTTCATTTTAATGGATATTGTAGAAGGCGATTTGCTGCAGAAGCTGAGTGTTCTTATCATTGCATCAGAGTAAATACTTTGCACTTTTTGTCTCAATGATTTGCGTTCTTTGATTACGGTTTCTGAAGCTGTCCAGAATCTTGAGACTTGTTGCACTTGTCTGCTGCTCATGTCACTCAAGCTTTTCCTTCTGTTGGATAACCAGTCTTGTGCCTGCTCAATACAGGTATTGAAAAATCTCAAAAAACATGTGTGGCAGGAAACAGTGTCATATGTTCACATCCTGACTCTTCCTGGGTTAGCCTGGAACTGGAGGCCTCTTACAATGCTAGAGAAAATTTTCACTGCTGGACTTTTCTCAGGAGATGGATTGCTTATTTCAACTTCTTGATTAACTCATAATTATGGTGATTATGTTCTACTCATCCAAAATTCTCCTATGTAAGAGCTTCATTTGAAAATAGTTTGCTTTCTTCTCTTTCACTAGCATGCAAGTATTAGAACAACCTGCAGGTGCAAACCTTTGCTAAACCACTCGCATGTAGGTGGGAGGTTAAAAGACGATGCAAAAGCTCCTCTGTCCACCTCTCCTTGATTATGTAAACAATAGAGAACAAAGGCTTCAGGGTCATTATCTTTGTTCTGATCTCTCAGCTAAGGAGATCTGGTTGGAAAACAAAATTTCTTTTCATGGGACATTTGACTCCTCCAGATTTGTTTTTGTTGTCAATGAGAAAGTTATTTTTTTGTTTTCTCACAGGTCATTCATCAAGTGAAAAACATAAAGGAATCATTAAGACATATCACAGTATTTTATTTTCATTTTGGGAAATTATTTTACTCTGGTAATGCAAATATCTTGTTTTGATATGCTGAAGGTATTTAGTTTTTCAGAAAAAAAAAACCCAAAACCAAAACCAGAGGCCAACTCCTTTCTTTCTGATTTCTTTGGAGATTGGTTTATTTGTCCAAATGAAATTTTTTGATTAAAACAAAGCCCAATTTTCCAAAGAAAACGGTTCTGTGGAAATATTTATTAATCCCAACCTGCTTTTGCTGTTTCTGAATGTTGCTCAGATTGTATCATGGCTCCAGTTTTCAGCCAGCAAGTGAACCAGTCTCTATATCCCTACCCAAGTGTGTGCATATACTTTGCACATGTACACACATGTATGCACAGGAACCACTTCTGCCCTCAGCTACGTATGTTAATCCCAGTGGAGATTACCATCGACTCTGTGCACATATGAATGAAAGCAGAAGTTGGCTCAGGATTTGTAATCAATATATAAGGCTTACTGAGTGATTTGAGATGCTCGGAGAAAGCTGTTACATAAATGTTAGTCATTATTATTTGTAATAATTACCTACAGCTGTAACTATGGCAAGCCTCCATGTAAAAACAGCTAGCCCCTGACATATGGCTTCTGTGCTTCAGCTCCAGATTCTATCAAAGTGCACAATAAACTCTTTCTTTAAAAGCATGTGCCTGAAGGGAACATGTAACCTCTGGCACACGATTGCAGCCATAACGATGAGGAGAGAATTATGCCATCCTTATTAGCAGCAGCAGCAGTCTGACTCGCACAGAAAGGAATGGGTGTTGGATCGGACCCTATCATGTGAATAACATGCTCCTGAGATGCATTACAGCCATGGGCAATGTAGGCAGCAAATTAAATTCAGGTTGTAACTGGGTCAGGGCTGAAGAACATTTTGTAACCATATTTTTCCAATGTGGCTGCAGATTAGCTGGATCCTTATTTTTGGGGGATGTCTTAATTCTCTTTGGTTTTACTTTTGAACAAAATAAATAAAAATTACAAAAACAAAACAAAAAACCCAAACCCAAACACAACTCCCCCCAAAAAACCCAAACTCAACAACCAACCAAAAAACAAAAAACCCAAACCAAAATAGCAAAAAAAGAGAAAAACAACCCCAACCCTACAAAGATCCTCCCAAGACAAACAAAACCTTCCAAGTGTCTTCTTACTTTTTCTAGCTTTTCCCATTTCTGACATGACCTGTACAGACATTTAAAGGATGAAACACAGAAACTGTTGAGCAGCACACAATGCTGCTACTCAATAGTCTCAGGAGGAAGCAAGGAATATGGCATCTGACTGAAACTGCTTGGGAATTTAGGCAAGCAGCCTGTAATTGCCAAATTGATTTTGGCCAGAAGACCAGGGCTAACACCCACAATAAGTATAAAGTGCCATGGGATCTTTAATGACCCCACTGCTTTGGACACAGTTTTACCTTTATTTAATGCACATTTTATGTTTGTGAATAATATACTCCATAAAATATATACAGTCAGGAAATGCCAAACATTGCCAGTTTCCCAAAGGCAATTTCAGAGCTTGCAGAGAGCACTCTCAGGCCTCGATTCATGATCATGTTAAACTTTGTTTATATGAGGTAATCCAATATTTTATTCATTAAAATGCACCATGCACCTAAGAGGAATTAAACAAATGCTTTACTATGCACTAAAATTGTTCTTCCCTCTTCAGTGAGGATTAAGCAAAATACTCCATGGACCCCTGGACCTTGTGCAGTCAGGGAGGATGCTGATGCTCCCTCTGCAGAATTCATAGCAACACTCTGGATCCTCTGCCAGGTCCTTGCTGGCAAAGGCAGGGCAGAGAAGACTGGAGAGGGCAGAGGGAAGTTTGTGTAATGAGCTGCCCAGGATGCTGAAATACTCTGGGGTCCTCTTCATCCTTGAGGAAAAGCTTTTATCCAAAGACAGTGTGAGGAAATCCTGCCTTGCCTTAGGAGGTTCTGAGACTGATGATAGCTGAAGGTAAAGAGATGGTGGGTGTCACACTGAGGAGGAGCCACTCAATGTAACACGGCATTAGTGGATTAGCAATGAAATGGGAGAAACATCTGCATTTCTGAATTCAGACTGGCATCTTCTACAGCTGCTCGGCTTGGGATTAATTGCCTCTAAGTACCTATGACGAGAATTCAAGTTTTTCTCTGTGTTTAGTCCATCTATAAGAGCCCTTATGTTATACTGTTGGTAATTTTGCTTGGGTGCAAACAGAACAAGATTTTCAAAAATAGGTCACTAAACTTAGGTTCCAAGGACTTTATATGCACACACTTAACTCAGTGATCTGATTAAAAAAAAAGCAATCTGAGTGCCCAAGGTCTCCCAAAGTTCTCAGATCTGTAGCCAGGCAAACACAGAAAGCTATAATCAAGACTATGCAATTATGTACATATTTGTAATTTTAAAGATTATGCTTCTATTCTGGTAGTGGCTGGGGTTTTACGCAGTCTTTTGTATTTATGTTTTTTTATAAGGAAAATGATGGTGATGGTTTCCTGAAATCCAGATTAGATCTTTTTGGGAAAGACCACACTCTAGTTCACCTACAGCACCTCGATTTGCATCCTGCTGAGCACAATGTGCAGCAGCTGGAGTCACTGCAGTCAGTGTCAGAAGGAGATCTTCATCTGCCTCCAGAGGTCCAACCTCCCACCAGTGCCAGGAGTGGCTCAGCTCGGCTGCACTCAACAGAAGGATCAGGTATAGCTGCAAACACTACACATTTGAGACTAAGGTTTTGTACTTCCACATCACTGTTCATGCATGAATCCCATCGCTCCTAGAAAGATACTGGTAGTGAGAAAATCTGTGCAATAATTTTGGGACATAAGTTCTGAGTGCAAACCTGGCATAAGTACCTTGTTGTGATCTCTTTAAGATTTATCTCCTTAAAACCTTTCAGAAGATTCATGAATGAAAATGTCATCTTGTGGCTTGGATTAACATAGACAAAGAAGGGTCTTCCCCTCAGTGGGGATGAGCCTAGGTTTTTCTTGTCAGCCCCCATTTCTGGCATAGAATAACTCTGGACTTTGAACACCATTTGTAGTTTTCAAGGTCACAGATTTGCAGTACCTGAGGTGGACTTCTGACATGGATGTTCCATTTGGAAGACATCTGTCCTGTGGAGCCTCAACCTCTGAAAACAACAGCATCCAAACCAACCTGATCTCCACCAACACGTGTGTGTCATCCAGCTATGCTCCTGCTTTGCCGTTGCTCTTTGCAGCTGCTCCCTCTTCCTGCCCACCGAGCACTGCTGGAGGGCAAGGAACACTGCCAGTGCCTCCGTGGCCAGCCACTGCTCCCATTTCCTTTCTAAAGAGATATTCTTGTGCTGGACTCAGTCTCTGCTTGGGACTCTGTGGCATGCAGCACAGAGGAGATCAGAGTAGGCAATCTTAATAATTTATTTGGCCTAAAAACCTATTACTCTCCTCTGTTTCATTAGTCACAGTCCCAGGAGCATTAAGATTAAGGGGTGTTGCCATGATGATGTCTGATGTTGGGAGACTCATACCAGGAAATGAAGGCCAAGGCTGTCAATTTCCAAATTTGATATAAAGCAAAAGGGTGTTTCTGTAAAAATGATCAAAGCAGGGATGGATCTGGAATAAGTATTTCAAAAAGCATTCTTGGAGCAAACAGGCTGTGAGCACCAGTTGCATGGTAGTGATGCTTGAAACAGATCATTCCCCTTTTTAAATGTCAAGTCTTCCACATATCATTCAGCAAGAGATCCTCCTAATTAGTTTAGACTTTTCTCTCATGGGTCACACCCTTTATCACTTCCCACTCCGTATGACTTGACTTATGGAACACTTGGCTTCAGACGCAGTCTCAGTCCTGCTCTTTGCATGCTATTTGCACACAAATCACTTACATCCCTGTATTAGTCACTCTTCTGTTTCAGTGATACATTTTTTTGTATGTTGTGAGTCTGAGGCAGGAGTATCATTTGGATATGTGAAATCATTCCCATTGTGGGAATAAGTCCTAGTGCTTGATTAAAAAGTAACACTTCAACACATGTAAAACCCATAGCATGGTTCAAGTCAGCTGGATCGGAGCTGGGTTTGCTTCTCTGTGCAGCCCAGTTCTTAATCTGAGAACGTTTGTTAAAGGACTGAAAATACAGGATGAAATGGCAGATTTGGCATTTCTTGTGTCATTCACATAAAAATATCTTGGGCTGGGGGATAATACCTGTGTCTCTCCAAGCCCAAGGGGATGCCTTAACCCCTCCACTCAGGCAACACTTTCCAAAACAGGGAAATGTCAGGAAGACTCCTTGTGCCAACCAGCCCTTAATTTGGTGAGCTGTCTGCTGGGAAGAGGATAAGGTATGGGTTTGAAAACCCAGAGGACAGGATGTGAACACAGGTAAGTGGACAAGGCAGCTTCTGGAAAAAAAACCAAAACAAAAAAACTCAAACAAAACAAAACAAAACAAAAAAAAACCACAAAAAACCCAACCTCCAAAAAATACACTACCTCTTTCCCTTCCTACTTTCCCTTTTTCTACTTTGTTTCAGCCAAAAACTACAGTATATGCTGCCAAATTCAGATATATGGTCAGAGCAGTGCCAATTAAGTGGCCATCAGAAGGGACAGGGCCCAGCTCATGAAAATATTAGTGTCTTAGCTGGGGTTAGGAAAAAGAGACACACACACAGAGAACCTGAGAAACCAGGAGATTTTCTGAAGAAATATAAGGTTTTTGATAGCCAGGGAGCTCTTTTTGCAGTGAAATGAATTACATCCAGGACAAGGAGTATCACATCAGTGGAAATAATACATATCTATTTAAAATATCTATATAATATAGAATAATCAGGAACTGAGGGGCAGCAGAGATGAGTCAACAAGCTCTATGCTACAGTCCCAACATCTGGGCCTCTGCTCTTCTGGAGTCCTGTGGTATGGGGCTCATCCCAGCCCCTGCATGTGGAGAAAAGCTTGGGAATGTGAACAGAAAGTACCACACTTGCAGTGCCATAAATCAACAGACACATAAAAGGAATTAAAAGTGCAGGGCTTTTATATAGTGATTTTGGGGAGCCCTCACTGGAGAAGATTTTTAAGTACTCAGGCTGACAGTAACACTACGTAACAGAGACTGGAAATGGGTCTTACAAAATCACTACTTTGAGATAGCTGTTCACCAGAAACAGATGGAGATAATTCTTCATCTTCCACTTGAAGCAGCTATTTCAGCTTAGAATCCATGTGTGGAAGGGAAGGTAGCTCTGCATCTCCTCCAGCATTTTGGTTTTTCACAGCTCATTTTGATCAGAGGTGGGTTTTCCATTGGCATTCAGGTGAAATTATAGGGAAGTAACTATGTTCAAAGTCTTGTTGGATCTCTGGGCTGCCTGCAATGCCAAGGCTTGCCTGAGGCTCAGAGGTTTTGTCTCTGGGAAAAATTAGGAGGTCTTGACAAATAATTGTAACATGCTGTTAAAGAGAATCACAGGAAGGAATGACAAAATCCCCAAATGATTGGGTATTCTGTTCCTTTGTAACATTTTGCTCTTATTAATGCAAATTGTGCTCACATATGTTATTCAGTGGCCAGTTTACTGCATCCTACGTTTGAGTCCCTCATAACATACATAAGAATTAATACATTGTGCTTGTTCTGTCTTCACCTGCAAAAAAAAATTCTGAAAAGGAAGAGGGACCTGGAACTGTAGATAATCTGCATAGGAACACACAAATTATGTTTCAACTGAGGAGGGTCTCTATCACATGAGTTTACCTTCTGTTTTGGCTTCCAGAGAATCCCATAATGCAGAGCAAAACTTAGGAAGAATGAAGTTTTCCATCCCAGATGGTAAATTGGTCCAGTTTCACTTGAAACTTGGCCTTTTTGCAAGTGTTGTTGCACTTGGCCTAGTAGATTATAATGAAATTTTGAACTAGGATTATTTCACTATGTGGATTAAGTATTGGGCTTATTCCATTCCTGGATGGAGCTGGACTTTCCAGGCAATTACTTCTCTTATCTCCAGGGGCTACTGTGAAATTCAGAGCTTAAAATGTGGTGATTGTGACCCTTGGGCTCTGACTCAGTGCCACTGCTGGCACTGAGGTAATATGGGAGGGAAGGATTGAAAACAGCCATCCCCTAACACCATGTGGAGCAATGATGATCCTCATGGACAGGAGTGGGGACACTGGATGAAGGGGCTGGTGTGAGCGCTGAGCTGGGAAGTGATGGGGTGCAGAAAGGAAGGTAGAGATCCAAAACTTTTGGGAGTGGTGGAGGGAGAAGCAACTGGAATGTGGGTGAAGGTAGGACAACTTCTGAAATGAATGAAAGAGAAGGTGGGTGAGGACGTTGTGGGGCAAGAAATTATGTGAAGGTAGAAAAGAAGGTCTGTGGCAGCAAAGAGTGCTGCTGTTGTATCCCAGCCCCAGGGCAGTGACAAGCAAAGGTGGCAGGTCTGTGCATGGAGTGACCAAGCATTCCAGACACTGCCAGCTGCAGCAGCCAGGCCTGCATGGGAGCTCTCAGACTCCTCTGCTTGCACCCTTCCTGGTACTGCCTTGGGTTACTCCATCTCAGCTGGGGACAGCCAGCACAGGGCTGAGCTGCTCAGGGCCAGTATGGACTGGCTCTGCATGTCAGAGGGCCCTGGGCTTTGCAAGCAGACTGTAATTTTTATATGTAATATTTTATACACAATAGTTACAGAGTAGCCTGGATGAAACCTTGATCTGGGCCACACTGTAGTTTGCTGACAGGAATTTCATCCCTGGCTTCAGTGCCAGAAATGATAGTAATTTTTTCTTGACTTTTGCATCAGCAATTCTATGTTTTGGGATAGGAAATTGAGCCTTGTTCTTCTTGGACATTGAGGAGCCAGAAGATGCCAAGATATTTCTAAGCCCCAGAAGTAGAGGTTATAGAAATTAATAAGAAGCCAAGCCAAAAGCTTCTCTTTTGGACAACTGCAGCTGCTGGTTTCCTCGAGCCCAAGCAGACACTTCTGAATAGGCCGTCCTGAGTACTTTCTGTTTCATCTGGCATATGGGGCTGAGATTTCATACCAGAGTTGTACTGTTTTTGTCCAAAGTTTTATTTTTCCTTTGCCAAGATTAAGATCCACTCAGAGGTTCTTATCCAGCTAGCTCTCCTGCAGGTGCCAGGACATGACTGGATGCTTTAATGGCTTACTCCTTTTTATAAATGACATGCCGGCCAAGCTCCATTACTGCTCCAGAGAGGTCCAGAGGAACTCACAGCATCTTGGGGAAAAAGGGCTGGAAGGGATGTGAGGTGACTCAGAGCATCTCCTGCCTTGAGACACTGTGGCTGTCCAGTCCACAAGGGGTAGTGTTTTCAGAAGCACTGAATTCTCATTTTTAGTCACCAGTTCCCTTTGTTAAGTCAGAAGCAGAGACTTGGGCAGGCTGACTGTTGTGAAACAATGTGTGTTCATCAGGTGTGGAGACTACTCACACCCCGCTGGTTTTGGGGGAACTTTTTTGGCAGCCATGTGCAGGACTCAAAATACCTTTCTTTCAAACCAGAAACACACATTGTATCCTTTTTATTTAGCTATAAGTCAGTTCTGTTTGGGTGAGATAAATCTACTCCAAAGCTCCTGTAAGTTATCTCGAATAAAATGGTGAGTTATGACATTAAAATTATTAGATTGTATTCTTATTTTCTGTTGTTTGTATTTCAAGTCATGGCTACATTTCATCAATTGAGATTCAGTTGTTAGCTGCCTCCTTTCTATTTGAAGCTGTAGTCATCCTGCTTTTTTCAAACATAGAATGTTTTTAAGTACAAGGAATACACACAAAATACAACGGAAAATTTCACATCCTATCTGACTAATACCAAAAGCCCTTGATTTGAAAGGTCACAGAAAAACAGTGTGGTGCAATGCATCTCTCACAGATTGTTCAGTGTTTGCCTGTGGTTTAACTCCCAGCCTCTCTATTGTTGTGCTACTTTCTAAGCACTGTTTTCCTAGCGCCTCTGGAAGACAGCCTCCCCACAGCCTTACCCCTGTTCCTCCTGGCAGCCCTGCTCCCTTGATGGACTTCAGCTCAGGTTGAGGTGACAACATAATGGAGCTGCTGATGGTCAGGTTTCAGAAAACAATCATGCACCTTATGAGAAACAATCACTAAAGCACAAGCACTTAGAGGAGCTAGAGATAAAAGAGTCTCATTTTCTTGGCAGCCCGTGTAGATGTTCTGCAATGACTGATGATATGCGTGTTATCTTGACACCATACTCTCCCATGTTGAAACTGTTTATGGGAAATAAACATCATGTGAAAAACAGATTGCCAGACACTAAGTAAATCACTCTGATGAGGAACGAGTCAAGTTCTGCCAGTTTTACCCACACTGTCATTGTTATGATGTAACACATTCCTCATGACTGATACTGTATCCAAATTAGGGCACAAAACCTTCTCTTGATCAGTTAACTGAGATTCCCTGCCTTGTAACAACTGCACACACACACACACACACACAGAGACACACACACACGGGCACAACCTCGCTCACACACACATGGAGCCTGAGTCACTACAAAATCGCACCCTATGTTACTGGAGGATTAAGAAGGTGGGCAAAATGATACAAATTGTAAATTTTATACCCTTCCCTCTTTAATAAGCTGTTGCAATTTTCAGAGTTCTGCTAGCAATGATTAATAAACATTTGGTGTGCTAAACATATGGAAAAATCATCCCATCTGGACCATTTAAAACTAGGACGTAGACTTTATCTTTGTTTATTTCATCCTTAGCTAAAAGGCTTATTATGAATTGCAATAATCCAGGGAGCCAACCATGGAAGACAGACAAGCTCTTTAGATAAAACCAAAAAGGCAAGTTTTCTAACCGAGGACCAGATGTATTTTTGAGTATTGCCCTTGTACATATTTAGCTGAGCTTTTCAAGTGGTGAAGATTTGCATGTTTGTTTTGCAATACTAATGAATATGTTTTAGATTTACATTTTAGAAAATGGAAACTTTTATCTTCTTGGGGCTTTGTAAGTTAATGATTTCCAGAAGATAGTTTGGTATCCTCTTTTAACCCTTCACCATTGAAAACATATCACTTTCCGAGGCACAAGGATCTAGAGCAGGCCTGCTGAACCAAACCCGGGAGATATATGTGACTCTTTCTATTGTTTATTTCTGGAATTACATAAAATGTGGGTTTTAAATTTTCAATCTAGTGAAAACATATGTAAATGGCAAATTATTTTAAAACTAACTTAATGTGAATCGTGGGCTAGGCATTACCATACACATGATCCTTTAATTAGATAAATAAGGAAAATACGTTCGGAAAAATATCGTTTTGAGACCCAGTATCTTCCATGAGTGATTTGGTTTCCTTCAAGATAAAGACTGGTTTAGGGTAGCAAGGAAAATGTGCTGCATAACAACATTTTTACTTCTAGTAGAGAAAGCAAAGTTGCAGTTTCATAACATAGTTTTTCACCCTTTGATTTTCTTTGGAGAGGTTATGAGAGAAAATAATTAATGAATAAAACATAATTTTTCAAAGGCTTACCCTCACTGGCAATTTTTATATGACACGAGCCCTATCAGAAATGAAAAATTTTTCCTTAGGGAACAACAGAACACTTTAATACAAGAGATAGCTATAGCTTTGAACTTTAGGTGGTTGACAAATCAGTCTGAAACAGCCTTTCTTTCAAATTTTTTCAATTGTTCATGCAAAATACAATAGGAAACTAAGTAGGATCTTGAAAGAAGATGATGCTTCTTATGCTTAGTTTAGAAAAAGTTGCAAACCCCTATGTATCTAGGAGGCTAAAGCAGTGCCCCAGAGGGATCCTGATCTGCAGGGTTGTGTTGTCTACCCTGCAGCTGAAGCCACATTCAGTGTAAACCCCTCTGGTATGAACAGCTTGGCTCTGGCCAGGCACAGCTGCACAGCCTGGGCAGGCCCTTCACACACAGGACACGTGTGTATCTCAGGGGATGTGTGTGTGAGCACAGGTGACACTTTGGTCCTCAGCTGTGTGTGCTTTCTCGGGAAAGGGCTCCTGGAAAGGGATCCCAGCTCCAGTATGGAGGTAATTTGTTAAAGTAGTATACTTTTTACCTCTGTCTGTTTTTAAAGAGAAAGTCAAAGTCAAAGCTCCTGTGTGCTCTTGGCACAGCAAGGGATGGCATGTCATGGTGTCTGTCTGGCCAAGGGTGACAGCTCAGCACAGTGTCTCCAGGAGCAGGAATGTCCAGCTCCTCTGAGCTGTTTAACTCCTGCCTCTGCATTGGTATGACAACATGTCAGCTACTGGGAGGCAGGTGCTGGATTTCTGGGGTACATTTAGCAGCTGCAGAGTTTACAGGGGGGTAATGGGGTCTCAGATTTGCTTTTCATACCTGTATCTTGTAAACATCAGAATTGCAGAGCTCAGCAGGGTAAAACAGTGCTATTACCCAGGCAGCTCCTGTGCAGGGCTAAGGACCTGACAGTGTGAGGGAAGGCAGGAGGTGGGACTGGGCTGTCTGCAAGGTCTTGCAGCTCTGTTTGGTAGATCAGGGGAGGCAGGGGTTCTTACAGCTGTCAGGTGACCAAAGCTAGCTCAGCCTAGTCAAACACAGGACCCAGAAGCCATGTTTAGGATTCTTTTTGAATCATTTTGCTGTAACTTGGTCTCTTCTCACCATGGGTGCTGAAGATCTGGCTGGGCCCTGCAGCGGCAGGAACACCACTGTTCATAGGCTCTCAACCAGGTGTCCCTCTGGAGACAGGCAGTGCTGTGGAGAAAATGTCCTATGGGTGGAACTGACCCCAAGGCCCCTGGCAGGACCATGCTGATAAACCCCTATACACTGAATTATAGGGAGTTCACGCTGTTGAGTGGATGGACTCAGATTTTTATTTCAGGTACAATGCTGTGGAGAAGATGACCTTACCTAGGGACTGTGATTTGCTTCCAACAGAGCCTTTTGGTGACACTGGTCCTCCACTACTGAAGCAACTCTAATGACTGCATGGGCATCATTCTTTTTTCTCTGGGTGAAACTGAGGTCAAAACAAATTCCATAATCCCTGTTTACTTTACTTGGCTACTATTTTTCCTTCTTCATTGTCTGTAACATTAATACCTCCATTTCAATCAACATGTGCATAAATATGAGTGCAGCTGGAAAACCGACAACAACGCTCTGCTGAAGCAGTACTAATACTGTATTCTAGCACTGCAGATTTTTATTTGCATTAAATTGAGAGTGGTTCATGCACCAAGAGGCATGCTTTTCAGGGAATGGGAACCTTGTCGATACTAGAAAGGTGGCTAACATGAACTAAGGAAGCTGGACTTAAATTCATTCCAAATTTTTCATGTGGATGTAAGACATATAGTCTTGACCTGAATTAGTCCATGTTAATTAAATACAACCTAAACATTGCTTTTTCTCTGGGAGAACAACAGAGCTAACACATTTCCTGCAGACCTTTCATTGTCTGACCTTTAGTACGTACAGGATGTGACACTCTATTTATTTCATCTAACTCCATTTTTCCACAGGACTTCTGATTCTTCCAATGTATCTGTGATGGATAGAGAATAAAGCAGGCCTATGCCACATATAAAGCAAGAAGAAGTGGAATAGTCTTGTGGTTAAGGTAATTGGCTGTGATCTAGGAGGTATAGTTTTTATCTCTGCTTCTGTCATAAAGTCCCTGTGGGAGGCTGCATAGAAGTCTCACTCCAAATTTCTGAAAATAGCTGCTAATATTTTCTTCATTATTTTCCAGGAATTCCACATAGGGAATAGAAATCTGATTTTCACAAAGTCAGCTGAAGTCAATAAAACCTGCAGATGTGGGGCTGCTCTGGGAATTCAAGGTCTTGGGTGGTTGGCACAGTATATTGAGTAACAGAGGTGAAGAAAGAAGGTCTTAAAATGTCTGAGTTCAGGTTCCCTTAGATTTATTGCAGCCCTTCTGTTTCATCTTGCCCAAGGCAGTTACAGCCATGCTCAGACAACCCTAAAGCAGGTTTCTCTTCCTCGACTGCATGAAGGTTGGAATCTGGGGGAGCTGGAGGGGAGAGATCCAAACATCACTTCTCTTTTCACACAAGATGCTCCTGTAATTGCAATGCCAAAGGGAAACACCTTGGCATTGTTGGCAACTGTTTGAATGGAGACATCCATTTTCCAACCTCATTTCCCTTCTGCACAATAATACAGTTATAAAAATAACTCTCTCACTTCACATGGATGTGGTGGCTACATCAATAACAGTGACTCACCAGGTCTGGCACTGCCCTCTGATGCCAGCTGGCACAAAGGGATTTTGCCCATGCCACTGACATCTTCTAGTCTTCAAAACAGAAAGGCTGAATGCAAACTTCAACTCGATAGTGTCTCCCAATTTTTGAGGTCTCTTAATTGGGAATGGCTTGGGAAAACGTTACTTGTACCAGCCTGCATCCATGTCAGGGATCATTCCAGCAGTACTAGAGCAGCACTGGCAGATTTGTGGTATCCAGAGTGTTCCCTGGCATTTTTTATTTTCCTGCTATAAGTGAAGCCTCTAGCTCCCAAAAGGCACTAATAAAAGACTCAACATTTTGTGTGAGAGGAGAGGCATATTTCTAGCATAGGTTAGAAATTATATTTAATTCTTTCTTCACCTCCAGGTGTGAGGAACACATGGGTGGCAGAGGAAGGAGAACTGAAGTTAGTCTTAGACAATTCTGACTCTAGGTGGTAATCAACTTTTTTCACCATCCAGCATAAAATAGACCCACCTCAAGACACCTAAGCAGACCTGAACAGATAGCCAGCTTTCCAACAGTCCCTTCTTTTAGCTGACTTAGTAAGGCAACATTTACATGCAAGCAGAAGCTCAGACAGCCTTAATCCTCACACCTGCATGGGCTTGGCCCTGCAGCTAGACCTGAGCTTGCTCCACCCATGCTCTGAGTTGATGGATGTAACCTGTCTCAGGAAGCCATATGTTCTGCCTGCTCCAGGAGTCATGCTTTAAGTTAAAATGTATGTCAAGCCCTGCTTACTGCCAGAACCCAGGCAGCCTGTGCATCTGCCTTGTGTGTAGTGCATTAAGCCCTGTGGAGAGGCAGGAAACATCAGTGGGAGTGCCATGACTGATGGGGCTGCGCACAGCCTCAATGGAGCTGGCAAGTGTCCTGCTGCTTCTGCTGTACTCACAAGCCATAATATCAGTTTAGTTTGATGGTGTAACAGCCCTCCAGCCAGGATAGTGCCTTCACATAAACCTGGTTGTACCTGGTTGGTTGTTCCACTGTTTCCTTTGTTTGGCTGCTTTTTTAAAACATGTTTTCTGATGAGCAAAGAGGAAGCACTCCCCAGTCTGCTTTGTTGGGATTCTCCAGTCCAGACCTCAACAAGCACCACTTGGTGGATTCAAGAGATTGAAAAGCACTTTGTGGCCTGAGCCGAAATTGAATCAGACTGTCTGAAGATCCCAAAAGAATGATTGTACTGATGTAACTTTAGGGTTTACTCTTTGGCCACAGTAAGCCTGCTCCTTAAATAGGAGTCTTCCACTGACTTCAGTGAAAGTTGGATCATATTAATATTTTTCCATAGAATTAATAAAAAGCAATCAAAATCTTGCTGTCTCTACTTGGTCCATTTTCAGGAAAACTTCCAGTGTAAATCAACCAAGAGGTTTACAAAAGTGAAAGCCATTGGAAATGTCCCATCCCTGTGACACTATTTGTAGTCGCCATTTCTCATAGTATTTTCAATACTGATGATTTACTCTACCAAATTGTTCTTCACTGCACAATTTCAAAACCTGGTTCTACAGACTTTATATGAAGGGAAAGTTGGCACAAAGACTGCAAGCCCAGATTGTCCAGATTTTATTTTAGTTTTGTTTTGTTTTGTGGGGTTTTTTTGGTTGTTGTTGTTATGTTGGGGGATTGTTTGTTTGTTTGTTTGTGTTTTTTAAAGAAAACTGGTGTTACTAATTTATAGAGCAGAAAATCATAAAAATTTTATCTAGAGTTCCATGTACCTTGTCTTTCACAGACTCTGGACCACTTTTATTTTTACATATGGAAGCTGGTTTTTGTTACTCTTTTTGCTAGTTCCAGTGTTACAAGTTCGTACCATGTTTGGTGATTCTGATACCTCTTCCAAGGGTGTTTCCTGTAGGGCTTTCCTGAGAGATGCTGAGTGCAGTCAGCTTTGATTTGTTAATACATTGGGCCTGATATTGTTCTGGTTTAAAACTAAAGAAAAAAAGGCATGAGGAGAGCTCTCTTTCTCAGTGAATGACAAACCTATTTTTCACTCCAGCAGCAGCTGCTTCAGGTGTACATTTGCTGCTGTCAAGACAGGGACATAATAATTTTGCAAGGAGAATAACTTTACTGGGAGAAAATTGGTCCCCTGGATTGGATAGGAGGAAACACACTCTTTTGTGACTTTGGCTCGAGATGGTTACTCACAGCAGGTCAGAGTTTTGTAATCTTTCTGTGAGCAGTGGAAGGCTTTGAGGTCCCTCAGAGACATGTCTGGAGTGCACACAAGTCGAGAGCACTCTTTCTGACCTGCTTGGGTGAATGAAGGATTACCTCCTTGTTTGTTTCATAGGAAAAAGTCTGACATTGACTCCAGCTCATTAATAAAGAAGGCTGGGCCAGGAACATTGGTTACCTTTCTCACATCTCATTTTGGGAAAGACAAAGTCAAATTTTACTCTAGTTTAAACCTCTTTACAATGACCTGAGAAAAATTCCTATTATTTGGCTGTTGTACCTCACAATAGCCATTTACTTCTCCTGTTCAAAGCTCCATTAAAAATAGAGGAATTCTTGTGGATACAATTCCCATAATAATATTGCCCAGCTAGGATAATACACAGTCAACTGGGGTTATTTTGCATCTAAGGAGATAGAACAATATGCAGCTATTCTCACTTTTTCTGGAACTTTTCTCACTGAGAAAACTTTAGAAAAATCCATCTAATTTATAGGACTCCTTGGGCTTGGGGACCACACATCAAGCTGCAATATTTAACATATCATAGCAGCAGCACAATACCATATAAAAATAACACAATAAATGATTAATAGACTAACTCTCTCAAACTCATTCCCTCTGATTATTTCTTAACAATTAAAACAATTTGGTAGGGTTTTTTTCAAAAGAATAAGAGATTTCTCTCTGAAGTTATCCACTGGTGGTATTTGTTTAAGTTTAGAAGAGCCTGAGCTCCTTTGGCTGTCTTCTTAGTGCTGTGATGTGCCATGTAGACACCCCTTCTGGTTTCCAGACATACCTTCCTTCCCCACTGCTGGGTCCCACCGCCCCAGATGCAGGAAGCATGGAAAGCATGGATTGTGCATGCTGTACTCTGACCCCAGCCTCATGATGGTAGATGGCTGCTGTGACTTTCTAGCAACATAAATGGAACAGCCTTGGGGCAGCCTGCCCCTGGCTCTAGGACTGAGCAAAAGAGGTTGGGAAGGTGTTTCAGCTTAAAAAAGTCTGGAGAGATGCTTTCCAAAGGTTCAACACAGCAAGATGCAATCTGGATAATTCAAACACAATTACATTTTACTACTTTCTCACAAAATGTATCATTGCCATTAGCTCTGAACAGTAGTCAAGATACATAGGTGACAACACTGTGTATCCTTACCCTGGCCAAATTAACTGAAGAAGTACTAGAGCACATGTCCTTATCCCAAGGACTTTCATGGCAGCAGTAGATGGATTACACTCTGGGATATAGCATATTGCTTTATGGGAGGTACTGTTGCATGAGGGGTTTGTGAGTGCTTAGGGACAACCCTGCCATTGTGTAATTTTCTCTGCCTGTTTGTCTCTTTAGCGTTCAGAACTGGATGTGACTGAGACATCCCAGTGGCCATTGCTTTTAGGCTCACAGAAATAGCATGGAACAGTTCAGAACACATCTGACCTCCCAGGCCTGGGTGCAGCTGCACTCTCTGGTGGCATGTGTGTTGCAAGGTGCAGTCCCTCTCCTAGAGGGGCGCCTGTATGCTGAGAAAGGAAGGAAATGTGCTGTGCTCCAGCAGGTCTGTTTGTCTGGGTAACTTGGATTGCAACAGAAAGTGGGAAAGACATCTGCCTTCCAAAGGAGACACATGTATTATGATATATGGATGAAAAACTTTGGAATGATGAAAGAAGCTTCTCTGGAAACATACACCACTGCCACTGCCACAAGCATGGGACCAGATGCGTTATCCCACAAGCTGGTGTGGCTCTGCTGTGGAAATACTGACTCCATTGACTGTTGCTACTTTGTGGAAACCACATGAGGTCAGGAAGTCTTACAGCAGTCCAAGACTTTGCTTCCTGGGGAGAGCTGGGTCTCTGAAAACCATGGCAGAAATACTGGAGAAGCTTGGCATAATCAATTTCCTAGAGTATGTGTAGGTATGAGAAACTGTCAGGACACATGCTCCAATTTTCCCCCTCAAAAAAATCTCTAAGCACATTAACTGTGCAAAGAGGCACTGACAGACCACAGGCTAACGAGTGATAATGTGATTCACAGAGGCAGGTACTCAGAACCACACACTTGATAAAGATTTTTGAGATGGTGTTATTAGGGTCTTTGCACCAGGTGTGTATGAAAGGGCTCTACTTTTAAATAAATCATTTTGTGACATTGCTGAAGGAGGAAAATCTAATGTTATAAAGGAAATAAAAATACCTATATTTGTCTTTTCCCCCACTACTCTCCGCAAACTGGTTCTGAGTGCAGTATGATTTTACTGCTTGAGTTCATCCCGGGTAAGGTGTCTTTGTTGCCATTTTTTTTACCCCAGAAGGGTTCTCTCTCCTCTGTAGAGCCTGGAGGCTCCCTTGGGATGGTCTCAGACAGGAGGGATTTCTTGAGATGAGGACACATGACTGATGGATTTACTCATTCCACTAAAGCTCCCCAATGTAACTGATAGAAATACCTGGACCAGCTTTCACCTTGCTCTCTCTTTGAAGTTTGCACTTCCTCCTGGTTCCAGTAAGGATTTGTTCCTGTAGGCTCAGGCAGTGGGATTCACTCAATCCCTAAACACTGAGGGTGTAAAAATGGTGTTTTTTGCTGACTCCAGGCAGGAACAAGGGTTTAATGCGTTGTCTCTTTGGGGTAAGCTAAATGTCCCTGTTCACATATGGAACCTGTCAGGAAAAGAATCTTTTCTAACACAAAGTACACTTTTAAAAACATACAGTGGAAATGGAACCAGTGATCAATGTAATCTCAGTGAGCATACTTTGGGTCTACAGCAGCCAGCACACAACACTGGGGGAACAGGTATTTGCTGAGCAACTGTTATAGGAAGGATGGAGCAGAAGTGATTCACAGTGCCTCAGTGCTGATGACCACAGGTACAGATAGCCTTTGATATCTTGTCCTCCTACAACTTACTTGTGTGTGAATGGCACAAGCATATGAAGAGGTTTGTGTCTGCAGTGGTAGGATTTGCCCAATCCCTAATCCTGGAGGTGTAAAGACTGTCATTCCTCATTTCTTCTAGGCAGGAACAAGGAGTTAGTGCATGTTTCTGGGGTTTTTTCAAGCTTTGTAAGTTAGAAGTATGTCATCATGTACAAAGCCTGGAAGAAAAATGAAACCTGCTGATGTGAGCTTGTTGCTGCTCTGTGCAGACTGAAGCTCCCTGGTAAATCTCTTTGAGCTGAAGAAAAAGCAGGTGATGATGGCAGCAGTGTGCCAAGCCTGAAATAACACACCCAGGCTCAGCAGGGTTTACCAGCACTGGCTGGTTCCATACTAACATGGTCACACAGCTTTCCTGGCTCCAAATACCAGCAGAGCAGGCTTGTGTCTGCCCATAGTGCACTCTGTCAACAAGACTTTCTAGTGCACATCAAGCTTCAGATAAAATCTTGAAGGTGTTGGATGTCTTCCTGGATGTGCTGAATATCCTCTGCTCCCATTCACCTTGGTGGGAACCAGGCAGCATCTCAGCACCATTCATTCCCTGTATTGCCCCAAGGAGGTTTAGGATGTTCACATGTGATGTTTCTGTACACAATGAATAACACATTGTTCAGTTGCACAATAAGGTGTGGATGGCTTTGATTTCCTGGGTAGAATCAGCTCTGTTTCTGAGCTGGCTTGCACAGCTTCTGTTAGTGGGGTAGAAAGATCACTGAATCACAGCATATGCTGAGTTATGTACTAGTGTGCATGCCTGTCAGCTCCCTGAGCTTTAGGGGTGAGACTATAGGACCGTGGCCTCATCACAGCCACCAAATTCGGAGAGAAAGATAATTCCTGTCTGCAGAAATAGCCCCCCAGTCTCCCTATTATGATGCTGAACACAAATAGATGTTTATATTAATACAAAGTGAAAATAAAACATTGCAGTAGTCTAAATCTGTTTAGATTAATACAGAATGACACAAATGTTGCTGACTGTTCACTAGAAGGGTATTGTGAGGACTCATGCATTCCTGTCAATGTTAATAAATTCTGAGAGGTTTTGTCATTTAGCTTGTGATAAGGAAAACATTCCTTCCTGTTAGCTATGCGGCACGAATAGACCAACTTGACAAGCTTTCATTGTCACTGTCTACAATGCTAACAAAAACTTACAACATATGGTCACATACACACAAGCACACACCCAGACACACATGAACACAAATACACACACACAAAAAACTCACAGCCAAACAAACAGACAAAAATACTTCTGCCTGTTATGCTATAGCTGTTATGTCTTGGCCTTCTTTTTCAGTAGGGGGAAAAACTGTAAGTTACTGTTTTTCAAAGTTTAAAAAGCCACAGGGAGTGATAGTACTTCTAACAGGTTTCACCAGAAAGTTACTATTCCTGAGCACACAGCTCTGGTTATTTTTAGATAAATACACAGGAAAAGGATCTACTATCTGTATTAGTCTTATATTCTTGAACAGGCACAGGTATGTAGTAGGGAAACCTGTGTGGCCTAGGAAACCAAGACTCAGGTGCCTACCTCTCCTCCCTGGGACACCTGATTATGTGTTTTTGATCTCAGATATGTCACCTCACAGCTCCTCCTCTTCCCCTCTCAGCTGTCTCCTATATTTACATTCAGCAGTGCAAGAGGGCATCCAGTAACTCTTTGCTTATGTCTTTTACAGATATATCAGTCAGACTGCAGATTTCAGTTCTCAAGGGTGGTGTTTATCCAGTCACCATCAGTTTCTCTGGATGATGCCAAAGAATAGGACTGGTTTTCACAACATGACACAGCTGCAGCTCCAGCCTCCAGGAAGGGCATGCTATAGACCTTGCTGCAGATGTTTTGAGCAAGTTAGGAAACTTTGCTTCCCTCTTTGCCCTTAAGGCAGAGCTAACCTTCCTAAGATTTAAATTGCCCACTGAAAGTGCCTTTCTCAGGTGATATCTAAAGGAATGTGGTAAGGTGCTGCCTGTGAACACCACATGCCATTGCCTGTCCCAGATGGCTGAAATCACCCTAATTTTCCTAAACAAAAAGTTCCTCTTAAATTTTTACCTCAGGGTGAGTGGCAGAATGCTTTAAAGTCTTCACTCTGCTAAATCAAAACTCTACTGATAAAGTTGAGACTAGAGTCTACACCAAGCTTTTGGATAGCTGAGGAACAGAAATCATTTACTTTTTTGCTGCCTCACTGGAAAATGTCAGAGTTTACAGTGACACTACAGTGTTTTGCAATGAAGAAAGACGTGACATAAGTTCGTTTCTAATTTTAGCTTGAATTAAGCAATTATTTTAAATAATATGTGGTCAAGGTTACTTGCCACTGCACTTTTATTCAAACTCATTTGAAGTAATGCTTTCTTAACCTCACTAAATAAAATTGAGAAAGCCAGAAAGTAATAGATCATCATTAGGGTTGTGTGTATAGGCATCAGCCAAATCATTATCATTAGCAAATCCATCAGGCATATCTAACCTTAGTCCAGCATTTAGATCTAATAAGATCATTAACTGCTTCATTTACGTTGTTATTGAAGTTCTCTGTACCATCTTTTTTTTGCCCATTCTTTTGTCAATGAATTATATATTACTACCTCCAGACTGAAGACTGTGCTCATGTTACCTGGATTCCTGAAAAGTCATATGCCAATCCTTATTAAAGGATGTCCCAGATATCTACATTTTTCTTTTAGACAATAGCCTCCTTTGGGGGAGAATTCATAACCTTTGCAATCTAATCAGAGGAATTGTGCTAAGCAAGTCTGAGCACACTCATAAAATTGATAGATACGAACAATGAGGATCAAGAGAAAAAAGAATGGAATAGAAGAATTGGTATTTGTTAAAGAAAGTAAACCTGTCCTTCAAATTCACTCAGTGGAAGGAAAAGATACCATTTCTAGAAACAGACCAGTCTGGCCAAGTCAGTAATTCTTTAGAAACTGTAAAAGTGGAAAAGGAACATACAGAAAGTGAAATCCAGGTCAGGAAACTAAAAATGAATATAAAAGAATTGCACAAGTATTTAGAGAAATAAGAAAAGCCGATGCAAAATATAAGCTATAGAGATATAAAGGATAAAATGAAAACACTGTATAACTTCCTTGGCAGTAAGAGGAGGATCAGAGAAAGCATTGGCCAGCTAATAAATGGGACAGGAAAGCTAATAACAAAACATGCCAAGAAGGCCAAAGTGTTTAATGCCTTTTATTGCTTCAGTCTTCATTAAAAAGCCTGACTGTAATCAGATGGCTGACACAGTTAACACCAGCCACAAAAGGGTAAGAACTCAGGCAAGAATAGTGAAAGAAATGTTTAGAAACTGCTTAGATAAATTAGATTTTCTCAGATCATTCAGGCCTGTAATTCACCCTAGGTTACTTAGGGAACTGGCTGAACAATCCTGAAAGCCATGGTAATTATCTTTGAGAATTTGGATGATGCTGGGCTAGAAAAAGGCTGAAAGAGTACCTATTATGAAAAACAGGAAAAAAAGAGGACACAGAGTCTCAATTGATCTGATTTTCATTTCCCAGAAAGATCATCAGACAAGGGTTCAAATGACGTGCAAGAAAGCAAAGTGATAAGTTGTTATCAACGTGATTTGTCACGACCAGATCATATTGAACCAGCCTGTTCCTTTGTTTGTTTTTCCTATGACTGGGTAACAAGTCATGTGGATAGGCAAGAATTCAGTAAGGTTTTTGCACCACCTCCAATGGCATTTTCATAAGCACCCAGGGAATTGTGGTCTGAATCATGGGCCTCTAACTTCACTGGGCTCAATGAACAATAATACTGGAAAACATGCTGCATTGCTTTCCATGTCAGTTTTGGTTTGAAGCTCTGCTGCCCAAAAGTCGTGGCTTTAGGACCACTGACTCTTGACAAAGCTGCTGCAAAATAGCCACAGTATTTCTTGGTGAATGACAGCCAAGGATCTGCTGTCAGCAGTTCAGTATTGTGCTGATTGGATTTAGCAGGTAAGGTTCTGTAAGGGGCTTTCCTGGGGTTCAGATCCACTGTTATCATTACAGTGACTTGAATGATGCACTAAAAAGCACATATTTTAAATCTGAGTTTGACTCTAAGCACTGACAAATTGCAAGCCTCTTGAGGGAAAGGCCTGAGAAATTGAAGAAATACTCTAAAAGAAGCAGGATGGCCTTGAATATAAGCTGTCATCTAGATAGGGCTAAATGCCTCCCTGAATACTTAATGGTAAATGAGAGGAGAGGTAGCAAAGATCTGGGAATTGTAGTGGATCATAAACTCAGCATGAGTCAGTAATAGCATCCTGTTGTGAAAGAAGCAAATATTCTGGGATGTATAAACAGCAGAATTGTACAAAAGACATGTGAGGTAATCCTTTCATTGGTAAAGTCTCCAGTAGGGAGCCAATTCCAGTTTTGGGTACCAGACTTCAAGAAAAATTGTAGAAAGTCCAGGGGAGAGAAATGAGCCTGGTCAGAGGTCTAGAAAACATGCTCTGCAGGGGCAGGTGTCAAGAAATATGTCTGCTTAATTTATGCAGAGAAGACTGGTGAGACTTGTGCCTGCCAGGCTTCAAATAAATAAAAATGCTATTTCAATGAGATGGTAATAAACCTTTGTGTCTCTATTCATTGTGGTTAATACAATAAGTTATATGTTTAACAAAGATTTAAGTTGACTTTTTGAAAAGCCTTTTTTCTGGAATAGATTCTTCAGAAATAGTAGCATCCCTCTGTTGAGGGCCATTAAGACCAGACTGAGGAAATACCTGCCAGGAACGCTGCAGGTCGAGCTAGTCTTGCCTTAGACAGATTGATGAATTATTCCTATTTTCTTTGTTTCTATGATAATGGATTAGTTTTTAAAAAATTCTGGGTCCAGGCTGGCACATATTTACCATAAGCAATCTCTGTACTTGTCATGAATATGAACTATGAAGATGCTGTGTGTGATATTAAACTTGTTGATGCGTAAATCAATGTGTAAGTTAAGCATATGGTTAGTCTAAGTGCATTCACTTCTTTTGGTAAATTTCCACTTTCTTTCATTCAAAAAGCCATTAGTGGCAAAGGATGGCTGTGGATGCAGGATGTTCCTGTGGCTCTCTGTCCTAACCCTCAGTCCTGAGTCCTCCTCATCCAGAGGATGGGGAGAGGGAGGTGGTGTTAACATTGGCAGGACAATTTCTAATCATCTCTGTGGGTCTGGCCCCACAGATTGGCATCATGATTGGCATCTCGCTCCCCAGATTGTGCTGGGGAGGTGGAGGAGACTGCTCCTGCACCTTCTTGCTGCACTTGAGGGTCAGCAGGCACTCTTTGAAGCTTGTGTGATCATGAGTGGATATGTGATGTTAGCCATCTAACAGTGGGTGCTGAGCACAGGAAATGCATCTCCCAACACCCCACAGAGCAAGTCAGTCCAGCTCTGTCCCTACTCAGTCTCACTCTTCTCACTCTCAGGCCGCCAACCATGGTCCTACCACCTGCGGCTGGTGTTGGTTTTCAAGGACGCAAAGAGGCAGTCAGCACACTTCAGTGATTCAGCCAAGTGGTAGCCCACAGAAACAGGATTGACCTGGCCTAGAGATGTGGCTAATCTCACCCAGTACTTGCACAGGCATTTTGTCCAGTGTTAGGAAAAGAGCAGAAACCTAAAGCCAGATAGACACAAATGCACTGGGCTGCTTCTTTTGGTGGCAGTCTGCAGTTAGCTAAGGCTAGAGTGATGTGTGACAACAAGTGCCCTCATTTTGGCCAGTAAAAAAAAAAAAAGACTTTGTTCTTGTACTTGACTAAAAAAATGTCAGCTAGGAGCCATAACACGCAGAGTTGTCTTGTTTTGCTCTTTATTCCAGTGAGTGATGCCAATGCTTCGTTGTTTATTTGGACTGTTTTTATCTTATCCAGTGTATTTTGCTCTGGGCAAAGATACAGGCATTAAGTCAACAGAAGGACCTAGGTGTTGCAATAACGAGTGTTGGAGCCCTTAACTGTTAGGCACTGGGCCATGTAGAGGAATCCCAAGCCCCATATGAAATACTGGTCTCCCTAAACAAAGCACAGGGTTTAACACAATAATTTATCTCTAAGCATCACATGGGAATGTGCCTCTGCCACTCAGCCATTTATTATTTCCCAGCCAGGAAAGTTAGAGAGGAGGAAACAGTGTCTCATGTGACTTTGGAGAACCTTACACCCACTGAATAACAAGCAGCAAAGGGGGAAGGGGCAGAGGGAAGACGAGCAGTTTGGAAATAGCCTAAAGGCAGAAATTTGACACAGAAACTCTTTGGCATAAATTCCTCAAGAACAGTGAGGCTGATAGAGGAGAAAAGAGGTCCCTAAATGATTTGTGAGCAGAAGGCAGGGTGCTAATGTATTTACATAATTTATTCATAACAGTTTGCTCAGCCAGCTCTACCAAGGACATGGATACTGGACACTTTAAATGTTCTCTAGGGGAGGAGTGAATCTGACTTTTTGAGCTGAGCCAATGGCTACTGACGTCTCTGCTGCCCTTTCTGTGTTCCTCTGTGAGTTGTGGATCGAGTGCTGGGTCTGGTGCTGCTTGGTCCCATGTACAGATGTTCCACCTGTGCAAAGAGAAGCTGAGCACCCACATCCAAGTCACTGCTGGATTTCTGCCATTTAAAAAAAAAAATTGTATCCACCCTCTGTATTGTGGGTTAGCACCCCAAGCTCTCAGACAGGGCATGCTGTGGGAACACACCCTCAGCAACTATCAGTTATGAAATACCCTCAGATGCCTTTGACTGCCTGAGCCTATTCAGAGCAGTACTGTTCTGCACGCTCAGAGAAAAGATAAAACTGCCCTGCACAGCAAGTGAATCCCACATTGTGCTGGGAACAGGAAAGTCCCTCACTGCCCTGCTGCTCCCTCCCACTTCTCTTTTTGCTATGCAAAGTCAGATGAAAATGAATTAGATGCTTGTACTGAGCATTTCAATGGGACAGAAGCTCAGCAATATTACCTGTCAGTGGCTCTCTGGGAAGCAAAAGGTCCCTGCCAAGTCCTGCTGGATCTTGAGCAATCTGTGAGCAGCGTTGGCATGGCAACCCACAGATACAACTTCCATGCATCATTTGTCTGGGGACTAGCCTCTCTCCAGCCTTCAGCCTGGAGCTCAGTGCTGGCCAAGTGTCTAGTTGATCTGAGTCATTGAATTGCTGGGAGGGATTATAGGGTTAAACTGGGATAACCTAAATAGGCTGATAAAAGGCTATTCAGTAAGAGATGCAAGTGGCCAGCATCTCCCAGGTTTTAGCCCTCATGCTCTCGAGTCCTGAGTTGAACTTATCTAAAAGAATAAAGGGTAGGCACTGGAAATTCCCCAAAAAACTTGGAAAGACACCCAGTGTGATCTTAGTCTCTGTGAGAGCTGGAAAGATTTATTTTAGAAAGAGGTTTGGATGGTTAAATATTATTTGGAACTGTGGTTTTATTTTGTATGTACAGTGGTTTTACTCTTAGTTCCTTTCCTGTTCTATAATCTCCTCTGTTTCTTCAGTGTAATTAGCCTGTTGTTTTCAAAAGGCTGCTGATTGTGTGTGAATTGAACTCATTATGCACTGGCTTGCTCAGTGTGTGTGTGTTATGTATGCTGCCCGTGCCTTCGATCCCTGACCTGCACCAGAAGGAGCTTTGCAGGCTGAGATATTTGCATGTGGCAATGGGCTAAGGAAGAGGGTAACTCAGCAGGCTCTTGGCTCAGCAGCTTCGAGCTTGAGTCCCAGCTGATGGCTCTGGAGACTAAGCCTCCTCTCCTGGAAGCATAGGAGTCTGTGCTTCCTAAACAGGAGCAGATTTAATCATAGGGGCCTGTCAGGGGGTGTGTTTTGGGTACTGTCTGAGGTCCAAGTGCTCAGTGAGCTCAGCTCACTGTACTCCAGTGTCTCTTGCAAGATCAGCTAAAAGATGAGTCCTTGCAGAGGCCTGATGTTTCTAGATTCTGCTCCACACCAAAATCTATAAGTACTGGGGAAAAACAGTTTCTGATTTCTGCCAGCATGGCATAATTATCCTGGAATAATGGTCCTTGAGAATCTGTATCAGGACTTTTAGGCTGTAAGTCCTGCTGTTGCGGTTGCTCTATGGGAACAAGATAGAACTGGGCTTTTGGGAGTTGTTACAACTCCACAAGTCTTTGGAAAGGCTGGCATGGTTGGTTGCCTCAGAGCCATAGGTTTTATAGTTGTGGTTGCTGGCTTCCAGGTGACTTGAAGTCTAGCTTTGACCTTCTGAAACTTTTAGATCATTTAGTTTCAGCAAACAACTCTTTTTGGCAAAACTTTGTTTTGGTCCCAAACTTTTGTCTAACACTACTTCAATGTTCAAGGAAAATAAAATCTTTCCATTTGGCTTTTCAGTATGCTTTGAGCTAAGTTCTGAGAGAACTGTTTTATCAAAATGGAACATCTTTGTCCTTCCCAGTCCACACTGTGTGTGACTTCCTATACTCTCACAACTCCCACTAGTTCTGGCGAGTGTTGCCAAGTCACATATATCCAACAGCATTAATCCATGAGAATGAGTAGAAGATGCCATTCCTTAAAGTACCTTTTGCATCTTAAGTTCTTGATGTGCAAAAGACTAGTAAGTATAGATATGTATTGTAAAATACTTTCAAAAAGCTCTCTAATTTTCCTCATGTGAAGTGATCACCAGTGCAGTAATGCACAGAAACTAAACAAGTTTCAATCCAGGTTATGTTCAGGGACAGGGAAGAAAACATCCCTTTTTTCTTCTATATACAGACACTTACAGGAATTCCATTTAATTGGTCCCTGCCCAGGGTAATGTGAATTTTGTCCTTAAAGAATGAGTAGTCATTCATTTGGTGGAAAAAGTCAAAGTCAATGTTAATGAAATCACTCCCCCCATGCAGGGAGGTGCTGTAGCAGAAATGAATGTTATCAAACATAAATACCATTTATAGGTGCCAGGTTCCTATTCTGTGTTGGCCTGAAAACTTTCAAAGTAATACTTGTTTTAGCGGCTAAGTAATCAGCCAAAGTGACAATTTCTTCTTGAAAACAGCTTGACATTCTAGCAACTTCTATTTCAGTGTTACTACTAAAATGCACAGTATGAATCATCACAGTCACTTTCTATTTTCAAAAGTGATAGTGATAAAGTATATCACTATGTAAATACAGGGGATAAATTCTTCTCAGTCCAGCAGCAGCAAGAGGAGGATGGTGATGGACAGCCACAAAGGGAAAATGTTTGTAACATAATTGTGCCTATTTTTCTTTTATGGAGCTCATTCATAATGCCTATAGAAATTAACAACCTGGCAAGAGAAAGCAATGTGCACAGCAACTGCCATTCCTGCTACCATGTTGCCATATTAACCTTCAGTTTGACAATTAAGCATTTATTTTCTATAAATCTGAATCACTTCTCTTAGAAGGGAAGGGCTCTCAGGTTCTTGCTGGACATGCAGTGTGATCTGTGGGCTCAGAATTGAATTATGCTTGGTGTGCAATTAAAAGCTTTTTTTGGAAACAAACATTTCTTCTATGAGTAGGAAAAAGCAGTCGAATGTTTAGGTATACATTGACATTTCTGCTAATAAATTGCACAGTTAATCTCAGATTCTCAGTTTTTAAGAATTTGCTCAGTAGAGGCAGAGCTGGTAAGAACTCATGCAGTAGGTAGAATCAGACCTCTCTGTTACCCCAGAGACTCACTCCTGCTCTGCCTGACAGCATTCAGACACTCACCACAATGCTGGGATCTCCCTTCTGGCTTGGGACTTGTGCAGGTGCAGCAAGTTGGCCTGATCTGCTGACCAGTTTCTCAGGTGGCAAGTGCCAAGGAAGAGAAGAAATATGACATTGCAATGAAAACCAGATAAAGCTTGCAGGGTCTTTGCAGGGACAGCACCATCTTCCAGCAGAGTCAAAGGCACGGCCACTCCCTCAGCTCGTGAGCACATGCATGTGAGGGCATGCCACAACTGTATATGCAGAAGTGTTTCCATCATGTGATCTGCTGCTCATTCCCAGTCTCATGGTCCAATGTGAATCATCCAGAAAGCTCAGAGGCTTGGGAGGTGGCATAATCAAGCCTTTGGGGAAGTCTGGTCCAGCCAAAAGAGCATCAGTGGGGGACTTGGAGTGAGTGGCTACACACACTTTCCATTCTTAGCCATGACCATCTGTAGGGTGATTCAGCTCTCCGAATGCAATGCCCTTTAAAAGACTCCACAGTATCCAAGCCAAGCATGTGAAGCTGTCATGCCTGAGTGCCACAGCCTTCTTTCTGGAGGTCCAGTATCCACTTCAGAGTATCACAAACACTGGGATTTGACACCTATGTATATTAACTGAATCGAATCCTTAACTTAATCAAGTCATAATTTTTTCAGGAATGTGAGAATTGCTCCCTACAGTAACAAGATGACTGGAAGTCTTAGTGGTTTAGCAACTGCAGAGTCCTTGGAATATCTTCATAGCATTAGACACTGGCAAGTGGAGGGATGCAGGGCATACCAGTATCTGTAATCGCCTTACAAATTTAACCATTCCCCTTCTGAAAGCACAGCTAGTTTAGCTGTTTCTGAGGGCCCTGCCTGGTGCTGCCAATGCTTATGAAAGTTAGGTGTGTGGAGACACTGACACTTTCTGCCTGTGCTGGGGAAAGCACAGAGCACAGCTCTTTGAGCTGCATCAAGCCACCTGCTTTGGGGTCTCGGTGCCAGTGTTAGCTAATGAAGCCTGCAGGAGGTTGGAAGGGTTTCAGTTATGCCCAGTACCTGGATAGAATGCTTGGACTATGTCTGGACTGATTAATTAGTCAGCCTGATAAGTTGTACCATGTAGGCTCACATTTGGGATGTCTACTCTTTCCTGTGTCTTCCTGGCTTCCCAAAGTTGACACAACTGTAAACATTTAAGGATTAGGCACAGAGCTCCATCTGGCTTGACAATGAGACTTAGATCTAGCAAAAACAATATGGCAAGCACTATTTCATATATTTTGAAAGTGCTGTGGCCTACACACTCATAGGGAAGTGTCATAACCACAGCAGTTCTCCTGCCACTGTGCTGCCTTGGTGACAATGTTACAGCATAACCTAATGTCCAGAGAAATGTCCAATGGGTCTAGAAAACCTGTTCTCTAGATATTAATCTTGTAGAGAAACTGCTCTTTTAACCTGTCCTAGCCTGTTTAATACCTTCACAAATCACACCACCTTGTTTGTTTTGCTGTGTGGAACCTCCTGGTCTCTCTGAGCTTTATGTGCTGAGTGTGATGTTATATGCTAGGGAATATCCCTTGGGTCAGCTGGGATCAGCTGTCCTGCCTGTGTCCCTTCCCAGCTGCTTGTGCACCCCGGCCTCCTCAGTGGTGGGGTGGGATGAGAGGCAACAAAGGCTTTGGCTCTATGTGAGCACTGCTCAGCAATAATGAAAATACCTCTGTCTTATCTACATTATTTCCAGCACCAATACAAAACACAGCCCTATACCTGCTACTGTAAAGAAAATTATTTCTATCTCAACCAAAAGCAGAACATTTACTAATGAATCTTCTGAAGGCAATCCTCTATATGAGGAAGACTATGGAAATCTGGCCAGAAGAAGAGGTCTCTCAGAACTGAGCATGCCAGAGCTCCTGTTTACAGAGAGTGTGGATGATATTCTGCATAAATTCACATACTGTTTTGAGATGCAGATATCTCCCAGTGGGATTGGAAGAGCGGAAGCCTTCCTAAGGAAGAAAATATTTAGAGTCAAATGAACACAAATCTCAGGCCTGAAATGATTCAGATTATAACCTGTGGAAGCTCAAAGGCTGGGACTATTACCAAAGGAAAGAACGAGGGATGAAAGATGGGATCTCTGTTGTGATGCAGCAAGCAAGTACTTGCTCTATCTTGTTAGCAATGACGTTCAGAAACTCAGCTAATAATAGCCCAGCCTTGATACCAGAGAAATCAATCTCCATGTACTGAGCTATCAACACATCTGATTTGTGTACATGATGTTCAGAACTGCAAGGAGATGTGGTGGTATGAGACAAATTAAATGTAAAATGTGACAAACTCTTGGATATCTCTTTTCCTGTTATCACACCCTGGTAAAGGAATGGCAACAGTAAGGATCTATTTCACTCACTTGAGTACTGTCTCATGTACACTTATTTAAAAGGATACTTGATCAGTGCACAAACCTTGAGTCAGAGAGTGAATGCTTGTCAAATATGATGTTATGTTGCTTAACACAGAGAATGACAAGTGTTTTTTTCTAAACTATCTGGCTTACCCCTACATGTGAGTAATCAGTTGTGGAAATGTCGGAGAGGATAGAAGAATGTGGTAAGGAAAGGAAGTTAGTTATCAATCACATTCAAAAGTCTGAGCCAAAACAAGTGAACAAACAAACAAATTAAAATCCCACAGGTGAGCTTTGAATAAGAGCTGAGACAAGAACCTGTCTGATAATGCTATTCAAGTGGTTTCTCCCATACAGAGAACTGAACTGCTCTACAATGATCAGGACAGTTGGGGAAATATCAGAAGACAAGGACTAGCTCCTTTGCAAACCCTCAGGGGCACACTGGCAAAATTTTAGGGGCCTGTTTCTGAAAGGCTAAGTCTGGAAATAGTGTTGCCTGACACTGAAGGACTGGAGCACCAGGAGTGCCTTGATTCTGACTTTATAGCTCCCCAGATGGGAAGAACTGCTCTAATCTTGACAGAGCTGGGCAGCTTGGCACTGTGCTTGCATTAATCATGCTCATTGTGATCATTAAGCAGTTACTGGATAAAGTAGACAGAGATCAGAGTGGTAACCAACACTCTGGCCCCTGCTCCCCACCAACACCACACAGCTGTCTCCAGCTTGCTGCTACCTTTCCTCCCTCAATTTCTACCTGACAGTTTTGACCCCCATATAACCTCTATGCTGTGGGTGTTCAGGGCTTTCTGTTAACGGCTAGCTGAGGCTTCTGTGCCCTGCACCACTTGATAGTTCGTGGGGTTCAATCTCTAGGCTCCACGTGGTCTGAGGCTTGGTGAAATGAAGAGAGGATTCTGCTTTGGTTTGGAAGATGTTTATTCCATGTGGGATGGAAGGCAGAATGGCTGAGAATGGATTCTGGACCACTTAAGTCACCTTGGGTGAAACCTGAACCAGGGGGGTCCAGATCCAATGGGTGAGCTGGAGGGGAGTGGTCAAGGCCAAGGGCATTTTACACCACAATGGGAAGGGTGGCACCCGGGCATCTTGCCAAATAGGAAAGGATCAACCAGGTGATTGACAAGACAGGGTGATACCACCAAGGGGTTGGGATAGGGGGGTTCAGGGGAATGGGATGAACCATTTACACATCCTGATTATACACTGTAACACTATGCTAGTGGAAATTGCAAGGAGATAAGGGCTTAAATCCCTCCAGAAGGCAAGAAGCTGAACATGCCTGGCTATTACATAGGACTCTGTCTCCAGTTCTTGCATACTTCAAATAGATAGAGTGGCTTGGCTGCCAGTGTTCAACATCATGGCCTGGTCTCTGCTGGTGAGCAAGGATTAGAGCCCATGGATTCTTTGCTCCTTATAGGTGTTTATCTCCTTATAGGTGTTTATCAGTTGCAGTTGCACACCTGAATTAGAGAGAAAAGTGACATTTTGTAAAGCAACTTGTGCTGGGATTGACTGACAAGGTCTGGGCAGCAAGGAGGCTTCATGGGTGTCATGGTTTAACCCCAGCCAGCAGCCAGACCTCAGGCTCACTCACTGCCTCACCAGCAGGAATGGGGAGAGAATCAGAAGGGCAAAAGCCAGAACACTCATGAATTGAGATAAAGAGAGTTTAATAGGGAAAGCAAAAGCTGAGCACACAAGTAAGGTAAAAGAAGGAATTAATTCACTGCTTCCCACTGGCAGGCAGGTGTTCAGCCATCTCCAGGAGAGCAGGGAGCCATCATGTGCAATGGTGACTTGAGAAAACAAGCACCATCACTCCAAAAGTTCCCCTCTTCCTGTTTCTTCCTCTTACTTTATACCCTGAGCATGATGTCATATGGTCTGGAATTTCCCTTAGGCCAGTTTGGGTCACCTGTCCTGGCTGTGTCTCCTCTCAGGCACCCCCAATTTCCTCCCCACTGTGGCTGTATGAAAAGTGGAAAAGGCCTTGGCTCTGTGCAAGCCCTGCTCAGCAATAGCAAAAACATCTCTATATTGTCAACTTTGTGTTCAGCATAAATCCAAAGCACAGCCCCATGGCAGCCACTGTCAAGAAAGTTAACTCCATACCAGCTGAAACCAGCACAAGGGGCTTCACTGAGAAGCTGCCAGCAGCTTTCCTCACGTCTGACAGAGCTGATGCCAGCTGGCTCAAGGACAAACACAATGGCCAGGGCTGAGTCCATCAGCCATGGTGATAACCTCTGGGATAAAGCGTTTAAGAATGGGAAAAATATTGCACAGGAACACTACAGGGAAAGAGAGGAGCAAGAATGTATGAGAGAAACAGCCCTGCAGAAACTCAGGCCAGTGAGGAAGGAGGGCCAGGTGCCAGAGCAGAGATTCCCCTGCAGCCCCTGCAGGATCACAGGGATGCAGAGATGCCCCTGAGCCCGTGGAGGATCACAGGGATGCAGAGATGCCCCTGCAGCCCATGGAGGATCACAGGGATGCAGAGATGCCCCTGCAGCCCATGGAAGAGCCCATGCTAGAGCAGGTGGATGCCCAAGGAGGCTGTGATGCCCTGGCAGGCTCCTGGCAGGACTGTGGACCCATGGAGAGGAGCCCACACTGGAGAGCAGGTTTGCTGGCAGGACTTGTGACCCTGTGAGGAACAGAGAGGCCTCTGGACAGCCTGCTGTGCCCTGTGGAAGGGACCTGTGCTGGATCAAGTCCATGCAGGACTGCAGTCCATGGAAAGGACTCATGTTGGAGAAGTCCTTGGTGGACTGTCTCCTGTGGGAGGCACCCCACTCCTCCTCACACAATGCAGGGGAGGAGGAGTGTGAGGAGTCTTTCCCTTGAGGAGGAAGGAGCAGCAGATATGAGTCATGAACTGATCACATGCCCTATTATTCCCTGTACCCCCAGTGGAGCAATTGGGAAGGAAGTTGAGCTTGGGAAGAAAGGAGGTGTGAGGAGAACTTGTTTTAAGATTTAATTTTTATTTTTTATTACCCCATTATGTTTTGTTTGGCATTAAATTAATTTCCCCAAGTTGAGTGTGTTTGCTGTGAGGTTAACTGGTGAGTGATCCCTCCCTGNTATGAGTCATGAACTGATCACATGCCCTATTATTCCCTGTACCCCCAGTGGAGCAATTGGGAAGGAAGTTGAGCTTGGGAAGAAAGGAGGTGTGAGGAGAACTTGTTTTAAGATTTAATTTTTATTTTTTATTACCCCATTATGTTTTGTTTGGCATTAAATTAATTTCCCCAAGTTGAGTGTGTTTGCTGTGAGGTTAACTGGTGAGTGATCCCTCCCTGCCCTTATCTCGACCCATGAGAGTTTCATATCCTAGCCAGGCATCTGTAGGGGTAACACTTCCCATCATCCTGAATGTGCTGCATTCAGAAGGGTAGCAGGGTTGTTAAAAAATGAAATTCCTGAAAGCCCAGACAAAAAGCACAGGCTGTGAGCTTCTTGGTACATTTTCCCATTAATTTCTTTGTTTGTTTGATTGTTTCTTAAATAAATAAATAGGCCAAAATCAACACACACATTTGTTTTAATGTCATTTAGTAGGGAAGCTCTTCTGAGCTTGTTCAAAACTTGAAAACAATCTGACCTCAGTCTCCTACTACAGATATGTCTAGACTAGAATTTGCTCTCCTGTTGTAACTTGTGTTTATTAGTTTTTTTGCCAATTAGGTAGCAGAGTTGGTGAAGACATTTGAAATTGTAAAAGATAATCTAAACATTCCAAGAAGATGTGTTGCAGCAGTCAGACATTTGTGGTTTACCTTCAGTTGTGCACTGAAATAACTCACAAGTGTTTGCTTCATGGAATGAGCATTTATGGTCTGTCTCAACTTTCGTTTGTAAGCATATTAGCCAAAAGGAAGTAATTGGCAATCAATTAAGTTGGGTCACACATCAAAACCCATGTAATACCTGAGTATTCTAGTTTCAAACTGAATTAAAAACATTGGTTAGTACAGGCTTGGCTAAGAGGTCATAGTGCTGAAGAACGTGAGATAAATGGAACACTTTGTCCAGAAAAATATGTCTGAGGAGTCCATGGGCAGAGGGAGAACAGCCTGCTGCATGACCTCTCAGAGACAAGGTGGGAAGCTGGCTGCTCACTGGAAAATTGTGAAGAGAGGAGTAGGATGCAAATCTTACCACAACAGATAAGAAATGCCTACTACAACATAGAGGTTTGAAGAAGTAGATCCAAAAATGGTGGCATATCTCTTTCACAGAACGAAAGCTGATGGCTTCAGCGGTCTGTTTCATTTAATGGAAAAAATCAGAAAAAAAGCCAGTGTCTTGAAGTAAGAGGCCCCACAAGAATCATCTTTTTCTTTTTCTTTTTTTTTTTTTTTTTCTTTTTTTTTTTTTTTTTTCCTACAGAGAGTATGGTGAACTGTAGGGTTGGGTATGGGGGATGTTTGGTAATGGCAGTGCACAGTCAGCATGTCTTGGAATGGTACAGCTTGAATACAAAATGAAATCTTATTGACATCAAACAAATATTTAAGAGTAAAACTAGCAACCAAAAATAGCTGGTACAGATAATATTGAAATAAAATGGATCATAATGTACATACTACTCCAATAAAATTTATATTACAACGAATTGAGCATCCTCAACCATTGGTTTTTATTCTATAGAGAACAAGTAGAGGATAACATATTAAAAAGGATATACAAGGCAATAAATGGCTTTCATGGGAACTTAAAAACCAAAGGAAAATGCAAATATTTGGTAATTACAACTATCATTTATGGAATCAAATAGTCCCTTTCTCCATTGTAGACACTGTCATTATTATACAAGTCACAGGATCATTTATAAATTTATTAAAAAAGAGGAATTTTTTTTTTTTAATCTGATGAACTATTTCAAGTCTCATGCCAAACCTGGCTCAGAGGCCAAACTGAATCTTTTCCTCAAGAATAGAAATTTTGGGAGACCAAATGTGTGTTCTGGGAGATGAAGGGTCCAGTGAGAGCCTGAGGAGCTGAGGAAGGCCGGTGGGATTAGGGGTGATGTTAAATTCTGAAATTCAAATTGGATTAATGTCTCTCCTTGCATCCAAGCTGATGTGGTCCTGTATGCAGAGGCAGAGACTGAAACCTGTCCCTTGGGCCCTTGTGCCCTAGAGCAATGCTGTGATGGCCAAAGAGGAAGCTTGGGATGCAGGTGCCTTCTCCTGGCTTCACTTCAGCTCTGGCTTGGCCACCTCCCCATGAGCCTAGAGTTTTCTCTTTTCCCTCTGAGAGCAGCTGGAGGAAAGAAAAGGTGTTTTTCTGTGTTGGGAAAGTGAGGAACATCACTAGCTGGAAGAAAGAGAGGAAGAGGGAAGCAACCAGCCTCTCGTCCCCCTCCCTCTGCAGCAGGGAGACTGTTCAGGTAGCACCAAGGGGTAGTTTGACAGTAGAGCACAGCTACTGGGCCAGCAGCAGCCCTAGGCAGCTCCTGGCATCCTACACCTGCCCTATATCCCTGCTTTCTCAGAAATAATTACCTAAGGACAGATCTAAAATCAATTAGCTGATCAAGGGAGTGACCTGTGTGGAAAGTCAGTGATGTATCTGAACTCAGACTGTGTCAATAAAAGCTTCAGTCATAGCACAAGCTGAGCCAAGAGTGAGGTACATTTTCCCATAACTTCATGCATAGCCAATTCCCTAGAACTGAACAGCCATGTTCAGCCCACTTTAGGGCGTAGTCTTTTCCAGCCTGAGTACATATTTCTATGGCAACTACTCTTACCAGACACGTCTGTGTATATGTTTATATGTAAATAAATAATAGATAAGGTACTAGTAAATGGTGCTAAAACTGTGCCAGTAGCTCTGCTGTGTTGCAGACATCTCCTGCTTCGTGCTGCCAGACCTGAATGTTCTCCATGCAGGTCTGTGCAGCAAAGATGCAGAGCAAAGGATTGGGTTTTTACTTGAAGTGTGTGTTGTGGTTTACCAGCAGGAGAGTGTTGCTGCACTGGGCTGGCAGGGAGCAGCCTGCCCTCTTTTGTGATACCAACAGGGAAAACTGGAGCTGCTCTGGTGCCTAATGCAAAAACCAGGCAGCGATTTGAGTTTTGGACACACAAGGTGAGTCACTCAACGTGGTCACTGTGTAAAGCAATAAGGAAGAACTGCTTCCTAATTTGTCAGCTTTTGGAGTTAATATGCAAAGTTAGGCAGCTTTTCCATCTCTAATAATTAAAAAAAATCATCAGGAAAAAATTACATTTTCTCCTATATTTCCATATCACTTGACTCCATGAATCCCCCTTCTTTTGGCGAGGTGAGAGCTGAGTGGTGGAGCCAGGACATGTTTGACTGTATGGAATTTTTTTATTTCTTGGATAATTTTTTAAACTTTCTTTGCTTTCCTTGCTTCACACTTTCCAAAGCATAATGGTCTGAGAAGTAACAGGCTCTGTCATGTCTTTGAGATGCTAGAAACTTTCCACTTGCCTCAGAATTCTGTATCTTAAGGAAGAAGCCTTAGACAACAATATCAAAAATGCACGGAGTTGTATAACACTGAGGTCAGGAAGAATTTGGCCTTTTTATAGGAGCTTACACCTCATTGTGAGTGCGATCCCACCTACAGCAACCCACCTAACCTCTCCATCTTTCTGAGAATTAGAGACACTTTAAGTTGCAGAAGAAAACTTCTTTAGCTTCCTTAATTTTTGTTGCAGTTTTTGCCCGGAGGTTCCTTCCTCTTGGCTGAACTAAACACGCAGGTAACTGCTTTTCTGCCTTGGGCCATTTATAATTCATAAAGTAAGTGTTCCTCTGCTGTGCTCCCCTGAGGGGCATCCTATGAGCTGTGCTCCCAGACCACGCAGCTCTGTGGAATTCAGGAAAAAGGCACAGTAGTTTTGACCACTTTAATAAAACCTCTCCAAACCCACAGATGAGGAATAGAAGTTCTTTGCTCTGTATATAGTTGTTATAAAAAAACAGAGAAGATGTGGAAGATCTAAGTTGGGTTTTTACTTTTTTTTTGTGCCATAGTTCTCCAGAACTAAGAGCACAGGCAGTGTTAGAGACAGAGACATAAGAATCTCCCCCTTTCAGCTGATTAACCCTGCAATTATGCATCAGGACTAGGTTCCCTTCTTCTTGCTTCCTCCTGGATGGATGTCTGAAACATTAAGTTTATGGTGGACCACGGCTGCAGCAGGAAATCCCTCTCCACCTCCTCCCTAATGTGGCTTCTCCTGTACTTGGAATGTTGGGGTTAGAGCCATGATTCCCTCCAGTCAGGCAGCAACTGGCACCACAGTCCCACTGACACAGGATGGTCACTCAGCAGGTGGATCCCAGCATGATGGGGATGGCAGCAAGGCCATGGCAGCAGGGGCTGAGCTTTAGCTGGAGGTGGCCATGGAACTGCATGGACCTGCAGTCCAGGGACACCCAGGCTGTGACTCCCCATCACTTTCAGGCAGCTCAGCCAAGGCGACGCTGCCTCTGGGTACATGGTAGCAGAACTCAGAGATTTAAAGCAAATCTTCAGTGCCTACAGCCTCTCAGGTGCCTAAACAAGTTAGGTGAAGTTTTTTTTGGCTCTCTGTCCTCTATGTAGGCATCTAAATTGTGCATGAGCTGCACTTTAGGTACCTTGCCAGATTTTTTGGATTTTGCCCTCAGCTGTGAGCAGGAGCACAGGTTTGCTCTGGCACATGCAGCAGAAGGACAATGTCACCCATTGACTACATCCCAGAAAGCCACTCCCTGTTGCCTCCTTTTCTCTTCTCTTAAACCTTGTGACAGTGATTACAAAACTCTACCCACCATTCTGTAACTGGTCCCTTACAACCAAGCCTGTGAACTCAACTTCCTAGTTTTTTGATCCAGTTTATATCCTCATCTGCCAAAAACATTCTCTCTCTGGTAAAATCTCCACTTTCTGCTCAGATTTTCCACCCTTCCCATAGATATGCATTCTTTAGTCTGGATTATTTGTTTACATTAATAATAAACCCAATAAAAGTGCTGCTCTTCTCTTTGAGCATCCACCCCAGGCTGCTTCAGATCTGAGGAGCAGCCAGGATAGAGAGCTGAAGAGATCTCTGTGCTCCAGGATTTGGGTCTGCCATGACACAGGCTACAAAACATGGCTTGCATGATAACAGTCTACACTTGTTTAATGATGGCTCCTTTCCCCTGTGGTGGAGGATCTCTGGAAGCTTTATTTTACCTTAATTAATTTTCACTCCTCTCTGCTTTCATGGTTGACCTTTTCCATCAAGTCTCACAGAACAGATGAATTGTCTATGAAACTGAGGTTGTTCAGCCATTTTTCCCTATAGCTGTGCTTTCTTCTCCCCCAGGGAAGCAAACCTGTTGAAGCAAGCTGTTTAAGATATTTGCAAGGGAAACTGTGAAGTATTTGGCCTTGTTTTTCAATTTAAATATGTTGGTGCACAGCACAGGCTTATTAAAGCCCCATTTTCATGGATATTTTATATGCAATCCTTGTATAGATGCACATACAATATAAGTCATTGCTTGTTTTAGATATAAGCGCTACACCATAATAGTCATTCATCATCACTAGTCAAAAATAATTCTAAGCAGATTTGGATTTTGTTTTCTGAGAGAAACATTACTTACCAAGGGAAGTACACAGAGGGGTCTGCCACTTGGAAAATAGAGAACTGAGGCATTCAATTCCAGCTGAAGTTATTGTTGTTGTTATTTCTGCACAAGTCCTAGAATTTATGCAATCAGTTGGAAATAATATAAGATCAAGAGGATTTTTGATAGACTTAAAATGCAGACAATTATTATGGTATCAGTTGTCATTGATACATAACTGCAGCAAAGTGATACAACAGTGGCTCACCTGTAGAAACAATATTTGGTGTGGGAACTTTCTGCAGGGATGCTAAAGAGTCAGGAAAAAGGTGAAACAAATTATTGCAGAAAATGGCAGATCTGTCACAAGGGGTACAGAAAACACTGGAGACTCAGTTCCTAACTGCCGTCACCTCTGGATGTGCTGCTTTCTTACAAATTAATTTTATTCTTCAGGGTTCTTCTCTGGGGACTAGCTTTTAAAATTTGGTAGAGCCAAACCATGGTAGTCCTTGAGTGACTTTTTTACAGTTTATATTGCCCTTGTGCCTTGCTGGTAAATACAGCAATTGCTTGTTATGATTTCTGTTTGTTCTTTGGGAATATAATGACATGTTTTTACAGATTGCTACAGATTTATATATAGTCTAAATGACTTAATTAAGAAAAGTAACTTCCTCTGCCCCAAATACCTCAGTATTGAAAGATTTATTCATGGAAGTAGGCAAAATAAAATTGTATTAGTAGACCTGAGAGATTAAAAATTATATTTTTTTCATTGTGAAGAATGACTGGAGACATGAAATTATATACAGGTATGATTCCGTCATCATTAGGAGGAAACCAGCCTCATTTAACAGTGGGTAGGAGGGCATGAACATTTTATTCAGTCAAAAGAAGATGGCAGATAAATTACATCTCTCCGAATTTGATCAGGACAAGGAGCATGTTTCATCTTGTGAAAGACTGTGTAATATCTTTAACAACCACAGGAATGAAGGCTTTGCTCATATATTTCATACCGAGCTTCACCTCCATGGGGAAAGGAGCATTCAGAAGCAGCCCACGGGGAAGAGGCACATCCTGATTAGCGCCGCTGCCGCGTTTCCCTTCGAGGCCGTCCGAGCAGCACTGAGATGCAAAACCAACAAAGAGCTCAGTGTCTCCCAGCAAAAGCCCTATCATTACACAAAAATTACTCCTTGCAGGAGAAGCAAGGTTGGCCAATAACCGTGGTGTTTTGTCAGGGTTGCTGCCGGCCGGGAGCGCCAGACAGGGATCCCGGCTCTTCACACCCACCGGCGGCCGCCGCTCGGCTGGCACGGCTGGCACGGCTGCCCCGCCGCTCCGGCCACTCCGCGGGTGTGAGCGGCACCAGGAATAGCTCTGGGTGGATCGCTGTGTGCAGTAGTGGAAAAAAAAAATTGTATTTAAATCCAGTGTTTTCCAAAAGTAGCTAAGCCCAGGAGGTTATAAATTATTAACCTGTAAAGCAGAAGGTTTAGGAGACTGCCACTTGTGTGTCCTGGAATAGTTCCTGCTACCTTTTTGGGATGGAGCAGAACCTTTCATTTGGTTATTGCTTTCCAGCTGAATTTGCAGCAGCTACAGTTTATCTAATCCTTGCAGTACATTTTCACTCTAGAAAAAAATCCAAACAACAAACAACAGAAAATTGGGTTTTGCCTCATTATTTAACTTTGTGCTGTGTTACCAAGATTTTATTACTTTTAGATTGAGCCCTTTAATTCTTTACCCACTGTGTCCTGCCACTCTTTTATAAGACCCCTTCTCATCAGAGAAGAGGAAGGGAGGAGAAAGATGTAATCTGTGGTTAAAAACAACCAAGAATAAGAAGCAGAGACGGTTTAATGACATAATTAGTGCTTTCTTTTCCACTCTGAAGTAAATTATGTCTCCTGTGATTTAAAAAAATACATATTTACTAGAGAAATGTATCCATTCACTACATTTATCTGTTAATGCCTCACATAAATTTATTTTGCTTTAAACATGTAAATTTTTGTTCCACAGTTGATTTGTGCACTAACGGTTTAAGAAGAATCCTTAAGTAGGAAAAAGTCATAGATGGATGATGGGGAAAACCAGGACAAAATTATGAAAACAAACCGTCTTGTATACATACAGCCTAAACTCCTGCTGGCAATGGGGGCAATTTGAGGATGAGAAACTTCAGGACCCTATGTAGGTGCAGTGGTTGCAGCTCTGTAGCTGCCCTGCTGTCCCTAGAATTGTGTATGTATGTGGTTTTATGAATAGGTATGAAGGAAAGGAACTGTGTATGTAAGCTTTATGATAAATAGCATGCGATTTACTTTAATTTGTACATATGGTGTATTAGAATGATCAGATTAGATAAAATATATATAAATTACTTTTAGAAACGCACAACCGAAATTGTGACTTCTACAAATACGTAAAAAAATTTTGATAGCTGTACAGGAGTACAAAAAATGAGAATTTTATTGCATTAAATATGGAATGAAGTAATGTAATTAGTCAAATATTTTATCTGTTTGCAATTCAATATTTCTCTTTACTCATATTTGTCTTTGCCTTCTAAGTTTTTGATTGCTACTTTTGAATTCAGGATGAACCAAACACTGGATAATTCAAGCCATTTTCTGAAGCTCAAAAGAGAGAGCATAATATATCAGAAATACTGCAATATAGAATATTTGAGAAAATACAGACTGAGGTCCAATAATTGGTACATGCAGGTATATCAGTCCTTATCAGCACATCCTGTTTGGGCTATCTTCCCACAAACAGCTTAGGTGTTAGTCTCATGGAAGCAGTGTATCATTCTCTTCTGTTTATTTTTGGCAACTACAAATACCAGAGAGGATATTTGTTTTTGCAACACTGTAATGATGAAATAGATTTACTGGCTGCAGTCACAAGAATGCTAAGCAGATATTCATTTGTTTAATCTCTGCAGCTTTGTTGAAAAATTTATAACAGTCTGGGACAAATTGTTTGAAAAAAATTGGACATTTGGGTTTATGGTTATGGGATATTTTTATAGCACCTAAAAAGGTATGGGAGATAGTGTGGGTACTTACAGCTACTGAACAACCAGTAGAGAAAAAGTTATTAGTGCCACAGGCTTCATGGCACAAACAGGGAACCCACAGCAGTGTGCCCTCAGGGCTAGGAGGACAGGCTGGCTTCACACTCTGGGAGGTATTTGCCATCTGGGTCTTCAATGGGAAGGGCATATGTTAGATAAGGTGCAGTATGCCAGATGAAAGAAATCATGGAGCAGTTTTCACTTTTCATCACCTAAGATGGAACCATTAGTCCAGATCTGGGTTTCAGCTATATGATTACTTTCCTTTGCCAGGATGGTGTTTTTTGGCATTTCTTTCCATAATGGAAAGACACACCTTTGATGTGGCAAAGACAAAGAAAAGCCACAATACCAGATCACCACTGATAGCCATTATTTCTTTAATTATGAGCCCAGAATCACTCTATCTAACTTTAGGAGTCTCATGAATGTTATTTCAGTTCTGTACAGAAAGGTTTTTTTGTTTTTTGGGTTTTTTTTTCAGAGATCTAGAGTGACAGGTCCTCTCACCTGGACTCGTCAAGTAAAGCTCTTACAGTGGAGGGGTCTGGAAGCAGGTTGCTCTTGCAAGTCAGCCCTGAGAGTCAGTGCTTCTGAGAGATCTGCTTTATTCCTGCTTCCCTGAGCCAAGCAGGCTCATCCTGCAAGCACTCAACCAAAAGCTGAAGACACAGAGAAATACAAGAAAAGAACAGCATGGTGCTCCATCTGCTTTGCTTGCAGTGCTACCACACTTTTTTCCCCCCTTCACTTCTTGGAGTCTAACAAGCCCCAGAGCTACTGGGTACTGCTCAGACTCAGACAAGCTGTTTTGATCGGTCACCTTCTGCTTGTCTGCAGCTCCAGTGCTGCTCCCACTCCTGCTTTGCCTGGAATAGTGAGACAAACCAGCTCCTGCTTCTATAAGTGAATTTTCAGCCTTTTCTACCTGGTTTTCCTCTAAAGAAGTAAAACCAAGGTAAAGAAGACAAATCTAAAAACAAAGAATAGGATTTATCTGCCTTTTTTTCCCCTTCAGTGTTACTGTTTTTATCCCAGTCTCGATTTTGTGTGATATTTTTTGCAACATAGTACAGGGGGCCCTGCTGCATCCATGAAACCTATGGATTTATACCAGGTTGAATTGAACACATTTTCATTTGTTTCTGCTTCCTCACTGAACATGTTCATTGCTGGTTTTTATTTTCTTTAACCTTGCTACTAGACACAGTATTGATGAGGGAAGAAGTAGGCAAACATCTCCAGCTGCTATAGCTATGAAATAAGCTTCATTTTCCAGTTTATTAACTTTGACCTGAAGGGCACTTGTTGCAGTTACCTCTTTGAAGGTAATATGATGTCTGTAAAAAGTATTTATACTTCACAATTTCTTTCTGCTTCTTACCTTGAATATTCTTTTAGAAAAAAAGTATGACTCTGCTAACAAAATAGGTTATTTTTACCTTTATGCATTAAAAAATCACCTTACCAATGCACTAATATTTTGCAGGAACATGGAGTTTTTGACAATATTTTCTTTGCTTCAGATTGGTGATTTGGATCTACCCTGCAATCATGCTGCTATTGCCTGTCCTGACATGTCAGTCCCTTCCTTTTGTTAGGTGATTAGTATCAAAGAGCCTTGGCTTCATTTCACCAGGAAACTGGAAAATTTTCTGCAACCTTAACTTGAAGAGGAAATTCTTTTCCTCCTCCATATTTATACTTATAAAATAAGCATCAATGGTAACAGAGCTGTACATATTTCAGATCAATGCAGTGGAGAAGATTTTCAAAAACTTTTATAAATTACACCTGCAAAGCCACAGGGATATTGCTATTTAGTTAGGGAAGAATGATAGAGAGTTTTCACTGAAAAAAAAAAAAAGCTTCACTGTCTTAAGTACTATGCTGAGAAATCAAAAAGATGTCTTCAGAGGCTTGTGAAGTACATGGCATTTGAGAGATGATGGCAAGTTAGAGGTAAATGGGAATAAAATGGAAACTACTACTCAGCAATTAATATATAGGAGATTTGAAAAGTGAAATGATAATTTTTATAATCAAATTTGAGGTAGAGTATAATGCAGGCTTTATTTCCCCTCAGGTCATTTGTACATATATGTTTAGTTGCTGCTGAATAACATTTGGCATAGGCAAATCTTTGCTTATTTTGGGGAAAATAGGGTCCCAGCCATTTCAGAAGCAAGAGAAGCTGTTTTTCTTAATTGCACATTTGAATAATTTAGGATTTAATTGTTATTTATTTAATAATTACAGTATTAACATCATTCAGCAGCTATTCTATGTGCTATTGTCTGTGATCTCTAAATGGCAGTCTTGAAAGATCAGGCTGACTTTAACAAGTGATCCCATCTTGCAATCATGTAAACACATTTAGCTTTGCATCCTTCCAGTCACATGGATAAGTATCTGTGTTGTCAGTGACTCAAGATTATTTTCTTCAGACAAGGAACAGCAGTTGCCCAGAAAAATTTATATGTTGTTCCAGTATCATAATCCATTATCATTTTCCTAGTGTTTATTTTCAATACAAAATTTGCTGGCACTGAAATAGTTGAAACCAGGATTTCAAACACAAGTATAGATTATATCTACTCCAACAACTTTATCTCTACAATAAATATATACAAATTTACAAATTCATCACATGGTAATTTTCAGCTGATGCCTAAAGTAATTACACATTCTGCGCTGATAACACATTCAAGGTTTGTTGTTTTTTTATGATACCACAAGCTGGCGAGACACCTAGATCAGGCCTGCTAATGCTAATTGGCAGATAAAGCATAAATCTGAGGGAGTCTGGATTCCTGCCTTTTGCCAGTTTTTTGTTGATTGAACTGAATTCTTTTTATCCTAGCTTTTGAAAAATGCCAGGCAATTCACTGTTGTCTTTCCTATGTGCATTTTAATCCATCAGTTCTGTTACTCCTTTAATGCTTTGTTGTTTGTTTTTAATCCAGTAGACGAAAATAGTTTTCTTTTTAACTGCCTTTTAAAATCAATCATACAGGACTCCCTAATGCAAAAAATAATTGGTTCTGATGACATAGCTATAACATTGATGAGGTTTTTGGTTTTTGTTGATTTATTGAGATGTATGACCTAGTGATAATAGCAGTGATAAACTTTCAAATAGAATGGTTTACCTGATTGTCAGGTGAACACACTTGGTCATTACATCCATAGATTTTATACCAAATATATCAAGCTTTCTGGAAACACATCTTCCTTCAAGGGTGTGAATCTTATTCCAAGACTTGATCCCTACATATCCTGTGATCTGAGTATATTTACATTCTTTATTATATTATCCTTTATTATCTTTATTTTTATTATACAAGTAAACAGAATTTTAAAACAGGATTTCAGAACCTGTTTATGCATGAAGGATTTCAGAACCTGCTCATGCATGGCATAGATCTTCTTGAAAATAGTTCAGTAATTTATCATAAAAGGAAAAGATTGGAATCTTCTTTTTGAAACAATTTTTTTTGTTAACTTAGCCCTGATTCTCATTAAAAAACCCTCTGTAATTGAAGGACCATGGGATCCTACTTGATGTGGGTGAATCTGTCAAGGCAAGGTCATTAAAGTAATAGCAGATGATCATAGAAGACCAAATGACACAAAGGCAATAGATAATTCTAAGCAATCTGTCAGACAAAGTGCTTTCAAAAATTACTTTCTGCAGGAAAAGATGAAGATATGCATTGATAGCCACTGAAAATAATGGTATAGATCCAATCATACCTCAGGAAGGCCCTGCTGAATAGTTTTCAGAAACCAGAGAATACACTGTGGAAAAACACTCTAAATTTGCTTTATTTCTAATATTTTTCCATGAAACACCCACTGATGGTTAGAGTGGACAGAGGCCAGCGAGCAAGGTGGATTTCTGAGCTGGCCAGTGTGGCTGCTTCTGTGCTTATGACCACCTGTGAGTGGAGGGGCATTAATTGACTTTGTACATTTTCCTTGCATTAAAATGAGGAAAAAAATTACTAACTTGTGATTGAACAAGTTTATTCTTGCCATAGTTCATAAAAACAATTATGTTTCCTCTCTTCAAAGCAGAAGTTGCCTTGAATATCTTGATTCCCTTTTTCTGAGATAGTGTCTCATAATGGTAGAGCTCACACAAAATAGTTGCATTTGACTGCTGAAAGTTTGCTTCAGACAATACACATTGAGATAAAAAAGGAAATAGACAAAAGGAGTTTAAAGTTGCTAACAGACCTAGTGTGTGCCATTTGTGTAATATGCAGACTTGCAGTAAGTCAGCAAAATCTGTAGCCCTAATATTTAAATTTTTATTGTTAAGTCATTATGTATTATTTTCACTGGGTTTTAAGGCCCTCTCTAACCCATAGGTGGTAATATCAGACAGATTTACCAAATTATTTAAGTCTTAACTTGCAGATCTGTATATGCCAACACACAAATCTTCTATCCATTGTTCAGGGAAATCAAATCTTCAGAAGGTGTGAAAGCACCTACCAAAATTGCAGACTTTGGGTGGTAGCAAGGGAGCACAGACCAAACTTTGCTCATCTTTGACACTGAAAATGTCTATGTGTTTGTACTGTGGAGCTATTGCTGTTCAATAAATATATAATTTATAGATAAATGTACCTACCCTCTATATCTATCCAAACCAAATTAGCAAAGCATCTTCTTACAGTACAGCATCCTGTGGCCTTGGGTATGCCTTCTGTGCTCTCTCAGTGGCTCCTCTGAGCATGGCTTGTGCCTTGCAGCACTTTGCCATAATTCAAAAGTCCTTCCTTTTGGCTGGTGACTTCATATGCAAGACAAAGACCATGACTTTGTGCTACATCACTGTGTGGGTTGCAGGTAAGACTGGATTTCCTGCAAGAGAGGACTTCATTGTGTGTCTCAGTGCAGACAAACCTATGCTACAGGGAATGTAAACAGAATTTTTATGAAGCCTCATTTTGTCTGGATTTTGCACGTACAGTGATACTTTGATGCCTGTATTTGTAAGAAATAAACTTACTTCTCAGTTGAATTTTGTTCTTTTATTCCTCAAGAAAATGGAAGAACATTTTTCTAAAACTAAGCAGACATCTTAATTCAGTTTGCTTTCAGTCTCTGTTTGCTTAATATGAGATTTTAACAGAAACATACCTCTACTATAGAATTTTGCACATTTTATACATTCAATTAAATATTTTTATTAATACAATATTTTATCCATTATCTTTTCCTTATTAGCCAGCACTATACTGTCAGTTTTGCTACTACATTGGATGAACCTATTATTTTCTCTAACCTGTTGGCAGTTTCATGATCCCCAATAATGCCTTGTGCTCTGTTCTCTGAGTGTAATATTTAAGCCACATGTAGAGGAGGGTTCACTTACTAGAAGGGTAGGAACTGGTTAACTTACCATTGCCTACAATACATGGAAACATTCAAATTTAAAAGATCACAATAAAACCCAAATACTTTTGGTTTCTTAGGGAGGTAGGCCATGTCTTGACTCAAAGTTAGTACCAAGGTCTGTTCATTTCCATTGAATTGCAGAGTTGAAAAGGCCCAAAAGAGTCTAATCCATCCCTTTTAGTCTGGACAGACCAAAGTAGGCTTCACTGGGTGGATGTCTTAACAAGAGTGTACACCATTGCTCTATACTCTGCTTTTACGTTGCTTTTTGTAAGCTGTGTTCCTACAAGGCAATTCAACTGTTTTATTGTCCAACATGCTATATTGGGTTTTCTAGGACCCATATTTCTTCTGACACTGTGACAAAATACCCTTGTTCTTGAAGTCATTGTCTATGTTCCTTCCTGCATTTCAGTCAATGTATTGCTAGGGGGAAACATTCTTGAAAGGGGGGAATAAGTCCTGCCTGTTGGAGGCATGTCAAAACCCAAGCATGGCTGCACTGGCAGAGAGGCAGCAGAGTCCATTAACAGCAGGTGGGGCAGTGATGGGTCCCACACTGACAGCAACAGAGCCATTGATGGCAAATGGTGTTTGGAGCCCACTACAGCTGGTCATGGACCCTCTCACTTTAGGTAAACCATGGATGTCAATTCGGCTCTGCAAGAGATGGATATTGTCAGAACACATTCAGAAATTATTAGGAACAGTAACAGACACCTATCTTTTATGTTAAACAATTCCTCAGAAGACTCTAGCACACTTTGTAGAGGGATCCAATGGCATTTTTAGGTTGTGCATTAGAAATCCTTTGGAGATTTGACTTTTCACCAGGTCCAGGAAACAGAAGAACAAGATGACTGTAAATATCAACACTTGAGTAACAATATTTGGGAAATGAAATCTGTGAACCTAGTTTCTGAAATGATGATTTTGCTGTGCCCTTTTTGCTAGTCAGGATTTGACCTTTCTTGTCACTGAAGCAAAATTCTGTTTTTACAACAGGAAGAAACTAATATCATTGGTTCTCCACAAAAACCAGAAATGGATGTTACACTGTTAGTTGAAGAATTATATTGGTAATAAGTGGATATGGTCCCTCGGATAGCTATTTTCTCTCTGCTATGGTAGACAGCTCCACTTACTATAGCTGTTGATTCCAACAAATGAATTCTCAGGTACTTGTGGTATGTACCTGTTTTCTTTGGAAGATGCTTGTGGTTCTGTGGGAAGATATGTGCATAACAAAATGGTGATCTATGCACAACAAAGAATTCCCCTAAAATAGCTGTACTTCAATGAGTTGAATTTATTTGCTTTCAGTAGGTGCTACTGAACTGTATTTCTCCTACTACCACAAAAGCATCAGACATGGAAAGATTCTTTAGGCTTTGGCTGATATACCAGTGCTGTTTATCAGGAAGAAGAAATGTATGTTGCTTTTTTGCACATTAAAATCTGGCATTTGTATCTAGTTATTTTCAGAAGCAAGAATATTTTTATCAGGAATATCAGAAGGGCATAAGGATTAATTTGAACAGAATAGGATGTGACAAACTCAGCAAGAGACCTTATAGGAGTGCAAGGTTCTATTTATTTTAAGACTAATGGATTTCACTCCCAAATGTGTATTCTGTCATGTTTCAAACAGAGAGACTCCCGAGAACCAAGACACGTTCATCCAACTGGGCCAATCTGGATCACTTCAGAGGGACATGGAGCATAGAAGACACCAGCCAGTGAGACTTCTTTACCTTCTGACTGGCAATAACAAATTGGTTTTGGATAAGGTCTCTCACACTCTTCAGGAGTCAGCTGTTGTCACAGGGCAACCTTCTGTCTCAAAGTCCTTCTTACTTCACCCATATATTTTGATCTTAACTTCCACTTTTTTTGTTCCCTAGTTTTGGGTACATTTATGGCTGCCTGGCTTCTTCTTGGGACAGCAGGAAGAGGAATGGCAAAGACAAAAGGCTGTAACCTCGAGTCCTCCCTCCTGCATCCCTACATGGGTTTTCTACAGTAAAGACATGGCTAGCCCAACCTAGGCTCAAGGATCACAGGTTTATATTGATTATTTAAGTAACAAATGAAATTGCACCAGTTTTTATTACATCAGTGTCTAGTAGGCTTCTATTTTACAGGAGAAGGAAAAGGACTGAATTCATGGCCTTACTGTCTCTGTAGTGTCTGAAACTGAAGGCATGGCTCTGCATTTGTACACACAAATGTTATGTTCAATACAGCAGTTATGGTGCAGCAATGTCATTTGGCATTCAATTGAATGTAGAAAATGGATTGTGACGATGATAAATACTGTGTACAATATATCTTCATAGTGATGCAAACCCTAGTGAAATTAATTCCCCTATTTTGTTCTATTTCATCAAATCATTCGCAATGAGTGGTCCCTTTGTGATCAGTGACATTGATGGAAGTGGCGCTTGGAACTGCTGCTCCTGAAAACCATCTGAATCAGAGGAAAAGTGCAGAACCTGGGTCTGGGTCTTCTGCCTCAGTTTGTATTCAGAAGATTTGTAGGGTTTCTTCTATGCCTTTATTTGGCATACAGAGGAATAGACAAAAGTGATTCTGAAACTATGTTTGGACACTCACAGAAAATGTTCTTCATGGCCTACCAAGCCATGTCAAAGGCTAAGTGTTGCAAATTAATCAGTGCCTTGATATTTCACTTCTTACTAGTGGAAAAAGTTTGTGTTTATGGTGGCTCAATTACCCAAATGTATTTGTGTATCCTAAAAAGTGAAAAATCCTTAGCCCTACAACAGAAGTTGGCAAATGGAGATGGAGAGCAGGTACACAGATGTTGATGAAAATGAGACCATAAACGATGAATGAAGTATGAAGGCTCAGACTTTCACAAGTTACATCTGAAATAAGTTCTGTCAGATCATTGCATCAGTTTACATCATATGTTATTTTTCTTTTACTTGTCTTTGATGTGCAGTCCTTGGCTATGATGCTAATTCTACCTGCACAGAATGAAAAGGAAATTGTCCACCTGACACTGACTAGGGTATATTTTTAAATGAAAAGTGAAGTGAACCAAAACCAATACTCAGAAGCAGTTGCTGTCCTGAAAAGCCAAGTATTTTATTTTACATTGTGCACAAGACTATGTTCATTGCGTTCCTCTGTCACTAACTGAAAAGGAAAAGCGATGTTTTGTAACCATGACATACCCTGTTATCTTCCTCAAGTAATGAGCTCATCCAGATTACTCCAAGGGGATGCTTACATTTTATCAGTGGCGCCTTGTTGCATAATTTCCAGTTTCTTTCTTGAAGATACAATAAAAGATTTATGTCTGAAGGACTATGATGTGGCTTTCATCTAAGAGCAAAACAATTCCTTCTAAAAAAATACCATATCCCCAAATGATTTCATAATTGCAAACAGCGTTGATGAGCTCTGTGGCTTAAATGAGTTTATAACATATTTGCTGTGTTTTCTAGTGATTATTTTTGGATGCACTTAGTAAAATCCCCCTGCTTTTTTAAACTAACACAAAATAAGTGTGATCCATTAGTTGATGTCTACTGTAATAAGTAATTTTTTTCATTTAATTTCAAATGACTTCAAATAGTTCTCTCTCTCTTTGTGTATGTGTGTGTGTGTGTTAAATAGTTTCAAATCTGAAAGTCAACCATGTTTCTCATTATCAGACATCAGAAAGGCTTTTTTCTCTTTGTAATTTCATGCCACTTGAGGATAAGCAAGTTTCAGAATACTGCATATTTTTGATGTATGGGTAAAATTCACATCTTCTGTTCTTGGTGCAGAAAGCTTATCTGCACTGCAGACCTCAATTGGATATTCCGTTCTCATCCCTTGTGCTGGGCTCAGGTTGTTATCAATATGATTTCCACATGCAGATAATTTACAATTCCTGCAGTGTGGACAGGAGAATTGGCCTGTATCAGTAATGTCAACATGCAGAAAAATATTTTATAATACACCTTGGATGAAAAGAATTTCTAAATCTGAGCTGCTATCAGGGAAGAAACATGAGACATTGATTTAAAAGACTAGTGACATGATTTTAGGTAACATTGTCTAGCTGGTTAGAATTAGTTTATCACACCGAATTATGAACACGATCTTACTACTTTGGTTATTCTATTTCTTTTTACACTAGTAGCATTTGATGTTAGAAATGTGTTGTATTTTAGCCTGTCTGTGGTAAAGTCTGTTGATTTTACTTGAAAGTCTTTCTGAGTGTTTTTTGGAAGTAATTTACAGTGTACTAGTTCTGAATTGAGTTACAGACTTCTCTTATTCTTACTGCTACATCCGGCAGAAAATAATGTCTCTTTTTTAAGATACATCTCAGCTGTCTCGGATCAAATCAGTGTTCCTCTTTATTCAGGATATCTATCATCTAAGAGTGGGTATTCTGAGGACTAAATTAAGGCAAAGCATACACGTTGATATTCTCAGTATTGCCATAAAGTGAGGAATTCTGTAGCCTAGTGAGAAAGGGCATTTCAGCAGCAAAGGTTGTGTCACGACATAAATATTCTCAGGATTAGTTTCAACCTTTGCATCCCCATGTTAAACACAGGAGACACAAGTCGTTCTGGGTCTGGATCGGGGTCTAAGTTTTGCAGAAGTTTCTGAACCTTTGCATTTTTCATTTTTCATCAAGGACTTGCCCAAGTTACCTATATTTCCCCATTGTTAAATCTGTGCTGGCAGTAAGCCCTTGATATTAAATTAGAATATGAGCACTAACTGCTGACAAAATGTGTAAAAAAGCATGGTTCAAATTTCAGAAGGGAGAAATTTAGCAAATAAAGCATGGACTTGCTGTCCATTCTAGTGATTTCCTGTGAGCAGTTAGTGCAGCACCTTGTGGAGCCCAGACTTGGCAAGGAAATTGCCTCTCTGGGACACATCAGTTTCAGGTGAGGCACTTAGGTTGGCTGTGTGATGGTTTGATCTGGTAACATCTCTCTCACAGTTTAGACCTGGAGGGTGCTCTGTAGCTTACACAAAGACCCAGGAAAGCTATGGTCAAGGATAGAGTGGGAAAAGCACAATGAATCAGGCTATAGGCTTTGGAAAGAACATCAAAGCATTTCAGCTTCTTATAAGTCCCAGAATACTGCATGCCTTTGCATTCAGATTCCTCATTCATTTAACCAGGATTGCAATGGGAATGGAAACAACAGAACATGAAGCCATGGAAACAAAGGCGTTTGTATTATTCTGTGTGGCCCTCAGAAGCTGCAGTTTGGATATAATTATGACTCAAATGAAAGGACATTAACAAAGCAAATGAAATATTTTGTCTCTAATCTGTTCCAAAGAAAGCTTTTATGACTGCAGATTTCATTGATAGTTTTGGCCACTCTTTCTCAAAGCACTATTTAAAACAGGTTATTTACTCTCTCAAATAAATCTATCTCTACTGGCATCTGAAAAATTTGTTTAAAGATATTTATTATAGAGACAATCTGCCAAATTCAAGTAGAAGAAAACCAAATTAACATTAGTTCTTTAAGGATAAAGTTGAGATGTGGAGAAAATCAGGAAAATGTTGTACCATGAGGAGTTGCTTTATGGATTTAGTTCACTCTTTCAAGGATTTTTGAGGAGAATAAGGCAGAGGGACTTATAAGAAGACTTCTAAAGGAACCTCTGCTTTTAGGAGTTCATATGGGGGTCTTTGATTCATTCAGCCTAGTCTTAGGTACTTCTTATTTGCTTACTACCTACTTGCTTAACTACGGTAACACATGGAGAGAGACCCAGGTACCTGAACAAAGGTATTCAGAGCTGAGAGGTGAATGTGTGGTGAAGAAACTGATTCTAGATTAAATAGTCTTTACAAGTGAATACATTTTACTGACTTCTTTTTTGCATCTTGTGTATCTTAATTGGCATTGTGGTCAATACAGAGTAGCATCTTCAGTTTTGAGACTCCTTGTTTTGCTACAGAGCACCTACAATGTAAGTGCTGAGAGCTAGTTCCTGTCTGGAAGAATCTGTAATTCATCACCTAAACTGGGTGTTAAATTGGACAACTAGGAAAAAAAAAAAGAAATTTGAAAACTGTAAACTTAACTTTAAAGTATTGAAAGTATTTTCAGTGTATGGCAATAAATAGATGGGCAATACAAGAAAAATCTTCTGTGGATGTAGTAGTGCTCATGTCCTAGCTCTAGCACATACATGCTGTAACACTTTTCATACACTCTGTGACATGCTTCCTAGATGGCCATAGTCTGCTTGCTCAGCTAAATCCTGTATTTGAGTAACATTTTCACTTCCAGTTTTGCCCCCCAGAATATTGAATTCTGAAATGTCCTTGCTAAGCCTGCATTGAGGTTGACAGATGCGTGATGCTTAGCAAGGAACATTGCTGCCTGGTCCTTTGCAAACACATCTGTGCCCATCCGTCTCCACACACAGCAAGGTGAATGTCAGCCATCCTCTGTCTGTCAGGCAGTTACAGTAAATTCTGCAGAGAAACAGCCCACAACTAATGAAGCTTTGCAGTTTTTGGACCCTCTCTTGCAACCAGCCTGCTTGAGGCAGGCATAGGTCTGAGCTCAAAAGGTTGTGCAGATGTACCAAACCCTGCAGGCAGGCAGTTCAAAACCTGCTCCATTTACCACCTCGGCGCTAGTTTGGAGGGCAGCCCTGGAAACAGCTCATTGTTATTCAAGTGCTACAGTAATTTGCTGCACATAGCAATAGGTTCTGTATAGGGACACGTAGGATCTCTTATCATCTTAGCACTGATTTTCTGAGGCAATGCAAACAAGGTGTTTAACCTCCTCGTGCTGCAGTTTTCTCACCACAACGATGGCAGTGACCTGCCCCTTATAAAACACCCTGAAAGCAACCAGTGGGAAAGATCACAAAGGTGGATAACAGGAAGTTTAGTTGAGTTTTATCTTTAAAGTGTTTTGACATCCTATGATGAAGGATATTGACTTCAAGTTATTATAAAAATATTATTAATTTATATTGAGAATTAAATGCATTAAATATTAATTATGTCTAATTAGAATTATAACTTTTTAGTATTTCACACTGAGTGTTATTCTCTTTTCCAGTACTCATACCAGCCAACGTCTAAAGCATGAAAATTTTCCTTTCCAGAAGCTGCCCCAGTGTTACTGGGTGGAGAGGTGGAGGCTCCATGGCATGCCAGATTACATAAAGCGGTGTCAGAGTTGGACTGCTGTCATCTGTGCTGATTTCAAACACAGAGCTGCCACTGGCACATTTGCAGTTTGTGCCAGGAGACCAGTCTGAGTTAGTAATCACTATTTGTCTTGTGCTTCAGACTGGATGTCCAAATGCTTCAGTCCATACATCATCAGGGTGACAGAGTGTTTGAGGTGACTGGCCAGAGGACCTTGCTGACTTGTAGAACCACAGTTCTGAGAATCAGGCTCCCAATTCTTTATCTTACACAGTTCTGTGTGAGTAACTCCTCTAGGAGCCTTTGTCCAGTGGGACTCCAGACACTGACATTCAGCAGTGCAGAGTGCTGTCTGCTGGATAACAGCCACCTCTGGATGAGTCTTGAGAAAGAAAAGCTGCAGGAATGCCATTTCTCATCAGTTGGTGTCACTGCTTGGAGCCAGATGTTCACAGCTGGGTGTGGTAGTACAAAATGGTCTAGGAAAGAAAGAAGAAAATGTTTCATAGGAAACATTAACATTCTGGCTAAACTATGGGCAAATGCAGCAATCCCTTGTTTACAACAATAACTACTGGAAGCTGCAGAAATAGACCTCTGACATTTAAAGCAGTATGTTGACTCTTTTTGATCAGACAGGAGATAATGTCATGTGCTTATTTTACCATAAACACTCCTAATAAAGACTCAGCATTTCAGCTATTGGCAAGAAATAGAAGAACATGAAGTATTTTTTGAATATTCAAACACCAGGGTGTTTGGAAATATGTAGTTGCCTGTAATTGTACTTTGTATTTTTCAAACATTATTTGCAGTAAATGTCTTGATCTATGAATATGTGATAACCTGATTACTGGAAATCTCAGAAGTAAGACAAGTTGCCTGTTCCATTTCTTTCTAAAATAACCCAGTTACTGGGAATGGGGAGTGTTTACGCTGAACAACAAGAACTATATTAAAATATAAAAATATAAATAAGGAAGTGCTTAATGGCCTTTGGAAACACAGCACATAATGCACACACAGTTCTCCCATGTTTTAGGAGGATAGACATTCCCTTTTTCTGTGGATATTTGACCATCTCACATTGGTTTGTGAGTCACACAATGTGAAGCAGGATAATTCAGGCAGGACCAGTTTGGAGAATGAGAAAGAAGTCACAGAGAGTTAATCACCCAGCTATGCACCAGACCAGGAGATGAAAACAACCACAAGAGGAACGCAGGCTGCTGCGTTCGATCCCCTGCACCTGCTCGTTAAGGGAACACACAGCTCCCAATTAGAGACTCAAACTGGTTATACAAATAAAAGAGAGTTGGGGCTTCAGAGCTGGATTCCAAACAGCCACAGAGCCATTCTTCTAGCTGGCAAAAAAGGTTGAGGCCAGCTGAATATCTTGAGTCCCAGGTTTGGGCTAAGAGCATTTAAACTCCTACATAGTCTTTAGATTTCTGGAGTGAGGAGCCTAAGAATACATATGCTTTGAAAAACAGAGCAGAGATCTTTCTCCCTTTTAGAAGAGAGTGGGACAGTGCTCCTTTTCATTATTATTTATTATTCAGCTCAGTGGTTAGCACACTCATTCAGGATGTGGGTGACCCAAGTTCAGTTCCTTCCTCTGCCTGAGGGACTGTAAATTGACATCTCATACTTCCTTGGAGGGTGCCATAACCACCAGCCTATGGACTATTCTTATGGTGGGGGACATTAAGTCCATCCTCTTGAAGTGGTTCCTATTTGCATCTATCCTTTTTCTCTGTCTCAAGAAATGGGCAAATACATCATGTGAAAAAGAGCAGCTTCAGCAGGAAGGCTTCACACAGGCCTTCTCATGTTCATTCAAATTTAGGCCACAGCCTAGAGTTGAGACCAGTTTCCTGAAAAGTGGAAGCTTTGAGTTTGATTCCTCTAGGGCTGAGGGGTAAAATATATTTTCCATGTCCTGTGCCAGTGCTCTGATACTTAGCCATAAAGGGTAAGACTAAGGATGTCCAAACGACAACCCCTTTGGGGGATCGATCTCAAAATGACTTCCCAGTTAGGGCAACTGGTGGTCAGAACCCCAGTGGTAAAACTGTCCAAGTGTAAATGTACAAATGTATTTCAAGTACCAATTTACCATCTGTAAAGGTACAGATACTTTAGCTTTGCAATCCAGGAAGTTCTTATTTGAAGACCAGCATTTTATACATTAGAAGTCATTATAGTGGTTTAAAACAGAAACACATTTTATTTTGCTTACTGCTCTGCTATACAGATCTGTAGATGGGAAGTGCTTTATGATGACTTCTTTGAAAATCTTCCCCTATGCGACACTGATCCTACACTACTCAGGAAGGAGCATTTCTAAGTGCCAAGTATGAGACAGAGGAATGGCAGGTTGATTCCAAGTACAATAAAGGTAGCCTAGATAAGAGAATTTCAGTGTGGATAACCTGGATTAGTGCAGTTAGTTTTCTGCTGTCGAATATATCTGACAGGAGAACGGTTGCCTGTTCCAAGAAGCAAAAATCAAAAGTATTTAAGAAAAAGTACTTGCTGGCTGGGATAAATCTGGCGTCCACATTGATGTTGTCTCAGATTCAGCAGTGATTAGAGGAAGAGAAAACTCAACCCTTCCCAGGTCTGTGGGCACACTGCTGCTTCTCAGGAACCAGAGCACAGCCCAGCATGGGCAAGTAGGGACAACAGCCAAGAGCCCCAGTCTCTTCTTGCTGCTGTATAGAGGCCAGGAAGACCCTGCACATGTGAGCACCAGGAAGCAGCCTGTTGGAGTCCTAATGGCATCTTGCTGGAGCTTGGTCCAGAGCTCAGGAAACTGCAGCCCCCAATCTGCACTTTATCTGCTGCCTGCACTCAGTGTGAATGGATCCCCGTGCCCAGGGAGTGCTGTCCTGCCAGCTGCGTGAAAGCATCGCTGTGTCTGGGAACCCATGCGTGGATCAGACACAGCCCACTCGAAAGGCAGATAACTTTTCTTACAACCCTGAGCAATTACATCGAATTACTCTACCTCAAGCATATCTGCTGCTCTTAAACTACCCAGTGACAAGGCTTGGAGGAGATGGATTTTTTATCATGTAAACAAGTGGAGCAGACAGCATTATGTGTCAAAGGGGCCAGGCTGCTTCATTGTTTTTAAATACCATTTTTTAGATGGCTTTCAGAGTTATCTGCAGACTTGCCCTGAAATAAGGGACACATCTAATTGATAGCTGATGCCCAGTATAGTTAATATTGGTTGAATTGATGCTCTAATGAACCAGTGTGCAGCTGATAAGCTACTGAACAATTTTCCTAGCTTGTTAAAACAGCAATAAATTGTGTATCACTTGTCGAGGCCAGAGAGACTGATTTCTTAGGGTAGCTGAGACAAAGCCAAATGCAATCTAATTCAAGCCCTTATCTATATCTTATTTGAAAGATGTTATTTGAAGATTTCTGATTGTCATAGTTTGATAAGGGTTCACATACTGTGAATTTATAGGTTTGTTGTTCCCACCATATTTATAACCTCATCAAGGTAGGGTTACTTTCTTCTCTTTTCCTCGCTTCATGGAGAAGTCTCTGGGGAATCGTTTCCAAGCAATTGAATTTAGTTACTTCATACAATGGCAGGTGAAATTAGTGCAAAGTAACAGGAGCTAGATTAATGTGATTTCAGGAAATAATCCATAAAAATCTTATGAGGCCTTTAGCAGGTTGTAAATTGGATTTTAGGCACAGGGGGAGAGAGAAAGAAAACTTAAAATCCTGAGGAAAATAATCAGTCAGTAATGAGAAGTGCTAACATTTTAACACTTTATGCTGAAATAAAATGCTGGAGAAAAAAAACATAAAAATGACTAACAATGACTTTTAAAATGAGATGAATGATTAAAATTGTGATTAGAAATGTAAATATATGCCTCCTGCTTTTCTTACCAAACAATTGATCCATTTATCATCAAAGAGCTGTAAATCAATAAGAAAAAAATTGAGATGGAAAGAAAAGAAAAACGTGTTTCAAATAGTATCCATCCCATGCCTGCAATGGGGAACTGATTTTTTTCTTAGTCTAGTCATTAATTTTCATCATGTATTGATAAAGATTTGTGAGTGGGAGCAACAGGCCTGATGCCTTCAGTTTGAGAAGTGACCAGCTTGTCTTCTTTAAAAGGACTTATTTTCAAGTATTTTCCACATTCTTTCTAACCCCTTTAGTCCTTCTTTCATTGGAAATGGGAAATAAAGTTTTGAAAAATTGTGTGCAATCCTGTTTTAGTTGTTTTAAAGCTAGGTCATGACAGAATAAGAAATGTATGGGTAAGCTTGGGATTTTGATCAGGGCACATGTTTTGTGATATACTCCAGGCAGCTTTCTTATCTACAAAAAGTCCTCAGTATCTCAGTGAAAGTATCTCAGCAGAGAAGTAAGAGAATGGATGGCTGAATTTCTCCCTCTCAGCACAGGCATTTAAGAAAGGTCCTGCTTTAAAACGTGTGTGGCTTCTCCAAGCAGGGACAGGGCAGATCCCTGTCCCACAGTCACAGCATACACAGGAAAACAAGGAGAGAAGGAGCTTCTCATTAGCAAATTAGACAGACCAGGGGCTGCTGGCCAGCTTTTGTGTCATGCATGCAACCATAGGCCTAAATTATCTTTCTACTCCCTAAAAAGCCTGGCCTTATCCCTATTGCTTTTTGGGGTTGATGCCTGACCTGTGCTATCTCCTGACAATGTGCTGGCCTTGATGGGGTAGTGGTAGCTGGTACAGGTCAGAACTGTGCCAGGGTACACGTGAACAGTGGTGGTGGTGTTGAACCACTTATTTTGCTGCCATACATGACTGATATAACTACTCTGTCCTGATTGTAGAATGTGAGCTGTATAAGGCTTAGCACCTCACTGTACAGCTCTTTTTATACAAAATTGCTTATTTGCAGATGGTGATGAATCTCTTCCATAGAATGGTAACTGAAGAAGATGAAAAGGACTATCCTTTCTCTCCTTTGACTATACAGAAGTTTAATATGCCGGACTTAGATTTAGACATCTAACTTTATCTGCCTTGCAATGCAGGAGATGAACCCCACTATACCAGTCCTGAAATGCAATTTCATGAAATTTAATAGGTCATGAAAATTAGCTGAAACCCAAGGCTCTTTGTGATTTGCAAAAAAATCAATCATTTTATCAATGTCCTTTATTCAAGAAGGTTGGTCATTAGAAGGGAAAGTTTTTCATAGAGGCCTTGAGCTGCTTTTTTCTATCCTGTAGGGTTTAGAGCTGGAACACTGAGAAGGAGCTTTAATTTGATGTAGAAGCCATGCCAAGCAAAACCAGGGAAGAGCAGCTGGTGGCATAGACCTCAGGGTTCAGGGTGGCCTGCTGAGCCCCCACCCAGGGGAGGTTCACAGCAGGGCTGTGCTTGGGCCAAGGACCAGAATGCACAGAAATCCCACCCACTCCTAAAAGCAGACTGCACCTGCAGCAAACAGCAAACAGCAAATATGTGGGCTCAGTGGTGACACAGATTGTCAGGGAGGCCTACTTATTTCTCATTTGGCCTCTTTTTCCCACCAGGGCTGTATTGGTGCATGATTCGTCTGGGAAGGATGATTTTATTATATAGAGAGTCATACAGTAAACACCTTGGGGAGAATTTGATTGTAAGGGTATAAAATTGATTTCCTTTCCCACAGAGAAATAACTTCGTAAGTGTAAAAATATTAGAGGTACACTTCATGCCACAGTAAGTATAGCCATACCAGAGGAGGGAAGGAGGGCTTAAGCAGTTCATTTGCTAGGATAGTATATCCTGAACAAAATTTCCCTTCATCTCCAGGTGTTTGTGGCTTTACCATTTACAAAAAATGATATTAATATTTGAATGTCTGTTGGAGATAAAAGAGAATGAGCAGAGCAGGTGTGAAAGGGAAGGGCTGAGCCCTTGTGAGACCTGCACATTGCAGGAGTGACATTCTGCTAATGAGGGAAAAGAGCTCAGCACATCACTGAAAGTTTTTAGTAACCAAAAGCATCCCAGTACAGGAAAGTAAATAAACTAGGTGAAGATTATTGTAATGGACATAAACAATGACTGGTTGTTTAATGGAGTTTTATGAAATTATTAGAGTAATCCTTTCCTTTCTTCCCTCTGTATTGGAGGAGACTGGGATTTAGCTAAAAGCTAGAAAACTGATTTTCCAAGTCCCTCTACTGCTCTCCAATTTTCTGAATAAGAAACAGGTTTTTTTGAGGATCAAGGACACAAAAAACATCACTGGGCCAGAGCTGAGCCACAAAATCAAGATCTTCTTGTCAAAATCCATATCCCTGCCAGCCAGATGGAGCATTGCACTGGGGACCATCTCCTGTTGCAATGTGTAATCATGATGTGTAAATGGTTCTTCCCTTTCCCCTGAACCCCCCTATCCCAACCCCTTGGTGGTATCACCCTGTCTTGTTAATCACCCTGGTTGATCCTTTCCTATTTGGCTAGATGCCAGGGTGCCACCCTTCCCATTGAAGTGTAAAATACCCTTGGCCTTGACCACGCCCCTCCACCTCCCTCATTGGATCTGGACCCCCCTGGTTCAGGTTTCACCCAAGGTGACTTAAGTAGTCCAGAATCCATTCTCAGCCATTCTGCCTTCCATCCCACATGGAATAAACATCATCCAAACCAAAGCAGAATCCTCTCTTCATTTCACCAAGCTTCAGACCACGTGGAGCCTAGAGATTGAACCCCCACGAATTATCAAGTGGAGCAGGGCACAGAAACCTCAGCTAGCCGGTAACAGAAAGCCCTGAACACCCACAATCTCCTGGAGGGTCCTTGCTGATTGCAAGGGCCCTGTTGAAGACCAAAAAGGGGATTTGGATGCATGTAAGAAAGGAAGGACAGAGCAACAGAATGGATCTGACTAAAATGAGCCTAGGTAGGAGACACAAGTGAAGATGCCAATTAAAGTGACTGCTGTGAAAACGTAACAAAATTTAATCCCAACAGATTAAGGAAGGAAGGCTATGGCAAGCTTCACTAAAAACAAGAACAGCAGCCACATTTTTCTGAGTCACAAGGATCTGGGATACAAAGCTGAAAACATTAAGGCCAGCATCATACACTCAGTTGGCTCTTCCATTTCTGATTTTATTTCAGAACTGCTAACTGTTCCTGTAACTTATTTTCTTGAGAGGTAGGAGTTTAGCTTTCAAAAAAGCTGTTTAACTGCAAAATTTAGGAGACCAGATAATTGAATTTTCCAGTTTAGATTTGATGTAATTGTCTCAGTTGGTTATAATGTGAAATGGAAGAAATTTCCAGAAGACAAAAAAAACCTTTTGTGCTAAACAAACTCTGAAGACTTTTGTGGGCATTGTTATTTTGAGGAGAGAATAAAAAACAATCTACAGGAAATATTTTTTTTTTTAGAATAAAAAGGTAGAGACTGCAGTTTGCAAATAAAAGAAACTATGCAAGAACACTGGAGCCATAAGTCCATGAGTTATTGTATCTGGCATATTTTGTGATGCTCTTATTTTCCAAGGGGAGAAAGAGTAGCAGAGCTCGTCCTTTCATTTGTACCGCTCCAGTGAGGAACCTTAAGCTGTGGACTTTTTCAGAATAACACACATTTTCTATTGAGCAGACAGATTGCATGGGCAGAGCTCTTCTGTCCATGTAGTTTATATGAGACTGGAATTTATTAGCACAGTGTTTTAAAAGTGCAATAAAATGCAGTACTCACATCTCTCTGGGGATCTGTATTATGTAGAGTGTTGTGACTTAAAAAGAAGAAGTGCTGTCATATTGTGCTCTACCACCCAACTTGCAGGAGCAACCATGGTTAGGTATTTAAAGGAAATATATTGGTCTTTTCAGCAGGGCTGAAAGAGAGTTCTTCCACACCAGGGCAGTGATCCATCTGCCTGAAAAGCTTGACATTCCCCAGCCAAGTGGCAAAAGTTCTCTTCTCTAAAAGTACAGGGGAGAAGGAAATAACACAGGGAAGTCTCTCTATTAGCCGTGCTTCAGCTACCCAAAGGCAGATGTGTGCAGTGCCTGTTGAATGAGAGCAGTCCTTAACTTTCCTTCCCACCTCAAGGGTTTATTACCTGCATGGCTTGCCCTGGTCAGCTGCTAGGTGTGGTGCTAGAAGCTACATCACACTGCTGGCTTCTCAGTCAATCCCTGGGGCTCTGTGACAAACTAGTGGCACATTCCTCCTCTCCCTCACATCAGAAAAAAAAAATCTCCTTGGATATAATCCCCATGTGCAAAAATGTAGTTGAGGTTTAAGTACCACTTTAGACTTCAGTGGTGTGGTGTCTACTGGAATGACATTCATGTGCTGGAGAATTCTTTAGGACACACACAATTTATCTGCCCTGGATGATTCAGTATTGGACTCAGGGCTGGGCTTTCAAAGTGTTGTGGTGACTTTGCCTTCTGTTCCACCTTTCTGGTTTTAGCTTTACCTGAATAGAAGCAAACTATTATTAAGTAAGGAAAAATTGTGTTTAGAGAATTCTAGTCTAAAGAATTTCAATGAGTATAAAATATAGGGATGCTATTTGGAGAAAATCTATTTGTGAGCTAGTTCTTCCACTGTAATTGCCCTTAAATAGGTAGAACTTACTGCTGTTGCAGGTTCTGTTTGGAGATGAAAAATTATTTTTGGTCAGAAGCAGAACGGTTTCTTCGTTTTTTCATTTTTCCTTTATAAGTAATGAAGTAGTTAGTTCAACTGTTTCTCTTTGTGAAAATTGAATAGTTTCATTTTTTACAGTTTTACTACTATGACATTCTAATATAAATACACACACACATACACACATACACACACATATATATACACTTATATTTATTAGTGTCTGACTTTGATGAAATGAAACTGAAGCCAAGAGATTATTCAGGTTTGCTTTGCTTCAGCTGTGTCTGCTTTGTTAGTTTCTGCTTTAGTTTTTGATGAAGATGCTAAAGAAATAAGATAATGGCTTATTTTCTTATTAAAGTCGTAGTAGAAGAAATGAACTTTCTTTTAATTTACCTCCTCCCTGAGAAAGTGAATATTCTTATATAAACTTCTCAGCAGGAAAGCATTTAGAAAACTCTGTCCTGGACCTTTGTTTTTATTTGTTAAGGAATCTTGAAGATTTCACTTCATCTCTGTCTTTCTTCCTACCATTCTCTCCCTCACCTGTTTCACTGAGTTGCCCAAGAAAAGAGTATCTGCCAGAATGCAGTGTATACCCAGCATATATTATCGTCCTAATTAGTGTATTCTTGCTTTTTACTTTAGCAAATATCTGTCATTAAAAAGACACAAGTTTTCTTTCATTGGTGACTCCATGACTGTTTTTGTGTCACTATGGATTGTGATTCAAGATCCTTGGCAAATTTAGCTGTGGCTAAAAGCTGAAGAAAAGGTGTTCATATGTGCATATATCAGTTTGTCCTCTTGTCTTCAGCCCTAATAGCTGAAGTCACAGGAGATCAAGGAATCCAATGCTTTTATTTGTGACCTAAGTTAGTGTGGATCCACTGTAGGGGAATTCCAGAAATCCTTCTTTTGCAAGGATTTGTGTTAGGATTCTAGTTTTGTTACATGCAATCATGATGGAGACAGCTGTTTTTCTGTGCTTACATCCCCGTGTGTCTTGGAGAGCACAGAACACCAAAGCAAATAAAGTGTTTTAGATAAATTCCTTCTCCTGCCTCTGTCACCTCCAGAAGATGAGAAGACATTTTGCCCATCAGACTGCAAGCCCAACCATCCAGTCCAGCTGTTGTCAGTTTTCAATCTCCTGTGAAGTGTCAGGTGCTGAGCATCATAAGATACTGGCTATGAAGGGCAATGGCTGTAGAAGTTTTATCTTATTAAAATCATCTTAGTTATCCCTACTGAGGTAGAGTAGCCAAATAAATGAACAATGTTACAGTGTCAGCACACCAAGATTTTTGTGCTCAGTTGAACATAGTTAGATCTTTTAATTGTCACCAACATAGTATGTTTTAACACCTGTTTAAGGATGAATGAGTAGGTACCAATAGTTTCAATGTTGTTACTAGATATTAGGCTATTAAGTATATATTCACACACACACTTCACACAACACCTAAACCCATAACCGTAAAGACTGTACAGTTAAGGTGTGACCATGTCAGGAAGCAAAAATAAAGATAAGAATTCAGCTGTACTGCAAAGTTGTCCATAAGGAAGCAAAATTTTATTTTACTACATGAAGCATCAGATAACCTTAATAGCATGTGGCTTCATCAGCTGTTCCTTTAATTACAACATGGAATTTAACATACATTAATAGTAAAGTTTTAATCATCTAACCAGAGAAATAGAAAACACTATGGACATGACTATATTTATAGAGAATCAAAAATGAAATTGTCTCAAACTTATTTAACCTTCCCTTCTCTGCCAACAGCAACAATAACAGAAAATCATCTGTGTCCTGAGGTTAAATACTCAGTCTTTCAGCCTGAAATGTGAATGTTTTGGCAGTGCTGAAAGTCTATTAAAGGAGAAGTTTTGTTTGAGATTGTTTTGGAACCAAAGCTATTTGGAGCTCTATTAGACCCCATTATAATGGAGGAGTGTGTGGGCAGATGTTCAAAAGCAACAAGGTTGCCACATCTTACCAGGGTATTGCTCATCAGCTGAGCAATGGTAACTGGCTAGTTGCACAAACTTACCCTCCCTGGTTGTAAAGTAAAACCTAATAGCCTAACTAATGAGTCATTAAACCAAAGTAATTCAGTGCTTTTGCTTGTATGCCCACAATCAGAGGCTTCATTGGAGCTCAAGTCTTAGTGCCAGGCACTATGTGTAAGTTTTGAAGTGATTTTGGAGTGATTTAGCACCTGAAGTCACATTTTCAAAGGTGGCAGGGGAGTTTCACGAGATCAGAGGCTTAGCTCCCCTGTGTCTCAGTGCCCACACCATGTTTGAAGAGAGTCTTTCTCAAGAGGGAGCTCATGTCACTCAGGCCAGGAGGAAAGTGATGAGAAAAAGCCCTGAGGTTTCTTTCAGGGAAGGAAAGAAGTGGAGGAAATGACGCAGAGGATCCTGACCAGCTTGTGTGGTTGGTGAACTTTGTGGAAAGACCTGGGGAGTCTCCAGTTTCTTATTCAAGAGAGAAATTCACCCAACATTTCCCCTGCTTTGTTATACCACAGCTTGGTTTCTAAATCATTCAGACACTTCAGAAAACGCTGTCCTAAATGTCCACTCCTACTCATTAAAATCAGTGGGTATCAAAGATTTTGGTGGGAATGGCAGACAGGGCCCTTACAAAGTTGCACTCCCCTTGCTTGTGACATGAACAGAGCCTGTTGTGTGAATGTGGTGTTGTGTTCATTCCAGGGCCATCTATTATTCTCTGGGTAACAGAAAATACCATTTATTTCCATTTATGCAGACCATAAATCAACATGATATTAGCAGCATGTGATCTAATGCTGCACAGTGTGCATCAGCATGAGAAGAACAAATCTGTTCAAAGTTCTGGAACACTTAAATGTCCCCTTTTCACTCCCTTTTTCTCCTTCCCATTGTTTAAAAACCATTTAAATAAGACCTTCTACAATCATTACAGGGTGGGCTTTTTCTCTCTGGGGAAGAAGAAGCATTGCTGGAAACTGCTCTCTTCTAGTTTGCAGGGGAGGAAGCTTTTTAACATCTTTCTGGTTTTCTATTATCAGGAGAACAAGCATGTTGCAAATCAACTTCCCAGATGTGGCAAAATAAGGATGACATTTAATAACAAATCACAGCATCCAGATTGGGAGGTTTTCAGTTATATCCTGGTTTTAATACTGTGAATCCATCTGTTACAAAACAGGAGAGAATAATATCTCATCATGGGTGTCATTCATAGATTACTAGCTGCTGTTGCTTAAAGAGACACATATTTGGGTGCCAATGAGATAAAGGAGCTAAAATGAACACCCTTGTAGATGACATAGTGCTTGCTTCAGGTTGCACGTACTCAATGGCTCCAATGAGGCAGATTGCTATTGCCATCCCAAAATTAGCAGGCTTGATGGAGGTGCAGGATGATTTGAAAGTTCACTAACTGCAAATGCATGTGAGCTCAGATGTAGCACATATTAGCAGAGCTAAGATCAGCTCAATGTTCAGGACTGAGCTTCTCCTTCCCTTACTGCTCCTGGAACCACACATGCCTGCCTGGCTTTATGGCTTTCTATCTGGGTAGAGAGTTCTGAAAGGAAGCAAAACTCACATCTTGACTCAATGCTGGAGATCTTGCTAAGAGTTTTGAAGGAAATCTACTTAAAACATTAATTGAAGTATAAGGAGGTGCTTAGTGCATGCCCAGTGGATGGGGAATTGTACAGCAGAGGGTCAATGGGGAAGGAAAGAACAATGTAATCTTGTAGGTGTTTGCACAGGCAGAGTATCAGAGTGCACATCATTCTCTTTCCATGGCATGGAGAGGTAGAACAGTGCTATCAGTTTGCAAATTTCTCTACACAATGGAAGTGTTGTGACACACTTAAGGGTTTAAAAAAAGACTCCTTCAGAAGGACTGAATTGGAAGCTCCTCAATTCTCTCAGGGCAGCTTATCACTTGATCACTCTCCATTTCTAGATGACATGGGTAATGCTAGACTGTTACTAGACTCTCTTCTTGCCTGCAGCATGTACCTGACAACATCATTTTGTCAAATGAGGTTAAAAACTGGTTTTTTGACTGCTTTCAGGTGGATGATGATACCAGACAGATTATGGAGTCTCCCTCACTGGGAATATTAAAAAACCATCTGAAAGCTGTCGTGGTTTAGGAATGGTATTCTCCAATTTAGTCTTCTCAGTGAAACCACTCTAAGCCATGCACTGCTTGCTTGTTCCCTTCTTTCACTTCTTCCCTGCAGTGGCATGAAAAAGAGAGTTGGAGGCACAAAGGGTAAAGATCATGGGCTGAAATAAGGGCAATTTACTGGAAACAGTAATAAGAAAACCAGTAAGAGCAGCAGTAATGAGAAAGGGTACAAGAAAAGAAACGTCATTGCTCACTATGGAAACCCCCAGCAAGAGAAGATACCTGACTGCTCCCTCTGCCATGCTATCCCACTGCTCCCAGCTCAGATTCAGCATCATCCAACCACTCCCTCCAGCTCAGAACTGGTGTTACCCAGCAGGTCTATCCAGCTGGGAACCAGGACCACCCCACCACTCCCTCTGCCATGCTTACTTGACTGGAAGGAACCCTTTCTCCTCAGAAGAGGCTCCCTTCACCCCACATTTGGAAACAGACATGGGGTGGTATAGAATAACCTTTGGGTTCTGGCCCTGCCTCTCCTGGCTGCTGCAAAAATTGACCCTCTCCTCTCTGGAGTCAGGATAAATGCAAAGCTGTGCAATGTGCTCTAGGATGAGCCTGCTTGAGCAGGTTGGACCAGATGACCCACTATGGTCCCTTAAACTTTGTGTGATTGTGTGATAGTTAGGTATTTCATCATGAATAGGAGTGGTTTTATTATTGATCTTTATGTGAGTTTGAAAGTGCCAGTTAAAAGCTCCTGATGTACCAGGAGCTGTACACACGATGAGGTATCTTACCAAATATACAAATGCATAAATTTATTGCAGTCCCTAAATACACTTCCTGAATCTCCCTAAAATGCAGTTTATCAAGACAAACTAACAAGACTTCTATTGTCCTCTAATTCTGTCTAATAAAATCCACTCTATTTCTCTGGTAGTGCTTTCTGTTTCAATCCCCAGTGTTCTTTAATATTCACAGCAGGGTAAGGGGTTCATATCGTTGTTTCAGCTAATTGGTACTGTAATAAAAGAATATGAAACATAAAAAGATCCTGGAGGAGAATGTTATAAAAAGCATCAGGGCAAAGTGTCTAAATGGGCATGTCTGGTACAGAACACCTGTAGCCTTTAATTTAGAGCCTCTCCAGTTCCTCTGGGGTGCTCCTAGGAGAGACTTAAAGCATCCTCATCACACTTGGCTGTGGACAACTTTTCTTGCTTGTGCTTGGTGCGCATCAAATGCAGCTAAACAGATATTCAACAATTTTATGAGGCACATGGTGAAGGAGGAGGTCCTGAGTTTGCACCTTGCTCTTCTTTCCTGATTAAAAATGATTTTCTCAACCAATCTCACAGGAAAAAAAAAAAAAAAAAAGCACTGAAAATCTTGGTGCTAACTTAGTTTTTAATCTGGTTGATGTGTGTTTCTGACAGGCACAGAAAAGGCCACAACAGTAAGACAGCTGACAAAAACCAACCAGTTCTTCATGATTCTTTATCTTTGCTGATGTTTGCCTTTCAAGTAGCCATAAGCCTTTCCCTGATATTTCCAGCACAGAAATCTTGTCTGGCAAGAGTTTCAGAATTCTGGAAATGTATCTGTCATTTTCTTGAGTACTGTTTGTCCATGCAAGTCATGCATGGTGAGTCTCACACGCACTGATCTCATGGCATGTGGTCACACACTTTTGTCTAGAAATTTTGTATATAACTAGACTGGAGAGAGCACCAAATTATGATTTTTTTGTCTTCCTTCTAGTGGTCTTCCCACAGTGACCTGAAGTACACTGGAAGCTGAGCTAGGTAGGCTTCTTTGAGCCACAGCGGCTGGGTGGCACAGCTGAGGTCCCCAAGTAAAGCAAAGCCTTTATCCCAGGCAGTCATGAACTGTCAAAAAAATCTAATCTAGATGTTCACTATTACTGTTATAAACTGTGAAAATATTGAAAACATAGAGAGAAGAGCAGTATCACCTTTCTCTGTGTTGAAAAATTAAAATCTTGTCTCTCAGTTCTATGTTGGCTTTTTTTTATTTTAAAGTAATTTGATCTTCCAGTTTGAAAAATTGGTGTTTTCTGATAGTAAACTTACTTGTAGCTTTTGAGAATTTCTAACTGAAAGTGATACCAGCAAGCTTAGTGACAGGTTGTGCAGCTACCTTTGCTACTCATTTACATAATTTGTTTCTCTTTTACTAAAAAGCAGATACATTTTGCCTGCACTGACAGGGAGAATAGGAAAAAAAAAAAAATTAGTCTGGATTGCTGAGATCTGCTTTCAGTTAACACTTTGAGGAATAGCCAACCTGAAACAGGCACCAGTTTGCTGATTGGTTCTCTCACAGTTTGGATATAAACAGATGTCTCATTTTCTTATCAGAAAAATGCGGATTAGAATATTTGACGCATATATTACACAGCCTGCAAGATGTTTTTATCTGCATTTGTAACGAGGGGAATAGGAACAGCTAATGGTAGTGAATAATCACCTCAGAGTCTTGAGATGACTTGCACTGCTGCTTCTCTGCAGCTCTTGCTGCTCTCCCCAAAGGACAGGAATGAATCAGCTCCGGGAGGACGTGAACCATGTTTTCTGTGACAAAGCCTGCATTTCCCATCGTGTTACCACACTGAAGCAAAATGACCTCTCAAAATCTGCCTCAAATGCAGCTTTTCTCCCTCCTGACAGATGCAAGCATGGTGATAGGGCTTTTTAGGAAATGGTGAGAGAAATAAGGTGCTTGTGTTGGTGGTAAACAAGGACAAGTAGCAATACTTGTGGAGCTGGATTGTGCAACTTTCTTTCCTGGGATATTTTTCAGGCTAAAGACTGAGCAAACTCAGGAAAGACTGGATATTTATGTTGATGAGAAGGTCATCCTGAGCTGCAGTACAATCAGCATGAAAACAACACAAGTTGGAGGTAATTCACCAGATAAAGCAATTTATAATGGTATTAAGGTTTTAAACTTTGTGGGAATTGAGTTTTCTGTGTGTGCCAGGGATTTTCTCACATCTTCTTGCAAAACAGAGCATTGACGTCTGTTTCGCATCATTGCACTAGTCTGACAGTTGCTTCTACGGTTTCATACCTTTAAATTTTGGGTGTTGAAGAAAGTAGTTTTACAGACACCCAAAAGAGCTCAGATACTAAAAAGCTTTTGTGTAGACATGGCAAACCTGTGACTTAAATCATGTGGTTGAAATTTGCAATCGGCAAATATCTGATATCTGTTGTGATCTGGCACATGGTTGCAGGGAAAGTGGGCAGAAGGAGGTGTGGAGCAACAGTTGTGGAACAAAAAGGTTATTCCTGAGAGCAGTTTAACAGCTTTTCTGCTAAAGAAAATTGCTGATGTTAAAATCAAATGGGAAATCTTATATAATGGTAATAACTGTCACTCTATTGTCCATAAAAAGAAACATACATTGCTGTTATTAGGGACTCATCCTTCGTGTTCTTGAAATCTCAGACACGCAGGGTATACCAATAGTAAATTCTTCCATAATTTATAATACAAGTTGCATGAAAATAGTTACATCTTTTCTTGAAATAAACAGAACGTAGGAATGAACATGGCAGTTGGAACAAAACTGATTTTTACAGAACAATGAATGAAAAACTGCTCAAATAATGCAATCATTTGTGCTCTGTGAAGGGATACCTCTCAACATTTAGGAATTCATTTGTTAAATATTTTACTTAACATTACCACTCAACAGATTTAAATAGGCAAAGAAACTGATATAGTGTCGAATCTGAGAATATTATAATGAGTGGGGTGGAGGTCTGGGAGGAGAAGGGTGTGGAAATGGGGTGTTGGTGCTCCTTGTCTTCAGAGGAGGGAGAAAGATGAGGGTGAGGCAGCCCTTGGGCTATAAGTGTGAGTCTTTGGTGTGTTTGTGCCTAGAGATAGAGCAGGGAGGAGGACTTAACCCTGAAGAGCTGAAGGTTTGAACCTTCAGAAAATGCAGTCTTTTTAAAGGGAAGTTTTAACAATCAACCAGCCATAGTAACACCCAAGGCACTGAGTTAAGTAGCACTGGAAAGTCTTTCAGCATGTAGAAGAGAGGGACACCCACATCTTAACCTCTCTTTATGGTGTCCAAATATCAAATGTAATGACCAGCACACACTTCATTCTGCTTGTTACTGCAGTTTCTCCAGACTCCCCAAAACTAATTTGTAAGCCTAAACTTCACACAATCTCCAAACCCTCAACTTTCCATACCTGTCACACAAATTGGGCTGTAAGTATCTTGACTCCTATGGCTTGCCTTGCTGCACTGGGCCCAGCATGAAGCAGCTGTACACAGTTTCTACCCACCATGTGTTTGCCAGTAATAAAATTTCTCTTGAAGCTCAGAGTTCTCATTTGCTTCAAATCAATAACTGCTGGGGAGCAGGGGGAAAAGATGTTTGGGATGGGTTAGTGAGTGCCATAAAAGTACCTGTGAATTGCACTGGGACCACTAAAGACCCTTTGTCCAGAATTCCTGAAGATATTTCCAAAAGTACAAATGTGTGTTAAAGCCTCCTCTGTATTCTGTGATACAAGTTTCTCTGGATGCAAGTAAGAATCCATTTCTTAGTATAACCTATGAAAAGGTGCTTTTAAAAGGCAAGGAAATACAAAAATGCAGGAAACACCACAAGCTGCGATCATAATCTAGTTTCATTTTGCCTTTATGCACAACTATTTTTCCTCCAACTTAAAACTTTGGCATTTCCTAGCTGTGGACTTTGTAGCCAAGCTTTGCTAGTGTGAACCTATCTCTAGGTTGAGATATTTATGGTGATGTTGAAATCTTACTGTGCTAGTGAATGAACGGTAGCGTATTTTGCAGGAATAATGAAATCTCAGCAACATGAGACCTCAATAAAGCACATTGTTGCTAAATCTTTGCTGACTGCTGTTTTTACGTGTGAATTATAAGGTGTGCGGATAAGCAAAGTGCGAATTAATGAGGTTTTGCTGTGCTGAAATGAAACTGTGGTGGGACATGAGCTAAGAAATATGGTGTTACTTAATATTTTGTATTCAAGAAATTATGTTTTTTGAGCAGCTGCCAGTCAGAGCATGGGTGGCTGCACTGAGGGCATCTTTACAGCCATATTTTTGCATGTATATTCCTAGGGGAGATTTTTATCCGCTGGTTTTATTTCCATTAAGCAAAGAGAAGGTTGAACAAACTAAATCTCTATTAAGGCCTAAGAGGAACAGACCCATGAGCAGGAAGCTTTCAAGAAACCCTTATCTGTTTTCGAGAAGTCCTTATCTGAGTACTCAACCAAAGAGACTGTAGAGAGGACCTACTCCCTTTTCCACTTTCCTTCAGAGGTTTGTCACAGTGTCACCTCCATTCCTCTCACTGCTCAGCCTCCTGCTGGCCAGTGGTGCTGCGGGGTGGGCAGGAATACCTCGTGTGAATCAATCTGATCTGCAGTTTGCTCAGCACCCCCTGAGCAGTCACTGGGATGCACCACATTAAGTTGGGCTCATAGGTGGTGGAAAAGCTCATGACCACAAACATATGCAGTTCCTGTCTGTGTGAGAGGTTGTGTGCAGGGCTCAGCCTCCAGATGGAAAAGCTCTTTCCAGGTGAACACAGAGGTTTAGTAAGAAATAATGGATGCTGCTGCATTCTTGTACAACTTGCATGTGGATTTGCAGGATAGCTGTTCCCCTGCCTTCTCCTCCAGGCTTTTAGTGTTGCTGATGCTGACTGAGGTGTCTGATAGCTGCTGTGGTCACAGCCACCATCACAACAGCTTGCTCCTGTGGGTAGAGGATTCAGAGGAAATTCAGGGCCAGGTCACGAACAGCTTTCTCACCCTACCTCAGTTTATCCTCTGTTCACTGTTTTGCCTTTCTCAGCCTCTCTTTATGTGCAGCAAAGCTAGTCATCACGTTACTCTGCCAATCCTCCATTGCTGTCCTTACCACCTCAGAACCTGGAGACATCTGCCTGAGCTGGTGTGGAAGCTTGTAGATTCATTTGGCACAGAATACTTTGCATCCTACAAGGAATCTGCAGCTCCTTTCTTCCAAACTCTGTATGTGGAGTGAAATAGAGCCAGGACCAGAGTAGCTGAAGTGTATTGGTGCTTGCTTAAATATGCTGGCTTAACTTTTATTTACTTTTTTGTTCCTTTACAGTGGGACAACTACCACAGTTGGAATTTTAGGTGAAGTGGGGCATGAAGCATGGGAGATGACATGAATGCTTCTGTGGAAGAACGTGGGCTGAGGGAACATAGCTTCCCCAGGAGGTCTTATGGAGGAACTGCTTTCTAGTCATAAGTTTTCTGTCATCAATTTTGCATCATTTCTCACAATATAAGGAGCCTTTGTGCAGAAATGTACAGGTTAGGCTTTAGAGGAGTCACATGATATTTTACAGATATATTTCTTTGATTTGGACATGAGCTGAGGCACAATGTGGCAAATGGCTGAGGAAGTGCTGACAACTCATCTATTCTGTACAAGCATCCCTGAGAAGATTAGTGATCAACAGCCCATGTAATTGTCGTTTTGTACTCTTTTTCCCTTCCCACAAGGTTCACATGCATGAACATGCTCTTCCATGATAAATCCTACAAACTTCATTTGGAAAGTAATTTCTCTGAGTATTTCTGTCTGAGGGTTATTGTTTTCTGTGCAAGTAAAAGGCTGGAGGAACATTGGTTCTGCAGAGGGAATGGGACAGTGTGAATGCCCCAGCATCTGCATTGGTGTCAGTGGGTAGCTGCACAGTTCAGCTGGCACATGTCTTTGCTGGAGTAATCTGGCAAGCAGATCAGCTTTTGCACAAGCTTTTACTGGAATAAACGGCATCATTGAATAAATGCTTCTTGTTTCTTTCCTTGCTTGTTCATATGATCTTCTCTTTTATTTCCTCAGCTGACAGTCCTTGGTTTCCTATGCAGTTTTCTGTTCTATGTAGACATGGTGCTACCTTCTAGGCAAGCCTATCTGGCTTTAAGATAAACATAGAAGACAAGATGCTTTTAGGACTTAGTTAAACACAGTTTGTTGGCTGTGTTTGTCACAGCTTTTGAAGTTCACCTGATTCTAGACAACATCCAAAACAATTCTTTATTTTGAAACCAAACTATATCTACTTCTATCAGAGAGTGGCCTTTTCTCACTGCTCTGCTCTATTGCTTCATTAGTGAGTCCCACTTACCCTGTATTTGGATTTTGGGTGAAGCAGAGTTGCTTGAAAGCAGTTTCACAGTGAATGTGTCTGAGAGCACTCTTTTTTTTTTTTCCTAAGCTTCTTCTATGCACTAGATAGCTGACAGAGCATTTCACATACGCTTTGGCTGCCACTGGTCTGTAACCTCAGAAAACTGACCAGATGCTATAGCAGGTTGAGCCCAAGATCATTCCTATGCATTTCCAATCTGAACACCAAGCCAGTGCTTGAAGTACCAGAAACTTCTCAGGAGAGAATATTATTCTTTTCCTCCTTAAAATTCCCTTCTCCAAACTATGAATGAGTTGGTGCAGAGCACATCACCCTTATTGCCATCCCTTGACAGGCCTTTTTCCTCAATAATATAAGTGCCTGTGTCACAGTGTTCTCATCCTGGTACACCCATCCTGTAGTAGGTAGCACCCAAACAGGTAAAGATACATTTGACAGAGATTGCAGGATGACACAGATGTGGTCTCACAACATCCCAAAGCAATGAAACTGCTGCAAAGTTTGCCAGACTGCCAGCATGAAATTACTTCCAATTAATTGTACAAAACTGCAGCAGAAACAGTGAACTCCACATACACTTTTCCTTCTCAGCTGACACGCCTTAGACAATGCTAATCAGGCATCAAAAGGCATGAGCTAAAGCCATAGAGCTTTACCAGGACCAGCGCTTTCAAACAAGCATGACTCACTCGTCAAGCATGGCTCTCAGCCTGTGGAAAATCCTTCTGAGGGAAGCAGAAGCAATACCACTTAGGAGACATTTAAAGTGCTCCCCAGAGACATTTAAAACTAGACTGGACAAAGCAGAAGAAAGTGTACTGCAGGGAACAATCCTGCATCGGCATGGGGTTTTGGTCTAAATGACCTAATAGGTCTTTTCTGCCTCTAATTTCTATGATTTTATGACTGGAAATAACTTCTAACTTAAGAGGATTTAGATGGCAGGCATGGGCATGCATTATTTACAGCTGAACCTAAAGTAACTGCTATATTATGGAGTGTGTGAGCAGTAGTGGTGAGTGAGGATTGAACAGGTAAATGTTGAGAGAAATGCATGGGCTTAGGCAGCAGTGGTAGAGTTGGGATAATGAGAAAAGATTTCTTTGCAAAAGTGGTACTTCTAATTGGAAGACATGTAAGAGTCTTGACTACAACAGGTACCTTTCAATATATTTTACAGTAATTTGTTAACTTGTTGGCTTTTAAAATCTGTCTGGATACAGGCAGTGATTGTTTGGAAAGCATATAGGAAAACATTTTTAATTTTACTTTATTTGAGAGAATGTTGCAGCGCTTCCTTTGATAGAGGCTGAGCTCCCATAGCTCATAGGCTCATTTTGCATATTTGGGAGGAACATCTAGTTAAATAGAAACTGTTGTGCCAAATTGTGACCTACTGATCATGCTGTGGCCAAACCAGCTTTGAAATGCACACAGAGAATGGTTTCCTCCTCTGTGCTTGCCTTTTCAGTTATTATCAGCCATTCTTGACATTTACAAGTAATTTTCTCCCAGACACACTCATGGAGCAGGGTTATTTATGAATGTTTCTTTCCTCTGTGCACAGGAGTTGAGGATAGGGGGACTGCCACAATGAAGAAAATCTGCATGTGGCAGGGATGCCTGCATGGTCTGAGCTAAGGGACGTGCCCTGACTTTCTGATTATGGGGCCATAGCAATTACATACCTTATTTAATCAAGTAGCATCCACTCTGGTGTCTTCCTTTTTTTTATTAAAAAAAGAAAAAAGACATCTCTAATTATCAGCTAGACATGTGGAGCTAATTACTGTGACTTTGATGTTCTGTTTTTTACTTCCTGACTTTTATGTTATCCTTTTAAATGCTTCTGCTCAAAATGCACTTTTTATATATGTGTGGAACTGGGAAACTTTGTAATAGTTAACTGAAAAGGGAAGTATTTTGATTTCCTGTCTATTTGGGTGCACATCCACTGGGAGACTCCAGCACAAGGATCCTGAAAATGTAGCAGGATTAACTTGAAGTAATCTTCCTCAACTTTCCCTCTTTTTCTTTGCAAGGGGAGGGAGTGTGGGATCAGGATTTCATGAATGGGACTAGAACTCCAGGAGTGTAGAGTGTAGCTTGGACTCTACTGCAATCTTGGGTAAGTAATTTAACATCTATCTGCCTTAGTTTCTCTTTTTGGAAAAAAAAAAAATGTAATCTCTTCTTCAGGGAACTGATGTGACACCTAATTGTGTGTGTAGAAGTTCTTATAAATCCTTAAATTAGGGAAGGAACTGAAGAATAAGTAGCCATTAATACTAGTCTCACAAGAATAGGTGTGTTAGCTTGCTCCTAGAATTCCCTGAAATGTTGGATTTTCCATATCTTGCAGTTTTATTGAATGGCCAATCCTCCTCTCCTTTCCTTTAGCTTCATTAACCTGTTCTGAAAGAGGAGAACAAAGAATCAATTGAAATATGTAAGACTGGAAAGTTTAACATGCTGCAGCACTTAACTTCAGTCTGCAGAATATTTAAAGTGTGGTTCCACTCTGAAGTTGGCAAGCTGAGGCAATACCTATGTGGAGCATTAAAGCCATTGGATGCTGCATTTATTCTGTAGAAATAGAATTTGCAATGCTTGATATTTATTGCCACTCCATGATTTTTGCATGAAATTTACTCAGCTGATAAACAAAAGGAGGTAAGTGCCCAAATGTCAGCTGTGTCAGCTTGTCCTGAGACTCCAAGCATGAGCCGAATCTATTCTGTGCGTTGACAGCAGGGGTGGAAGTTCTGATATTTGTGTTAATTTCTTTCCCAGAGATTCTCTACCTACCAGTCTTCAAATGCAGCTCCTCTTGTGACTGCCTTCACTGGATCTGTGCAAGGGTAAATGCATACAGCATAGAGAATAGTTATGTGGATGAGACATAAGTGAAAGTTGTATTAAAAATGCCCATTTCTGGTCAGGCCAAACAAAAACTTTGCCTTACCTATTACAACAGAAATATGTAATTTTTATTGTTACTTGCTTCACCCTGCAAGTTTAATGGAAGTGTCATGCTTCTGCTTTTTTCTACTAATCTTAATTTTATCTGAATTTTGTCCCATTCATCTGCAGGGCTGTTGGCTTTGTTTTTCTACTGCTTGTAATTCATAATCCCTCCCAGAGGTTTTGCCCGCAAAGAAAGGATCAGACATACCTGCACTGGGGAAATACTGAGTTTCAGTCAGTCTTCCAATGTGTTTTCATTGTTCAGCTACTGTTAGCTGTAGGCAACAACAGTGGAAGGGGCACATTCATAAAAGCTATTAGAATAATTCTCTTATTGCCTTTTCTTTCTTTTCTTCTTAGTTTGTACAGTTTGGAAATCATTATAAACCACTCTACATGTTTATATACCTACACATTCAGATTTTTTATTGGATACATAAAACCTTTCTCCCCTATGTGCATGAATCCATAAAAGCAGCATAAGGAGTGGAAAACACGACAGGTCTGTAGAATTTATGCATATAAGAATGCTGCAGCCTGGGAAAGAGAAAGAATATACAAATGTTTCTTTTTCAATACATGCCTTCTATTCAGGGATCTTGATTATAGCACACACAAGAATTGTGTGACAGCTGCTTGTCCCCCATCACTCTTCAAATAGTCCACCCCATCTTCCGCCACATGGTGTGTTTATCTTGGCCACCTAACCACCTCTTCAATATTATTAGCAGTGTGATAATTTATACTGTAAACTGAAAACATTTCAATCAAAGGCAGGATCCAGTGCTATTGAAACATGTTCTGACATCCATAGCCAGGTCAGCCCAAAATATATATTTTATTTTTTCCTTGAAAATAATCTGGAACTCTTTTTTTTTTTTTCTTGATTGACAATAACTTACAAAACACAGTTGTCTGTGGCTTAATAGTGTTGCATTTCACTGAAAACCTGACATCGTCTACAACTAAACCTGGGATTTTCAACAGATCACAAATGTTTTTAAATCAAAACCTCATTTCTTCAGCAGTAAAAGGGAAAAAAAAGAAAAAATAGAGCATCTGTGTTGCTTGTGATTGTCTGAACCATAATATAGGCAGTTATGTTTCTGTAGGTTACAGCAATTGAGAGAGGTACTGTTTAGTATTGGATAATTTCAAAAGTATGTGCTGCAGAAGACAGCAACACCACTTAGGATTTTGTTTACAGTGGTGGAAGAAATTGTGTTTATAATCTCAGAAAAAGAAGGAGAAGCATTGGGAAGTTAGATGTCCATCATTTCAGATTCCAGCTCTTGCCACTGAGGAGCTCTCTGGTAGGAAATATTGGATGAATCACTTTGCCTACAACTGGGCTGCCTCATGGCTGTTCAGTAGTGCAGAGAAATTGTACAAGTGGGCTTGAAGAAGAGGCAAAGGTTAATTTTCAGAGCATGACAGGAGCCTAAAATGAGGTTTTGCAGTTTCTTCCTGTGGTCTTATTCAGTCTCCTTTGGTCTGCAGTCTTAAAAAATTAACCAGTTAGCCTTACTGCTTTAAATTTTTTCCCGTGACAAAATAAGAACAGCAACTATTGCCTAAATGTCTTTGAAATGCTCCTGCAGTCTTCTCAAGGAGACAGTCACATTCAGCACTGCATTATTGCTGCTGTAAATTCTGTGCAAATATGCCTCAATGTTTAAGAATAAACATCTTTGATATATTTCGGTTAGTTATCTTGATTGACCAAGTGAAACGATCCACACAGATGTGAAAGTGCTGTGACTATGCTACAGGGTCCCGTGGGATAAATCCCTTCCTTAGAAATGCTAATTGTTCTTCTGGTACGGGACTATGCAAAGAACAATAGCTTATCTTCTGCTGGAAAAAAACAGCTTTTATAGCAAATAACATCCCAGAAGCTGAATACAGAACCCAGGACAAACCCTTTGGCGAGAACTCACATGTTCTTGTATTCTTCCTTAAGGAAGTCAGGTTTTCTGGTTTCAATACTTTCTCCTTTCAAATTTCCAGACTCGGTATCTTTACGGTTCTGAATATTCCAGATCATCTGGAATGTGTTTAAAGAACATATTGGGAAATAGACAAGATTAGGACAAGCAATCTCTTATCCCACAGAACAACCTCTCAGCATTTTCTGTTTCTGAAGCCATTCAACACACAAAGAATTGCATCAGTTTAACTGTTTTCAGCCTAACACAGTTGAAAAAGTTGTGATATTGTGAAGTCTTGGCAGGCAGATTCTAAGAGTTCCCAGAATGGTCCATAATAATATAAGTAATATAAATAAAATCTGGTTGGTTTTGCTTACCTATTAAAAAACCCCCATAAACACACATTATGTGTGTATGTGTGTGTGTGTTTTGAAATTATTAATGCTTTTGCTAAATTGCCTAAAATAAAGTAGCTTAGTGGATTTAAATGTTACATAAATAAAGTGAAATTTTTTGGTAGACAAGTTTTAAAATAAGACCATTTAATTTTTTTTTTTTGCCTCCTCCATGTTGCTTTTCTATGTCTCTGTTTTTTACAGGATCCTAAATGCGAAAGATACCTTTTTTTTTTTCAGTAATCTTTGCTGAATAAAGACATTATCTTCTTGGAAGATTTTAATTGAAAGATGGGTTAATCATAAGTTTTTCAAATGATTCATTCAAGCTTTGTTCTATTGTCAGATGTGGTTTGGAAAATTCCCACCTTTGCTTATGATATATTTATGAACCAGAGGCAACCAACCAAACAACATAGGAAACTCAAATTAACTACAATATTAATTTCATGCTTCTGAGAGACAGCTGGAGTTTGGAAAGAAGAAAATTTTCTTTTTGTGTTGCATCTGTTATTGTTCTATCAAGTATTTTGGTTTCAAAGGGAGGAATGGAAGGAGGAACACATTTCTTTGCACTTGAGCTCCAATAATAAATAATAATAATAATAATAATATTAGTAATATTTGAGCTCCCTTTTATTACATACCAGTAAAGCTGAAATTAAAGAGACAAGTATAAACACTGTGCTGTATTTATCTGATGCAGATTTCCTGAGAGAACTGCTGAGTAATCACTCCCTTGCTGGCATTGGCCAAGGTGGTACTGGCTGCAGGAGTATGGAACATGGTTTCAGCCATATAAGCCCCGTGTCACCCTTCCTCCACCATTTCTGAGCTTCTCATTTTGTCTGGGATGGGTCTGCCTCAGCTCATCACTCATTGTGGGAGGAGCTGCCTTGCATTCCAGACCTTCACTCTGTATTTGGATTTTCATTGTGTGAGAGAACAGAGAGGAAAAAAATACATGTGCATGTTCAGCCCATGTTGATTGATTGTTCCTTAGCTATGAAACAATTTTCTGTACCAATTATGTTTTTGCAGATGACAGAAGCCATTTAGTCTAATGACCCTAATAATTAATTTTCATTATAAATCAGGTTAGTTAATGATGCTGAAGTCTACATTCTTTGCAGAACTAAAGCACAGTATCTTACATGAGCTCTCAGGACATATAATTTGCTACATAAGGCACCGCTTTAGAGATTTTTGACTGAATATGAGTAGCTCTGACTGTCTTTGACCTCCAGGTTTCAGTGGGAACACTTACTGTACCAATGTCAGGTCGTTGGTAACAGCTTTTCATTTGCAGCCACAGGCATAAAGCACCCAAGGCTGAAGATTCACCAGTTTTATCACATGTTCATGGGCAAAATTACTTAAGCCATTGGGTTTTTTTCCTTTACTGTAAAAAGTTATGACAGTGCAAACAGTATTCTGGGAACAAGGTGATGCTTTTTTGTTCTATTTCCAGAGTAATATTCTTGCTGAATTTTTCTAAACTTTTGGTCCTGTGGTCAATTTAATACACACAAAGGCCATCTGTAAAATATCTAAGTGGGTAGTGAGCAAACAATCAAAATTTAGTATAAGTTATATCTGTATTTTTACCATTTAGTCTTTTGCAGTAGACAACCTATGAACTTTCTTCAGGAAATTCACAGGCTTCTTGAATGAAGAATGGTAAGAGACGTTCTCTACAACAATTTTGCAGAAAACTTGAATTTATTATTTCAAGCCATAAAACTAATGATACCTCACTGATGCATTTAATTTTCTCCATTCTTAAAGTCTCTGTGTTGAGATGAATTGACTGTTCTTATTAATGGTAAGTATGCAATGAAGAATGTGGGTAATCCCTGTGCAGCTTATGTCTTTTGTTGATTTTAATTCATTATATTTGGTGTGAAATGGGCCACCATCTCATGTAGTGCTGTTCTCTAACTGAATCCTTCAGTCATGCAAAGCATTGTCAAAGCATAGATTAACAAACTACAATTCGTGGCAAATATACAATGAATTATCTGGTTTGCACATAAGTGCGGGGGAAGTGAAACCTTGTACATGCAGCCAAAGCCAGTGTGCCAGCCTTGCCCTTCTGGTGGGCTCAATAAACCACGCTTTGGGGTGCCCTTCTGTTCATCGGCTTCACCAAAGGTATTACACTGCGTCAAAATAAAACAAAATCAAACAAAAGCAAAAGAGTTAGAAAGGAGAGAGAGGAAACAGAAAGTGAAGATCTGTGAGACAGTTAACAGCACTTAATTGACAGAATCACATTTTTGATTACATGTTACCAGAAGGTTAAAAAAGAGAGAAAGAAGTAGATAGCCAAACTGGAAAACTAGACAAGGAAGAACAAGAAGGCAGAGTGGGAATTGCATAGCCAATATGATGAGGAGTTAAGAATTATTTTTACTAGAGAGGATGTAGCTATTTGGGGTATACAGATAACCTGGCAAATCTGTGTCTGACCAAGGAAAGCTGGGAAGTATTATTTCATTAAATTGTGTCTCATTTCTATTCTTGTCATTAGTACATAGCTGATGAAAATAATGTTATATGACCTGGCACAGCCTTGTCAGTTCCTCTTTGTACAATATTGTTAAATGTGGTGCTCTTCTCCAGCAATAACCTAGTCACATCCACCTCCTAAGTTAATTTATAGACTTAATTTTTAATCCATGTATTTCATTAAAATAGAATTTGTTAAAAGAACATCACTGTCAGGATGGTGGTATATTTCCTGTGTTATAGCACTGCATTTAGAAAGAAAATATTGGACTACTTATGCATCCTATTGTCTCAGATATCTTCAAAAAGGGAGAAGAGTTTAAACAACACCTCACTGCCGATCTGTAAAGGTGGGTGGTACTGTGTCATGAGAGACCTGCAGGGAATGCAAACATTTTCCAGCCCGGGCATGATGTGACCGCGGCACTGCTGGCTCAGCTCCACAGAGCTCTTGCCTCTCCTGGGGACCAGGAGCAGCACTTGCTGCAGTGAGAAGGGAGCAGAGACTTCCGCAGGTGCAGCCAGCCCTGGGAACTGGGCAGGTATGCATCTGCTCAGGCAATCTGGAAAACCTCCTCTTACATTTTAACTAAACACGTTTTTAATATGAAAAAATTGGTTTCAAAATGTTAATTTTAGCCCCCAAATATTTTGCTGGCCTACAGCTGGGAAGTGGTTTCTTAATTAAAATTTTAAAAATAAAGTGAGGAATGTAGGGACATAAAGTGAACTTGATTGATTTTACCAGTGTCTAGTTTCTAATACAGTAAAGGCCCCGTGATAACTACAAAGAAGATACAGCTTTTGAGAGATCTACTTTTAAATTTGTGTCTGAAAGAACTTTAAGTTTATTCCATAATATCTCTCCATGTTCTAAATAAAGGACTTCTGGAGGGGATGGCGTGCAATAACTGAATGCAGAGTGCACATTTTCACCGTAGGTGACAGGAAGAACAGTAAAGCCCACTTTTATTTTTTCTATTTCAAAACTCTGAATCTTGTTTCTGTGTCTATTTGCTTCAAATACAAGCTAATAAGTTTTCAGTTTCCCTTTCTTCAGTAAGAAGTCATTTTTTTTTTTTAAGAAAAAAGTGCAGCTGTTCATAAAGAAAGCTTACACAGTGTTTGAAAATAGGAAAAAGGTCCTTAATTCTGAGCACCATAAAATCAAAGGGAGGTTGAAGCTCATGTCAGTGCATTCAGTATTTTGGGTTTATTTCATCTGTGGCCATTGAAGGGGTGAAATATTCCCTCTTGCCCCAGGATTTCCCCTCTCTGCTGCATTCATTGGGGAATGCTGTAGCCACTCAAACATCCTTTGCTGTGCTTTGGAAATGAGGCATGCAGCAAAAGGATGTTTTAACTGAGAAGGTGGATTCAAATTCTACAGGAACAAGTGACAGCTTGATCTGTCTGTAGCTTAGTTACCTCATCTGTAAAGTACTCCTTTATATTAACTTTATACCACAGTCATTGCTACTGGAACTGAATGTCTGCCAACTGTACATTAAGTTATATGACTATGCATCACTGAAATTATTTGGCTCTTTCATCCTTTTCTTATAGGAGAACATTTACATACAGTTGGGGGTTTGGGGTTGCCATTTGCCAAAGTTTCCAGTTGACCAGTGTCTGGTTTTGGTCTTGCTATTGCTATCAGCACTGCCAGGCGTGCTCAGATGGATCTGCAACACAAAGCACCCATTCTGTGGGTTCAGAGATGGCACTGCTGCCTTAATTTAATCAGGTTTTTAAGATGTGGGTTTTTTCAGATAGAAATCTCTTCATATTTATGGGAGAGAAGACAGGACAAAGACCTAAGGCTTGTGTTTGAAACAAGAAGTGGTTAGACTTGTCATGGTCTTTATTTTATTGGACGATTTAATTTTTTTCCAATTTAACTCAAACATATTAATTTCTTTTTAATTTTTTTTAATGGTTGACCAATTCTGTCCCCAAGAAGTCCTTGCTTGCCAAAAGAATTGTATCGTCCTTTAGGGAAAGAACTGCATTGCCCCAGGGCGCAGGGAGTAATGATCTTGACCACACGGGCTGGTTTTGCACGGAAGTGATTTTTCCAAGAAAGTTATAGCAAAACCAATCGGTGACTAGGCTTGAATATTGACATCTGGTGAAGCCACTAGAAAGGTGACATGCCTCTGTGAACACACAAGTTAAAATCAGAGAAATTCCAGGAGAACTTCTCTTTTCTTCCGGCCTAGGAAGAGGCAACCCGCGGGCCCGGCTCCCTCGTGCCGCGGGGGCCGGGCTGGGTGAGCCCTTCCCAGGGCCAGACCCCTTCCCAGCCGC
>VWYP01011724.1:0-23898 GCA_013400435.1 Pycnonotus jocosus
AAAGCCCTGAACACCCACAAGAAGGAGTATATTTAATGACTTAAACATAATTCATACTTTTTATACAAGAAGTTCTCAGCTGTAAGCTGACAGTGATGCCAAAGCACACTGTAGCACAAAAGGGATCTGACAAACTGGTCACCACTCGATTTCTTCATTCTTTCCTCCACGGCTACAGGAGCTGGGTCTCAGACGCAGGACACTGCAGTAGGTAGACACAGGGAACTGCTGTTCTCATGTTCCTAGAAAGGCTTTCTTTTGTCAACAAAACATTTTCTCTCATCACATCAGGAGCAAAGAAATAAAGTGAGAGCCAGAAGCCAGTGATAAACTGGCTGGAGATGGGAGGGAAGAGACTAGTTTTATACCTCCTTGGACCATCTGCCATTACCTGATGTCCATTCACCTTGGTTGACAGTAGTCTACAGGACTAGGAGACAAATCTTGTTGCATTTCCGTAAAGATGACAAATCAAAGAATGCTGAAACCAGCCAGAAACCTGAACTTGGGGCAAATCCAGATCAACCCAGGACACTCACTCTGCACAGGTTCTACAAGTTTTTGGGAGTGTCCCAGCTGCACCAGGACAAGACTCCAAGACTCACCGTGCTGAAGAACAGAGTAACTGTCAGTCAAAACACAGCTTTTGGGGTGGTTTTTTCTGTCTTGTTTTTTGGTTTGTTTGTTGTTTTTTATTGTTTTTTTTTTTTTTTAATTCTTACAGAGCAGCACTAGTGGTTGTCAGAAATTAAATAGTATCAATGCAGCTCTCCTGAAGCAGAGAGACTGCTGATGGGTGATAAGCATCACTGAAGTAGCCATGTCAGGCAGGAGAGATACAGCTGTTTGTTACCAGCCTGCATTGCTGAAGTCTACTGAGATAGTGATGAGAAACTGCAATCATGCATGAAAAGCATTTCTCAAAGGTCTTTGAAAACCTTGCTTCCACCTTCTAAACACAGCAGTGTGAAATGTGGGCACTGGGAGTAGACACAGTTATCAATGACTGAAGGGAGAAGAGCCTGACAACTGACTTGCATGTAAACTGTGCTGCAACAAGGGAGAAAGTCATGATTACAGACTGGATTATTCCTGATTGTTTTCTTTGGAATTGTTCTGGCTAATTCTGTCTTGCTGTGACTTATTGTAAAGTGTTCCAAGATGGACAGATGTGCAGGCCAGCTGCAGGAGAGGGACGGAGCTGTAAAGAAGCAGTAAGACCCAAACATCTGCAGAAGAACTGGCCAGCAGTCAACGTCTGCATTAGTCCCAGGGTAAAGTCTTTCTCACCAAAGGCACCCAGCATCCACAGACAGAGCTTCTGCCTCAGCTGCTCTTCAATAATAAGCCAGGAGGAATCCCACAGAGCTGCTGCAGCCAGTTCCACACTCCCCAGTTGTGTAGTGTTGGCACTGACTGCTCTGGCTCCAGTCACCCACAGAAGGGATTAACTATTCCACAGCCTGTTACGGATCAACTGCTACTTCCCAGTTTCTAGTACCAAAATAAGCTCAAGTCGTTCTAGGATTCAAGGTCATGTTTTCACACAAGCTTGCTATTTGCTGGCAGCACATGAAGCAGTAAAGCACCAGAATGGCAGAGGGAACTACTAACACCCTGAAACACCTCTGAAGGACAGACACATTTGGGCCAAGGATGGTTACCCCCTGCAGCCCCACTGTGAAGGCTGAGAGGACTGGATGATGCACTGATGCCATTGCACAGGTGCCTACCAAATAGCTTAGCACAAGGAAAGCAGCAGACGATGAGGATGCTGATTTGTGAGGCTCCTGTATCTGCACAGTTGTCTGTCAGCAAAGGAGCAGTTTTTCACCCTCCTAGACCACCTCACAGCAAGGAGGAAAAAAATACTCACTTTGAGATGATGCTAGGGAAAGGGAGACACTCCAGAGCTGCATGCTGGCAGCTCAGAAGACACAGTAGAGCCATTTCTCACCCACTTCCACACTTTTAAGACCCCAAAGCAGAGCTAAGACTTGCTGAGAGACAGGCCTGCTCCAGCCTTAGTACTACCTGGAGATGAGCAGAGGTATGCAGAATAGCCCACATAGCTGTCACATAGCTCAGAGCTCCATACCCACCAAAAGACTGAATCAGCTGTGTAATCTGGGATGACAGCCCTGGACAAAACACTGCATCACTGCAACCAGGCAAAGAGTAAGAAGGGTGACCAGCCCACTCTGCCTGCACAAAGACAGCTCAGGAAGAGGGCAAGAGACAGAACCCTTTTTGAGAAGGTGCACAGGATGCTCACTTGGAGACAGCCTTTGTGAATGAATGATGGAGGTACAATAAAGTTTATTTCCGGCAGCACAAAATCAGGAGAAATGTTGCCGCAGGAGCATGGTCACAGTCCCATAACCAAGTAGCATTTGCTTCTTGAGCAGTAAAACCTCAGCCTGGAGAAGATGCTTCTCAGGCACAACCAGATTAAACACCACTTACCACACAATTCTGTGCTGTGGGATAAGTTCACAGCACAGAATTTAAGCAGCAGTAACAAAAGACAAAGTGTAGCCAACACAGGAGTAATACTTGCAGTCCCACCAGCCCTTTGCCCTGCCCTGAAATGCCACCCTCCTCATCTCTGAAATGCCTGTACTTCAAAGCATCTAAGCAGACACAAGTGCAAAGCCTTCTGCAATAGGCTTGATTTTCATCTCCCATAGCCCTTTCCAGATATGAGATGAGTCCTATTAACACTGCCCACCACAGTCAGGTTGGCAGTCTGTGGTGGGATGTTGGGAACAGGATGTCTATTATGCAGGTTCAGAGTGGTCATCTAGGACATTTACTCAGCTCACAGGAAATGGATGGGACAGTACCTGTTCTCTGCAGACCTGTCAACCCTTACACAGTCTCATCACCAAATTATACCCCTCCACAGCTTCATGACACCCAACAAACTAAAAGAATGCAACCAGGGCAGCAAGGCTGCTGTCAGAGTCCAGGGCATCCCGTTGGTCGCCCTGGTGGGTCAGGGACTCCGGCAGAGATGTCTGGGATTTGAGCAAGAAGGTTTGAAACCTGTACAGAGGGGTCTAGGACCTGTACAGAGGGGTCAGAGACCCTGGCACAGAGCCCAGGAAGCCACTGTCTTTGATTTCAGTCCATGGGAAAGGCTGCCACCACTGGGAGAGGAATTACAAGTCACAAGAGTGTGAAAGACAGTAGTTTAGTTTATTACAGGGTGAAAAATCTGTAGTTTTGGGTTTTTAGAATGGAGGTGAATGGGAGAAAGATGGAGAATTTTGGGCGGTGCTTTGAGTTCTTTTTTTCTTTCTTCGTGTCCATTTTCTGCTGTGATGGTAGCACAAAGTAGTTCAAAGAGATTGGGTCAAAGTAAAGAGGACCTGTCTAGTATAAATAGTAGGTATTGGTATGTAAGTGTAAATAACAGACACGTAATAATCAGTATAAAGGGCGGCAACGGCCCATCGGAGGAGGAATCCTCCTGTGCCTGAGGTGCTGCACAGACCTTGGCTGGGCATAGAGCAAATTGCGAGATAAGAAATAATAAACAAAGGAAGAAACCTTAAGAAACAAGAACCTGAAGACTCCGCTTCTTTCTTGCATCTGGCTCAGGGCTTTTCAGAGGGCAAAAGACTTTAAACCACCCAAATCTTGAGAGACCAACTCAAGAGCTGCAAATACCAGGCTCTTCTGATTTGATCCACGTGGTCACTCAACAGCTACTCTAATTGTGGGTCACAAGCACAAGACAATGGATTTTCAATGTCCTTTTAAGAGAAATATGCCACTCCCAGCACTGGTGGCCTACAGGTTGGCTTCAAACTGGGGAGCAAAGCTGTGACTGTCCAGGATCAGGCATATATAGAGAGCTGGAAGGTAACGCCAGGGGAGTATTACTACATGTTCACCTTACTCAAAGGCTTTTTCCCAGCATCTCCTTCTGGCTGCTTGGAAATAAAGGACAGTGGGCTAAGCAGGAGCTCTAGGGCATGAAGAACATTCCTATTAGTAGCAGGGACAGGTCATCCTAACAAATGGAGGAGTGTGAAGTAGAAGGAACATGAAGGCAAAGCCTGACTATGGAAAGCAAAGAGCTGGGAGAACCTGGGCTGGGAGAACCATGGCACTATCCTGTAGAGGACCAAGACTGCAATGCTAACAACAGCACTGTTATCTCACTTGGCACAGTGGTGGAGAGAAGGCCCCTTCCTTTAACCAGCACACATCTCATTCACCACAACGAAACACCACAAAAGCTGGGTATAGAATGCTGCAAAAAACTGTTTAAGAAACTGCAGACATCTTCCTTGAGATCTGCAGGTGTCTCTTGTCAACATTATGAAACAAAACTGGAACAACTCAAAATGTGTTCTAAGACATCTACAAGAACTGACACAGATTATTAATGGCATGTTCAAGAGCTGGAGTGCCTCCCACCATTGGACTGAAACATCCCTTCCTGTGCATTCCCCAGTTACAGCTGTAATAACTTGAATAACTTTAAAACCAGACACCATTCCCCCTGAGCACTAGGCATGTAGAGCAGATGGGAAATGGGGGACCACTGCTGCTACTGCAAATCGTATAATGGGAAGACATATTCCCAGGGCCATGGGAACAGCAGCTCTGGCTCACCCTGTGTGTGAGTCTGCATGTCCCGAGCCAGCTCCATCGGCAGCACAGAATTCACAAGCGTTGAGATAACAGCAGCATCCAAGTTGCACATGGCTCCAAAGCACTTCAACAGCAGCAGGCGCAATGGCACCCTGTGTTCCTGCAAAACCAATTTGTTAGATCAAACTATGTCCTAGACGAGGGCTCACTCTGAGGCAGAGACACAGCTTCTAGAAGTTTCTGGGTTTGGGAAGCCACAGACCTTCCCAGGGTGACATGAACCCAGAAGCTTTAAAGGCTTTTAACAACAGTACAGGAATCACTTTACAATAACATTCACAACTGGGCTGGCTACGGTTTGTTGTTGGCACATGTGGTCAGAGGGCATGTGGCAGCCAGAGCTCAGATCTAAGATGTCCCACATCATCCACTAAATCTGGTAATTCACCAACAACCCATATCCGTCCCCAGCAAACAGACTGAATGTGCTGGGTAACCAGGGTTCTCTGAGCATACTAAGGTTTTGCGAACACTGCTCTAATTAAGGTTTCCTGGCAAGGTAACATTTGCAAGCTCTCTTCAGAAAGTTTTGGGGCATGCAAAGATTCCCACAAAGATGATGCTCAGCCTGCACCTCCCACGTAGGAGCTCTGATGCTGAGGTACCCTGCATACTCCACTCTCAGCCAACAACTCCAGGGTTCAGAGAACACAAGTGAGCCAAGCCCTGGCACTGGGCATTGACAGCAGCCAAGGCAGGACACCCAACTGGTCCCTACCTGGTCAAGCTTCCTTGGAATTGTGGTCAGAGAAGAGCAGGCAGTGAAAGTCAGCAGGTTCTGTTATGCCCAGCCTACATTCCTGCTGCTCTCAGCTATGCTACAGCCTCCTGATGCTGAGATCTGGGTTCAGACACAGAAGTGCCAGATGAAAGCAAAATGCTACAAGACTTGATGTGCCATAGCTGGGGAATTAGGGATAAGATGGGGACAAGTTTTTTATTCCCACAGAGTCCTAAACAGAAAATTCCAGGAAGGAGAGGGGCAAAGCAACACTATAGGTGTTTAAGGCAAAACTTCAATTTCTTCCTCTAAATACTGATTTCCTTCCTCACTCCCAAGGCTTCTACTCACTACTTATTTTCCTAAGCAAAGTTATTTACTAATGCACAGGAGTGCATCAATTAAAAGAAGAGCAATCACAGCCTGTCAGATCTCCCAAGGCATACTCTGAAATCCTTCCTCTAGATATCAGTGATGCCAATGCTGTCCCTCAACGGGCCAATAAAACCAGCAAGCTTTACCCTTGCCAAGTGCTAGCTACTGCTTCAAAGTCTAGAGCATCCTCTGCTCCTTCACATAACTTTCATACATAGCATTGACATTAGCACTTGAAAGTGATATGCTGCAATTTCAGAACTGCCACAGAACTGCCCTATTCAAGGGAAATATCTTATTCATTGTACCAACCCAACTCTTTTGCATCTTCAAGGAAATCTTAAAAAGAAATTTGGTGCATTGTGCCACCTTACCATCTGATAATACGCCACAAGGGACAGGACAGATTCAAACTCATTCTTCTTGCACATTTTCTTGCAAACTTCTGGGTCTGCATCTGTCTGGAAGAAGGAATGGACAGGTAACCCAGGCAACAGGAGACACATCAAAGCAGAAGGTTCCTGCTCCAGGGACCTCAAGGGAGTCCCCTTGCTTTCAGATCTCAGGAGCCCCAACATCTCACAAAGAAACTAAAAGCAGAGCACAGAAACAGGTGAAGAATCTGTTTCTTCATCCTTCATCATCAAAATGGATTCTTGAGAAATGCCTCTGCCATAAAGCACATATCGGGCTTAAAATATCTAAAATGTGACCTGAACAGCACCTGATTAAGAGCATCACACCGTTACATGGTGCAGCTCCAGCACTGCTACCATCCCAAGAAGTACATCTCCTCCCACCCCTAAGTTATGAGGAAATGGCTGCACAAAACCCCACTCAGCCTTGCCCTGCAGGCCCACAGCAAGGCAGCACAGGCTGTATGAGAGTGACAAAGACCCTGGCATTTATTACAGAAAATTTATCTGTTCTGTTTATGTCAGAACTGAAGAGGACTATAAAATAGTGCCAGATCAAATCCCACACCAGTACCCCTAACACAGACCATGTCACTGCACTGAGGGCAATTCCCAAATAATCCCCGGACACAGAGAGCCTTGTATGTATCAGTGAGAGCGCTGGGACAGTAATCCCACTGCTGCTCACTATGGGCATGTTCCTCTCCTGTATGCAGAGATGTGTGAGATAATTTACACTTTTCACTAAAACAGCTTTAAAGCTCACTTTCAAGGCAACCAAAGAATGTTCTTTGCATTTAATGAGCTTAACCCCAAAGATACCTTCCAGCAACAGAGGATATCTTAAGTGGAAGACATTTTAAATGGGCTTAGGAGTGCAACAACCTCACCAGAGACTTCCACATTTTCTGTGGGAGGTTGGGTGATTTGGAGGTGAGGGTTTATATCCTCTTGTGATAGGTAAATACCAAAACTACCATGAACAGCTCAGTAACGCTTTTTAGAACAGCTTTATAATGTGGAATGGAGAGTAAAGGCAGCTCAAGAGCACTGCAGAGCCCTCAGAGAGGGGTAGGGCTTACTGACAGTAAAGGATGCACAAGAATCGTGCGCCCCTGAAACAGCTGATCCAGTGTCAATACAGGGGTGAAGAAGGTCAAAAAAAGAAACTCCACCAGCACTGTCTGCTCTGCTCTGCCTGTAAAGAGAGGAATTTACTCACCAGGATGTGAAGCAGCTCCTCCAGGTAGCAGCAGATGACATTCTCATCCTCATAGAGTGCCCAGCTGCGCTGTTGAGCATCATCCTTGTGCCTGGCCAGATCTGCAAAGATCACTTCCAGCCGCTGCTCGTCATGGCAGATCTGGCCCGAGGGAAGCCCCACACTCAGGTTCTGCACGACAGCAAAACCACTGGTTAGTGGGGCCTTGACAGCTGGCTGTTGTTTGGGTGCCTGTTTCTTGCAATCTTGTCTCATGACTGGCAGCTGACCTCATTAAGTCAAGAGCTGGCAGTACAAAACCAGTAAGTTTATGACACGTTATTTCAGATCTCATACTTTTGGAGCCTCTACCCTCTGTAGATTCTGGAAATCATACTGAGAATGCGAAAAGCCAAACCAGCCTGGTATGGCTGAGGACCACTGCAAGGCAGCAGCTGAGCACCCCCAGTAAAACAGACATGTCCTACACAGCACACCACCACACTGCACAGCTGCCTTGAGGCAGGAGAAATTCCCTCTGCTGCCCACTCCCTCCAGCCTCAAAGGGACAGATCTGCCTTGAATTCTTGGCTCAAGAGTATGAGCTTATATGGTGCTCTCCATGCCAGCTGCTCTAGGCCTAGATCATCTGCAGCAAGAACAGGAACCAATTCATCATGGACTGCTTTGGTTTTGCTTCACTGTAAACAGCAGAGCTCCACTGTTCACCACAGCTCTGAAGTGTGTAGTCACTCAGTAAATCTTACTGCACACATTCCTTTCTCAAACTGCTGTCAACTGCATCCTCACCACTTCTGCCTCATACATAACCCTTGCCATGAAGGTCTCACTCTTCAGTTACCTTTCCTTTCTCTTCCTCTCCTTCAAGGAAGAAGGGAATGGTGAAGGAGCATTTAACCCACCTGAACAGATGCTGTGCTCTGGGATTTAGGATAAGCCTCTAGGAGCTAAGTCTATCACATGAATCACTTGGTTTCCTGAAAGCAAGGGAAGAAGTGGGAGGTCAGTACATGGAACTGAGCTGATCACAGGTGATGAGCCCAGGCACCATTAAGAGAAGTAAGGACTAATTTGTGAAAGAGCTTAAATTATATACACAAGAGTTTGGCAGCAGTGACAAGAAGAAGGAGATCAGCGAGGTGGAAGAAAACCAAGCTGAGACCAAATTCCTAAAAATTTTTGGATAAGGCTTTCTTACCACATGTAGCAACATGTCATGATCACTCAGTGAGAAATGGCCTTTATAACTTACCAGCCAGGACATCTGGAATCTCAGAGAAGACTTAGTCCTTCCAATAGGCTGGCTGTGCAGGCAGGGGCAGCAAGCCTTTAGGCAGACTTCACTTTGGGAGCAGAGCAGACTTCATTTTGGGATTTTGTACAGAAACACATGCCCATGTCTTGTGCCAGTTGTGACACCCACACATGGATAGCCAAGTGCAGGAGGTGCACCATTCCTGCCTATCTCCCACCCTCCAGCCCTCTCTGGGGAAACCACTCCATGTTTAACAATAATATCTTGGCTGCTTTATTAGAGACAGCATTGATAGTCATTTGCTTTGGGGTATAAATTAATTTAGGACTTCAAGTCCATGCTCCAGTTATAAAACAAAGTTTTCTTGTTGCTGCTTCTTACATTTTTGTCAGGCAGGTAATGAAGGAAGAAGCATGCAGGTTTAACACAAGCCTCCGTGCACTCTTGAAATTTTAGGAAGCTGTCAGTGGCCTAGCAGAAAAGCAGGTAGCCAGCTGTCAGAGTGCACAACAGCTTTCAATAGCTGAGTACAAGCATGAGAATTTCTCTCTGAAAGCTGATTTATTAGAAACAAATACATAAGAGACTCACTTCATCTTGCCATCCCCTGCTTCTCCTTAGGAAGACTTACAGCACTGTAGTGTCACCTGCCTGTCCTCAAGTGTCCCAGTTGCTTGGGAGAGGATTCTCCATAATGTGCCTTACTCACACCCTCCTCACTGGAGGAGAGGGCCAGTTCCATCTCAATCCATTTCTGAGACTCTTTCTGGATGATCATTTTAATGAGTATTCATTTTAATGATCACTCTATTCAGCCTCTTACCCCTAATCTGCTTTCTCCAACCCTTCATCTGCAACCCTTAATAACTCCACTGAGCATGAAGCTTGTATGGACTTGGATTAGACCAATCCATTAACAAGCTCTTCCATCTGACCACATAACGACACCTCGCACTGTCTCAGGGCACTTTCAGCACCATTCTCAGCCCTCCCATCACCAGGGTCAGGTCTCTGCTTATTAAACATTTTGGCAGCTACTACAACCTGCAGCATCATCATATGGTCATTTCCAGGAATCTGCTGGAGACTCCATAAGCAGAAGGAGGTTTCAGTATTTCTAATAATGCCACTTTGCATTGTCTTGCTGCTTCAAATAATTCCCTGCCCCCAGCCCAGGAGAACAAGCTGCTACAGGGATTTCATTCTTCCTGAGCAGCCCAAAACCACTTTGGGAACTTTATCACACCCCCACTGTTCAGAGGTGGCCACACCTGTCATGCAAACCCAGCTGCTGTCCTGGCCATTTCTTCTTTTCCCACCACACCAGCAAGTGCAGTGGATCACCAGTACCATGGGTACACACATCTTCCCTCCAGATGAGCCCCAAAATCACATGGCAGGCTTTCAGACACATTTCATGAGGACTGCTCTGGGAATTCCTTCATCCTCTGGGCAGCAAACCATTCCCACAACATTATCCACAGAAACCAGACAGCTAACACTGGTCTTCAGCAGACTGCCAGGATCTTCAGCAGCTGTTAAATGAGATGAAATGTGGTGCAAGAAAGATGCCTGACTTCAGCTGAGCCAAATGTCCCGAGGCAGGCCTTTCACACACACTGTTTCAGCAGCAGCAGGTCTGCTCCCAGCTGACACAGCCCCATCCCAGGGCAGGTCAGCTCTGCAGGGAGGCAATATCAGCCACGCATAGACCTGTGGGTGTCACAGGGAAAGCACTTGGCTTTCAAGTTAGCTGCGCCTTGGGAAGGTCTCTGCAGCCTTCACTGTTCAGGGCTCCTCAGCAGCTCTCTGGAGGAGTGGGACCATCTACAGCTGAGCCGGGATGGCTGCATGCAAAGACTCTGCCACAGATCTTCATAAAGACTCTAGCAGAAATGACCTAGGAAGGTCTGCCTAGGCACTAAGGCATTCCTCAGGCCCTCCACATTCCCTTTCGTTACACTATTGCAATGGGGAGTTCTCCTCCTAAGAGCCCAGCCAAAGCACTGGGCCTTGAAAGCACTCACCCTGCTGACCTTCCCTTGTCTCTGGTGAGTGTGGAGACAGAGCTCCCCTGGACAGAACCTGAGCCCCAGAGCAGCCTTTGTATCTTGTCAAAAGCAAGTCTCCTTTAAGCAAAGCTGAATCAATGAAGGAAAAGGAATGCAGCTTCAGGGGAAGGAGAGGGTTTCAGCCACACTAGCCATGAGGTTTGCCACAGCTTGTTGAGGACAACAGGTGCTGGTGCTGGGCAGCTGGGAGCAGGTCACAGCCCAGCACTTCAAGGGAAACCCCCTCCAGAAAATCACCTCCCACACTAACTTTCTGACTTGTTCCTCCATCTCCAACACATCTAAGAATAGTTTGACCCCACTCAGCAGCCTGGACTCAACTAGAAGACCAATCTACATTACACATCTTTGTCTGCAGTTTCCAAGCTTAAATTTAAGGCAATCAGAAGGTGGGTCTGAGTCACAAGTATAACACAGCAATGAGATTTTAATAAAAAGCAGGTAAGTGTTTCTGAGTTCTCCTTCTCAAGGTGCAACTAGCTTGAGCATTGGGCACTTCTGGTTGTCTCACACTAAATTTAATACATCTGCAAAACTCAACCTCCTTAGACATGACACCTACAGTACATGACATCCCCTCCTCTCAGATGGGAGATAATCCAACAGAGCTGAGGCAATCACATATCACCAAAACCTACTAATCCAAGTGATTCTCTAGAAATCCAAAGACCAGGGAGCATCTTTAGGTATGTCCAAATTTCCAATGAAAAGTTGAGTTCCAATGAGTTCCCATGAAAGCCAGCTCCAGTTCACAGAGTCACTGCAATGCTGCCTTTGAAAAGATCTTTCAGTCCCTTTGTGCATCTTACCTAGTCACTGTGACATTTATCAGGAGCTAGCTCATGGACAAGAAGAGGTACCATTTCCAAGGTCGGGCCAAATGCTGACACAGGGAAGCCAACCTGGCAAGTTTGCTCCTGCAGATCAGAGCTTCCCAAATAGTATGGTACCTCTGAAGTATCTTTCCTAAGGTGTGAGCTTCTCAGCACCCTCCTTGTCTTTGCTGTGTCCCCAACTTAGTCTTACATTACCTCTTGAAAAGCAGCAGCAGGATGCTGTCCCAGCATCTTTTATTCTCTAAAAAAACCACATGCCTGTACAGACTCCACACTGGAGGAGCAGCAAGGTAAATAACATGGAAGTACTATTCAAACTTCAGAAGGCACTGAGGATAGAAGCAAGGTAATGAATCTGGAATTGATTTAGTAAACCAGTGAGCTGACTTTAAATTAAGACTGGAATAGGAATAGAAAAGATATAACTAATTAAAGAATATGATACAAAAGGTTGAAGCAGGTATGGTATATACTATGAGCAGACCAAAGCTTTAAATCAAAGCTGATATCTCACTCTGGTTTAGGGAGTCGAAGAAAAACCTTGAAAAATATGCATGAGATGAGCTGCCCATGTATTTGCATGGTCTGGGGAGTAGAGGGATTTCAGAAGCTACAAATTAAAGAAAAATAGTCCTTGACCTAGAACTGACAACTCAGCAACAATTCTACACAGAAATCCCTCAGATTGTGGAATGATTTGGTATAATATGCAACACAAAGTCAACAATAATAATTTGTACCACTAAACCACACCAGTGAAGCTACAGCAGTGCAGCCACCCCACAAGTAAACATGACCACCGTTCCAACGTTAGAGCTGATCTTCTACACCAGGTGAACAAGCCCACCTGGGACCAGGCCCCCACATATCAAGCAGAGCTATATGATCTGTGTGGGACACTGAGAAAAAATGCACACCAGATCCACAACATTTACACTTGAGCACTGTGTGAGCCCATCCAGGCTCTCCTTCTGAAAGCAGTACTGCTCAAGACAGTTATGATGAGATATTATGAGATGAGACAGAATCTTCTGCTGTGTCTCCATACATTACTGGTCATTTTAAAATCCCACAGATGTCCTAGATGAAGATATCATATCAGTTACAAGATCCATACTCCTCCCTGCACCAGCATCACTTTCTTCCCATCCTTTTCCGGGTGGTCTGCAGCAATGGCCATGAAATTGAGGTTTTCAAATCCCCTCTGCAGAAACGTGGCACTAAATAACTTCTGTGGAATTAAGCTTATTGTATCCTGAGTGCAGGTATTAATGATAAAAATAGTATTCAAATCTTGGACAAGGTGCAAGTATCAGAAAACTGAACTTCTCAGTATGCAAGACAGAGCCAGAACATTTGCTTGAAACAGCTATGTTTTTTTTGCTGAATCTAGATCACACATTGACAGGGCATTGTTCTTGGAGAAGGAAGCAATTAACCACTGGGTTATGGCCGCAAACAGAGACTTGATGATTGCTTATAGGGCCCTCTATTCAGTGCAAACAGTCAAGCAGATTACGGTTTGATGTAAAATTTGAATGCCATGAGTTCTCCATATTCAAATGCCTCGGAACAGTTCATTATATCTTGCCATTAGCAATGGAATTCCAATCTTAGAAGTTTATATGATGTGCACTCCTCAGGGCTGCACCAAGCAAGTGGGAGCTGAAATTTATTATCCCTTCAGCTAAAGCAGAGGGCTGCCCAGGTGCACTTTACATTTCAATTACTGATGCAGATGGAGAAATATAGGATTATTTTGACATAAGGTTTATTTAGAACAAGCTCAAGATAATGCTCCAACTCAGGGTTATGTTGTACATCTGCAGCTCATCTGGTGAATAAACTCACCTGTTTTCCACTTCTCTGCTAACAGTACTACGACCTGACTTAAACCCCTTAAACCCCTGGTTTCCCTGGCTGGGCATTTACCCCCATCTAGCACTTTTCCATTTGGGATCTCACTGCATTTCTCATCCCAAACATCAGGAGCTCACTGAGCCTCATAACACTTTATCCTTGATGCTCAGAGGTGGTGTGCAGCAGTCCCCACCCCAGCCTCACATGCATTACCTTACTCTCCACCACGGAGATGAGGATCTGCTCCATGATGCTGCTGGTTGTAGGGATGGAGGTCTGGATGTGGCCGATGACAATGCCAATGGCCACACGGGACAGCTCGTAGCTGAGGTGGGTGTTCCTGCGCACCAGCTCAATCAGTTCGGCACCAATTGTCTTGGGCACAGAGGCCACCAGGCCACTGGGTTCTGCTGGCAGTGACTCCACCCCAGCTGCCTTCTTATCCTCCAGGCAGAGATTGCTGAAGGCATCCAGGCTTGCAGGGGGGGGCGGGGCAGTTTTCTTTACCTGAGAAGTCTTCTCCCCATCTACATTGTGGGACCTCTGGGTCCCTCCTTCAGCTGGTGGGGCTGGGGCTGCCCTCTTGGACTGGGGAGATTTGCTGGTATCCTTTGGGGAAGTCCCATAACGGGAATGGGTCACAGAGCCGCTGTCCAAATTGCGTGTGATCGTGGTATGGACACTCCGGCTTGGGACAGGGGGTGGAGTGTTGGCAGGACTGGAGGTGGCTGTTGGGAGACCGGTCTCAGATACAGAAGAAGCAGTGTACAAGGTATCCAGGGATGTTGTGCTTATAGAGGAGGCACTAGAAGCTGACCCAGGAATAATTTCAACAGCATCTGAAAGGGAACAATTAAACATGCCTTAGCAACAGCTAAGGAAAAGAGAAAAAACCCAAATTGCTATAGCGCAGTCCATTATAAGGCTCATTGTGCATTTCAACAGAGCAGTTTAACTCCTCTTCCTGCCTCACTTATCTCAAAGCAAAATTGCACCACGTCTCTCTGGAGCATTCCCACACAATCACCCCTTTAGAAAGGAGAAAGCGACTCTGCTGAAATGATTACCCTTCAAAGGGCTTAGTGTTTTACACAGAGGGAGAGAGGGAGAGATGGACAGAACTAAGAGACAGAAAAGTCTTTTCCCTCTGGATTAGACTTTTTCTGTATTAAGGACGTAAGCCCTCACTTTTGAAAGATGGTGCCTCAGAACTGCAAGACACAGAAGGCTTCACACACAAGCCTGCACCTCCCTCTTGCACAGACCTCACGATTAGCACTGACAGTGGAGGAAACACTTAACTGACAACCTCTTCAGTCCCTCCCTCTTCGACATTTGATCATGAGCCCTGCAGCCCTGCTAGCACCTACTGATTTCACTAGCCTCCACACTATTTGCTCTACTGTATTTCTCCCACCTCTAGTTTTGACTACCTCTAGCAGTGGGAGTCCCATCTTCCAAGGGAAAAAATCCACAACAAGCAAAGAGATATTATAATTTTTCTTTCCTTTAAAATGGTGTTATATATAGTTTTGGTAAATCTTATCCATCAGTTTCTAGTGGGCAGAAACATATCCGAGTTCCCTGACTATGAAAACAATTACTTGGACAAACAGTGGGCTTGCTGGAGCTTCCCAAGAGCAGCTGGTGTTAGTGCTGGAAGAGAAGGAGCTGCATCCCATGGGGAGCTGAGCTCCCATGGAAGGCAGTTACTCACATACACACATGCCCAAAGGAAGGAGCAGTAGGATGTGAAATGCCTTTGCTGCCCTTCTGCAGGCAACTCCAACCCTTCCTGCTCCATCAGTGCTTGGAGCCATCCACTAGTCCATCCACCATTCCTCCCAAAGCAAACACCAGCTAGGCAGAAAAACTAGGCCCTTCACTCCCACACAGGTTCAGCATCCCTCTTTTTCCTCCTCCTCCTCACAGAGGAGATATATTTGTGAGGATATAAACAGTATAGGAATTCAGAGAATGGATAAGGATGCTCATCTAAGCACAAAGCAGAAGCGTTCAGGCCCCATGGTTGTTACATCACCCCGTGTCTGTTTCATGCCTGAGACCTGGAGAGCAGTTTGTCCTTACTTTTAATGGCAGCAGCAATCTGTGTGTTCTTGCGCTTCTCTGGAGGTGGGGGGGTGACAGGAGCAGCATGACGACCCTGTGGTGGGATCTATAAGAAAAGATTTCAAAGCAATCAAAGGAGGTTGGCAATAAAGATATTCTCTTTTACAAAGACTTCTTTCTCACGTGCATGTGTAGATTTATCCTTACATCTCTCTCATCAGTTGGGGCAGTTTCCTCAGGAGGACCAGATGCTAATAGGCAGCCTCCTAGAAGAACAAAGCAGGACTCAAACTGACTTCATCCCCTCCCTGTGACAGGCAAAGCAGCCCTTGTTTAATTGCTGTGTTCAGCAGCACATGGCACATATGTCATGTAGACCTGTCAAGCATTTACTCCTCCTTTATTCCAAATGCAATCCCACACACTTACCATGTCTCCACATTACTTTTGATAGCTGCACAGAGGCTGCAAAAAGAGTGTGTATTTACACACACTTCTGGAGAGATCCTGATTACATCAGCTACAAATACCCTTGAAGAAAGAAAAAGCCAAGGACAGGAAACATGTAAATGCCTTTTCCATGCTTTCAAAGCCATTTCTGCTCATGCACGGAGAAAATAGGGTTTGGCCCTCTGTGCAATACTATGCTACCTATAGCAAGACACACTGGGAAAAGCTTTGCCAGGGAGTTGCATCAACTCTCCACATCTGGAGTTTGTCATGCAAGTCTCCTCTTCTAGGATTCCCAAGCCAGCAGTGTAAGGCCCCAAACCCAGGCTCCTACACTCATCTTTTCCTGTCGGATCTAAACAGCATGATCACAAATATCACATTCACCCACAATTACTCCAGCAATGTGCAGCCTCAGGGTTAGCTTCTAATCAGTAGGGCATCACTGAACACAGTAGTCAAGCTAGGTAGGAGCACATTGCATTAATATGCCAGTCCCCACAGCTCAGCAGCTCAGGGCCAGGAGACTTTGCTTGGGACCTCTTAGGACTGCTGGGATTCTGAGCCTGCTGTCTTATATATACCTCTGCTTTTATGGGTATTGCAATCACTGTCTGTCTGTGGCCAAACCTCCCAGGGGAGCAGAGAAAGGGAAAGGAAGTGATGGTATGAATGTCTTGGGTAACCTAGCTTTCAACATTTGGAATCTACAGTGACATTCAGTCTATCACAAGTGAAAATTTTCCAAGTTTGTTTAGCCCTTGAAGAGAAGCTTTTCTGTGCCCTGCCATTGCTGAATAGACCTATATGAACACCACACAGGGCACAGAGCTCTGCCACCCCACAGTGAAAATCTGAGACAGGCCCCTGAACGGTCTCTATCTTACGTAGCTCAGTAGAAGAAGAATGAAAAATGCTTTTTTTTTCCCCAGATCCACAAAGGGCAAACACTTCATCTGAAATGGCAGCGAAGATATTCCTGTAAATAAAACACCTTCAAAAGCCACCTCAAATATTTAAGACTCAATGTCAAAAGCTGACAATGCACTCACAGCCCATGTCTAGGTCCACTAGACAAGTGAAGACATAACAGTTTGCACAAAGACTTTCAAAAAAGGATCTCTTAGTCCCTTTCCCACCCAACACCAAATACATTCAACCTTATACATGTCATATAAAAAGTCATGTCTTTATAAGCGCCTTCAGCTGGTGAATTAGCACGAGACACTGCTGCAGACTTCCTGTCTGCACTCTTGGCTCTTGTCAACCCACCCCACGTTGTTTTATGGGTGGAATGCTTTCTGCATACAGCTTCAAAAATTATCTGTGTTGGTCCAAAAAGAGACTGCACAGCTGAGAGAGGTCAAGCAGATCAGGAGGGGTCTCTGTATTTCATGCTTTGCAGGCTGGCCCCAAATCCAGAAAGCTCAGTTGTGCTAAAAGCAGAGTGCTGGAGCTGACAGCACAAGTTGGAGCTGCTTGGCACAGCAGCCGTGATTACTGAGGCAGTGAGATTTAGTAGACAGGCAGGCTCAGAGCTTAGCGCAGATGCATGACATTGTGTGAAGATAGTGAGGGTTGGATCATTCTGGAGTATTTCTATGGCTTCATTAGCCCTTCCAAATTTACCACACAAGTTTAACACCGTTATTACCAGCTAGTGCTTAAATTAATAGATGTACAGATAATGCTAGCTCAGCTTCTACCAGTTTAGACAGCCACACACCACAGTACAAGTGGCTGTGAGAAGAACATGAAGCATCACAGGAATTTCCCTGTGCTTGCCTAAGCCTCATGGTCAGGAGCTGTGAGGTGTAACCAATGGCCATGCCTTCCCTCCACCCCACATCCTAGCCACTGCTTGGGGCCAACAGGAGGATGTACAACACCAAAACCCCCAAAGGGAAACTCCCTACCTCTGTGCAGTATCTATGCACAAGGTGACCAGTCCTTGAAGTTCAGATTCCACTTGTCCAGAGGGGAAAAGATGAGGAATCTTATCAAAGGTTTAGAGAGAAGCAACTATACTTGTGTCACGTCTTGCCTCCCTTTCCCCAGACCTCTATTAGGGCACTGTGAAGTTCCTCAAATCCACAGATTTTACACACCTGCCTGTTCCTTTACTCTTTTGAAAGGACTGATAGCAGGCTGGGCCCCCTGTGCTGCTCAAAGACCTGAGTTGACTCAACCACAACACTCCCATTCCCTTTGCAGCCAGAGAACATCACCACTCTTACTCCTGGGAACAATGCTATTATAGTAGTACCCTTTAAACAAAATAATAAAACAGTAAACTAAATGAACAATCTCCCATCCACCACCTCCTCCACGCAAACTCTGCCAAGCCAGACACACTGGTCTGTAGCAAAGGTTTCTGGAGATGAGCATCACAAACTCACTGAGCATGCACAAATGCAGCAGAGTGACTAAAATATTCCAAGAGCCCAACCTCCACCCTTGGCAGCTGGTATGGTGGCAGCCCCAGCCTCCCACCTTATGCTGACTGTGGAGGAGCTGAAGCACAAATGCCCATACCAACTATTGCAGCCAGTTAAGTCCTGGCAGCAAAACCACTGAGAGGAAACCTTAAAATTTGCTTAGGTTTTTAGATGCAAACACTGAATTCACCTGAAAATCCCAAGCAATGAAAAGCACAGGCCAAGACCTCTGCTTCTCTGGAGCTAGTGAGAAAGTTTAGATTTCACTAGGTCTCCTCTTAGACTACTGCATAACCAGTGGAAGAAAGCAATCCAGCTTCCTCCACTTTGTATTTCCAAAGCACTCAGGAAATCCACTGAGCTGTTAAAATCTCAAGGAACCCTTTCAGCACAGGGCTAAGCTGGAAGCCCTTCAACTGCATCCTCAGTGCCACCCAGACAGAAACAGTTCTTTGTCAGCCAAGGAAATTCGTCTTCCTCCTTTCTGGCAAGCAACCACAGACCAGATAAAAACAGGGAATCAGCATGGAGAATGGGCTGTAAGGTGCCCCATTTGCTCAGCCCATAATGTACAGGCTTGAGAATGGAGCTAGTTTGACTGCCAAAGAACACAAATGAATACTGAGGAGAAAAATGATGTTTGTAAGAATTGCTGTGTTCAGCCAGAGTGAGCCAGAGCTACCTTTTATTTCCTCAAACTCACAGTTCTTCAAGTATAAAACAAGCCTCATCTGCTAGGGGTGACAGCAGATCAGTGCCTTATAAAAACAATACCTCCAAACACTCAGCGCAGAGAGATGAAGAAAAATTATAGTGCATGTGTTCATCTGTAGGAGCAATAGAAAATCTCCATGCTTATCCTTGCTTGGTGCCTTTAGGCCCAGCATCCAACTACACCTACACAGGGAAATATGGCACATCATTCATCCCCAACAGCCTCAGCTTCGTCCTGGACTGGTACTCTGAAGCCTCACTGATGCTGCACTGTAACCTTGGAACTGCATGTTGCTGAGATAAAAAAGATCTACTCTAAATCTTATTTCCTGCATTTTTCCTTTAATTCATCATGATAAGCAACCTTCAGACAAAGCAATATCTTTGGGGTTTTTTTAGCTTTTTGTTTTGTTTTGAGTAGTATTAATAGACAGCCACAGCAGACAAAATGCTTAAGGACCAAGGATTTTGTGCAGACATAAGAAGGGGGAAATGAAGCAGTTATGAGTGCTTGTAGGGAGCTCTACTCCTCATGTCAAAACTGCATTTCAAAGCATTCTCCAGGGAGCCTGCAACTCTCTTAGAAAGTTGCCAAGAGATAGTCACACAGTAGAGTGGATTTCACATGTTATCATAAAATCATGTACCCTCAAGGATTCCAAAAAGCATGACAAGTGTAAATGGCAAAGGAACTGTTCCAGATTTCTTAGAGACAACAACACTTGACACTGCAGTAATCCCAGGTCAGCAGCACAAACATTTTGTTTGTAAATTCAGCTGCAAAGGCATTTTATTCAACAGGACGAGAAATGTCACACCACCAAAGGAGGAACCTAGCAAGTGTCCAGCCACTGTTACCTGATAGAGACCTTCATCTTCCTCCTCGAACTCGGTGTTGGGAAGACTGTGGTGTCGCTCGTACCCTGTCCGGCACACCCCGTTGGGCTGCCGGGACACATCCAGGTGGTGATCACTGGAGGACTGAGTCATAACTGTACCCTGCGGGGTGGGAGAGTGGCTTTTACGGGACACAGTCTCCTTCCGGTGATGGATCAGCTTTCTGAAACAGAATGATGACATCAGGAAGAGCAAAGCTCAAGGGAGTGACCAGGCCACAACACTTAAATTATTCTTTTATGATTTATTGCATTTGGGCTATAAATACAGGAATGAGCTACACTACTCTGAACACCAACTCCGGTTTCTTTAATAACTAAGGAAGCACTTCTGGGGGAGGAAGGAAGAAGCTTTGCAAGAGTCCGTAATTTATTCATCAGTTCACTGGAGAAAAATGTCTCTTCCTCAGGGGAGAGTCACATATTGCATTGCAAGCTTCAGAAATTGCCTGCACTTTAGAACTGCTGTTCAACGAAGATTAAACCAGTGTGCCGCAGCACAGAGTCTGAGGTCAACAAAAATTCTCCTCACAAGCAATTATTTGAGAGCAAATTAAAGACTTTGTGTCACACGCCAAAAACCTCTACAATTCCTGGCTGGTAAAGCAGACAAAATGCAGCCAGAAAGGTTTTGGATTTCTCTGCCAAGCCTACAGTGTGGCTGAGAATCTCCTTTTCTTGGCATGCACAAGGATAGAGGAGCAAGGCCAAAGCTCTGCTTTGCTGGACACAGTTGTCAGGAGGGGAGGCAGCAGCTCAAACACTGGGAAGTTCTGAGTGTAGCAGCACTTTGCAGCACAGGGGCTCAAACCAACCATATCCAACATCCCCCCAAGGACAGAATGACACTGATCACCCTCCATCTGCCAGCTCTCCCAGATATCCATCTTACTTACTGGAGGACATCTCTCTGCTCCAGGTTGTATTTCCCCCCATTCTTCATGGCTGCATTGTGCACAGCCTCAATGGCACGGTCAATGGACTGGAGAACCACATCCTGCTCCAGCACCTGAGAAACAATATCCAACATGTTACTGTGCCCTTCAGCTGAGGTTCTTTTGCACCAGAGGTTATGGCAGGAAAGACCACAGTACAGTAAACTCCCAGAGTTTATGTTTGGGAAAGTCACTGTTACAAGCACCAAAGTCCAATGATCCCTACAGGGAGACCAGAGACAAAGCTTCAAGACCATGCAGTAGCCTTGAATATTTAGCCTGCTGCAGGAAGGTTTGGAGATCCCACTGAAAAGCCAAGCTTATCCCAAGCCAAATTATTCCTGCTCTTGCTGCCTTACTGTGGAGCAAATTCACAACTGTGAATGTGACAGTTGAAATTTGGTAGTTTTCAGAGTCTATTGGCTCTGGATATTTTGGGGGTTTTGCCTCACTTTTTTTCTTGATGGTCTTTATATTTGTTTTGTAACTTGAAGTATCTTTTCCAAATCACAGAATCAGTAGGTCGGAAGAGATCTTCAAGATCATCAAGTCCAACCCTTGCCCTAACACTTCAACTAAACCATGGCACCAAGTGCCATATCCAGTCTTCTTTTAAACACAACCAGGGATGTGACTCCACCACCTCCCTGGGCAGACCATTCCAGTACTTTATCACTCTTTCCGTAAAAATTTTTTTCCGAATATCCAATCTATATTTACCTTGGTGCAGCTTAAGACTCTGTCCTCATTCTCAGTAGAGAGACCAACCCCCACTGGACTACAACCACCTTTCAGGAAGTTGTAGAGAGTGATAAGGTCATCTCTGAATCTCCTTTTCTCCAGGGTAAACAATCCCAGATCCCTCAGTTGTTCACCATCCACGTATGGATGAGAGGCCTCTTCTGCAATACTGAGCTTTGAAAAATGTAGGAGGGTTTTGGTTTGGTTTTGTTTGTTTGTTTGTTTTGTTTTGTGGGGTATTTGTTTGTTTTGTTGTTGTTGTTCTTGTTTGTTTTCCCAAGAAAGACAGATAGGGAAGAAAGCAACTGGGGAAAACTTTAAAAATAAACCCAAATTTGTTAAAATATCAGGTCAAGAATGAAACCAACACTCAGAACTCAGCTTTGGGCTGAAGCCTCCAAGCAGCCCCATGTGGCCTAGGGATATGGCCTTGGGAGCATTTCACCATCTCTAACTATGGAACTAAGGAGACGGAGCAAAGTGTATTTGAACACATTCCAAGGAGGGTTGGAAGGAACAGCAAGTTATTTCAGTGAATTCACCTCATTTTCTGAGAAGAGAAAATTACAGCAAGCTGCATTCTCTCTCTGGGAAAAGAAAGCAGTGTGGAAGTCTCCAGCACTGTTGTCTCCAAGGGAATGCCAGTATTGCTGTGAGTGCCACAGACCCCTGCCCTCTGCAAACCCCACCTGAGACCTCCCCAGTCCCATCCTCCCCAGTGTTCCATGCTTTCACCCACATGTGTTGAAACCCTTTCTCAGTCTGATCATACCAGGGAAGATAGCAGTACAGAGCACTGAATCCTACTGAACAGTTCAGCATCTTTGCCCTCTTCCACAGGGCACACCAGCACAGTCCACAGGCATCCATCCACAGGCTGGACTCATAGGGCACACCAGCACAGTCCACAGGCATCCATCCCCAGGCTGGACTCATAGAGTGGTTTGGGTTGGAAGGGATCTTTTAAATCTTCTAGTTCCAACCCCCTACCATGAGTAGGAATGTCACTCACTGACCAGAGTGCCCAGGGTCTCATCCAACCTGGCCTTGAACACTTCCAGGGATGGGGCATCCACAGCTTCTCTGGGCAAGCTCTTCTAGTGCCTCGCCACTCTCCAGTTAAAGAATTTCCCCCTAACATCCAATGTAATCCTCGCCTCTTTCAGTTTAAAACTGTACCCCCTTAACCCTAACACTATCTGCCAATGTAAAAAGTCATTGTCTATCTTTTTATAAGCTCCCTTTAAGTACTGGAGGCAATGAGGTTTCCCTAAAGCCTTCTCCAGGCTGAACAATCCCGCTCTCTCGGCCTGCCTCCCCAGGAGAGGGAGCTACTCCTTGCTGTGCAATGCCATTTATATGGAGAGGATGCTTCCTTTCTGATAAAACACAGCATTTTCACACAAATGCAGCAGTGCTTTGACAACTGGTTTTTAGCTGCTGTGCCCCTTCCTTTTGTTTCTGTTCCCAACTGTCTATTAACAAGGCCCTGTCAAAGGGCTGGAATAAAAAAGCAGCATTACCTTGCCACTTGCACTTTATAACATTGTTGAGTCTGCTCATAAACCACCTTCCTTGCTCAGCTGAGTTAGGAGGGTGCATGTTGGGTAAGGGGGAGAAATGGCAGGGTCTTCCTCTCATTCTGGATTTGTAGGGCACCCAGCATCAGGGATCCCCTGCACTGTAGTCATAAAGTTAAAAAAAAAAACTATCGGTATCCTGGATAGGTCACGTGATTCAAAGGAATCTGCACACTCATGAAGTTAACCAAAAGGGCACTACTTTGTTTAAAGGGGGATGGATGAAAAAGCAGATTGCAGTTGAAATAAATGCAGATTGCAAAGGAGCAAAAGTCTGGTTAGCCAAGATCTCACCTATGATCTCCTCCTCCCTAGGATTCAAGGGATTATGTGCTCACAGAAGTTCTGGGCAGTGCCTTGCTGTTTTCCCCATGCAATCTAGGGAGATCAATTACTCTGCAGGACAGAGGAATCCTGCCTGCATCCAGCACTCATTCCTGAGGATGCTGGCAGCTGGGACACAGGAAGGCAAGGGGTCCTGAGCAGTAATCCAGCTCACAAATTCACAGGCAGTCCTGGCCATGCATTGGTGTTGGGGGTTAAGGTTTTGTTTTTTTCCTTCTTGCTTATGGAATTTGGTTTTCCCATGGTTACTAGGAGACAAATGTGGGGTACTTAAGAGTACTTAAGAATGCTTGACCAAAACAAA
>VWYP01011724.1:24879-63222 GCA_013400435.1 Pycnonotus jocosus
AAAAAGCCCCTAAAGCAATGAGCCAGCACCAAGTCCAAGTCCACGAAAGACATCTCCATGTCAGCAGGACATCCAGCTACCTGTTGAGGGCTTCCTCCTTACTCGTCATAACCTCAGAAGCACTGGAAAAAGAAGACCACCCCTCCCCCCCCCCAACTCCAGCCGACAAAAAATTCCTGGGAACTCCTGTGAGGAAAGGAATCCCCAAGTCTGAAGTGTGAGCAGCAGACTCGACTTGCGTCTCCTCCTTGGCGTTGTCCATCGGGAGCAGTGGTGGTGTGCGCAGCTTCCTCAAGCTTCCCCCCGATAAGCTGATCCTAATAAATATCTGATCCTAATAAAGGCTTTTTCAAAAGAGAAGAAGGTCTCCTTGCCCTTGTTTTTATCAGCTCTACAGCCTGCAAAGGAGAGAGGCCACAAAGCAGCAGCAAGAGCAGAGCGCTGGAATGCAGGCAGGAAGCTCCAAAGTATTGCTGAGTCCTGCACTGCAGTCCTGCCCCATCCTATGCTCTGGGCTAGAGAGATGAAACCCTGTTCATAAGCTGAAAACCCAAGATGAAAACCTGTTCATAAGCTAAGGCTCACATGGAAGCAAGGGAATGCATAAAAACAGCATTGCTGTACAGAGGGCTATCAGAGGAGATGTACCAAACGAAGCCCAGGAATTCAGCTGCTTTTACTGAGGCTGCACAGTGAAAGCTGGAAGACCCCTGAGCAACCACTGCAGCATGCGAGCTGTTAACTGCGTCCTTCAACAGTTACCAGCTCACCAGGCACAGGCATAGCCATGGCAGCCACTCTGGGAAGGCAGAGAAGGTGGCAGGGACAGAGCAGGAACAGGGCAGTGAAAGGGGCAGTGATGGCAGTGGAAGGCATCAGTCCTCACAGGGTGAGCACAGGGGCTTCCTTGGTCAGCATGGCATGATCGTGCCCAGGCCATGGCCAAGAGGCATCAACTTTCTGCCCAACATACCATGAAGATCAAAGAATATTTTCTGAGGTGCTGATTCTCACTAGTGCCTCACCTCAGAAAGGAGTGGCTGCCACCCCCTCTGTCAAATATTTCTGGTTTAATCAAACAATGCTGCAGCACTGAGCGAGTGGGCTCCATAAGCAGCCTGTTTCCAACAGCCTGTCAATGGCCAGCAGCAGGGGAAGAGCAGAGAAGTAACCCTTGGTGGTCACAGGCCATACTGGCTATGGGGCACTGTATGAGAGAACCAGGGGTACTACCAGGACCCCACAGGACAGCTGTTCTGCAAGGAACATGGTACTGCTCAATTACAGCAGTTATTATCAGCCAGGAAATGGAATTTCTTCCTTCATAGCCTGGTGTAGGAGAATCACAGAAGTATCAATAAATCATTATTTCCTCACTACTTGCTAATAACGCAAGCAAATAAAGGGTCTCCCCAGAGCCTGCTACCAATTTCCTCCGCACCTGATGAGGTCAGAGCCAGACCTCATCACTACCTTGGGGTGCTTTGCACACCCCAGGGTGGTTGGGTAAGGATGCTTTTCCCAGGGCCAAAGACAAGCTTTTAAGAAGTACCCTTTCAGAATGTCTTTTGAGTATCTAACCACAGCCAACACAGGGCACAGCCCTGCAGAGGCAGGAACGCATCTATCCCCACGCCTCACACTGCTCTCATCCTCACTGCCCCAGGAGCAGTCTCCCTAAAAGAGCACACCTGCACAGCATGTGCCACGCAGGCTGGTGAGAGACATGAGTGTAGGGATGCATTTTTTACACTGAGCGAGTTTCCATATAGGGAAAAGTTTGGGGCTTGCCCCTTCTATTTCTTATAAGGTAATAAACCCAGAAACTTCTGTAAGGCTCAGATAGCCATCGGCCCAGTGCCAAAAGAGAGGCTTCGATTGAACCCTGTAGCTGCCTGTCAAAGCCTTTATGTGTTTCTATTGGCAGCTTGCCAGTAAAGCCCACCTGAAACATAAGGTACTTAAGAGAGAAGACAAAAGACTCCAGGGGCTTTTTTGGGATGTCTTAGCAAGGTACAGAGGTTTCTCTGGCACCTCTGCAGGGCTTTATATTTTGTTTCTGTAATGTTTATTACTTTTCATTTATTGAACCTTTTGCTTTACAAAACACACCCAAAGAGCTGTCTCACTAATTAATATCCCACTGCTCTAGCAGGCTGGACCCTCAGAAGTTTATGGGGTTTCCCCATACATGAGCAATTCAGAAGACACTACAGGTGTCCTTGTTGTACAGGCAGCATAACCTCCTCCCCAGGTTATCAAAAATGTTGCCCCCTCTCTTTCTTTGTAATCTTTCCACATGTACCACTGGTGTTGTTTAAATGCACTCACACAGATGAACTTGCTCAACAATCTAGAATAATCATATCTTTTAGAAAAGCATTTTCTAGACAAGCAAGCTGACAGCTGCATTAACTCCGACAGGCTGAGCCACTCTGCATGCAAAAGGCTTTTATGAAAGTAGCCCATTAACTTATGGCAGGCTTTTCTTTGCCTCCACAAGGGGCTGATCCAAGAAAACATAGCTTTTTTTTTCTCCTCCTGCCTCCCCAACTTTTAGTGATCAAGGGCATTTGCTCTTCTCCATGTGCAGTGTGATATATGCTTTGGGTAAATTTGTGTATCAAAATATATTGTATGTATAACCTGAAAATCATGTTACAAGATCTGACTTCCAAAGATTGTAAAAGGCTTCTCTGGCTGCCGAAACTCACATCCATTTGTAAGAGTCTTCAGAATAATAGAAGGGCAGAACCACCATTTGCAACAAAAAAGATGTGACCGGACAGGAGATGGCCCAAGTCGTCATGGGTGAGACCCCACTTCTCACGACATCAACCCCTGATACCAATCAAGGAGGGAGGAGCCGGAGATGGAGGGGGATTCAGCATTCTGATGGACAATTCCAGGAACCTGATTCAGACGCCAATCTCCTCCAGGAAATCCTTTCAGAACCAAACAGTAAAAGAAAAGGATGGCATGAATATGCCTACTGGACAGAGACACACAGTGAACTTGCCCCAGGGCAGAAAAACTGTATAAAAACTAGACCCTGGAACCTGGGGTTTGTGGATGGGGAAGGTCAGCTCACTTGAGACTGTCCCCCTGCCCACCCAACACAGGTGTTGCTTGCTTTTATTGTGGCAATTTCAAATTGGTTTTGGGAATTGTAAAATAAATTGCTTGATACTAATTTTGATTCTGATTCATTTATAACATGCAGGAATCGGTGCCCTCAATGCCTGCAGCTCCCTCTGCAGCTAGAGGGGCGCCCAGGCAGGGCTGCTCATCTTCACTCTCATCTCATTGCCCCAGCTTTCACAACATGACAACAAAGAACAGACAAAGTTTTGTCTCCAGTGACAGCTCAGTTTTCACACAGCTGCACTGACACGGACCACTGGTGAAACTAATATATTTATCCTGCTGGCATACACAGGCACAGGCTGGTTCTTGTTTTACAAATCAAGAGAGGAACGCCACCTCTTAGGTCACATGCCCTTCACCCCCAGTCACCACCAGACTGTCTGCATGTTTATTTCTTCCAGATTGAAATGATTGCAGCACCAATTTACAAAAATCAACTATCCTTTGTGGTAGAGTGGTGTGCCAGATCAGAGTTCCCCCTTTGAGACCACACAGCTCACACAAATGGGCTGAATTTTGGTTTTTTGCATTACTGGGGAAAATTCAGCTCCTTTCCCTTCCCTTATTGCAGCCCAAATCAGAAATTTTTCATCCCCAGGCTGTTGGCTAAGAGAGATGCATTAACTTACTCTTGCCAGCATGAAGATATTGTGCCTTGCAGCACTTAAAAACACACAACAAAAATGCATGTGAAACAAAGGTTTCTGAATAAATAATATGAGAAAAGCTCCAAACAAACCTGCAGTACCTCTGACTCGCTAGCAAAAGCAAAGACAGCTGAGCTCTTCTGACAGAGGCAGCCCAGAAGCAGCCCAGGAATTCCTGCTGATATGCTATAGTGCATTTCTCATGGATCACTGTTTTTCCACTGTGGGCTGTCAGCAGCCGCTCAAGCAAACAGCCAGCACAAATGGAAAATGAAAAGAAAGGATAGCAAGGGAAAGGGCTTAAGCTGTGCAATTCACACTAAAGCAAAAGCCAGAGCTACTGGCAAAGAGATACACTAACTAGAGACAGTACAGGCACAAGAGGCATTTGGAACAAACAGAACTCTGCAGAGAGATGTGCACCAATCAAACCTCAACCAATATCTCTCCCAAGACAGGAAGCCTTGGAGTCAGGGAGAAGGGGGCAGAGACAGGCTGAGGGACAACAGAATGCATGCAACCCACCATTGCATGCTTGTACTTCCTGAGATGGAAATGCTTCATCCTAGGTCTCTCCAGCCACGCTCAGACCCTGTTAACTGGCCACGATGACCAGAATCGGCCACTGATTCCTTCCCCTCATAATTTTGCATTCTCCAGTAACCAGAACATGTCTCATGGGAAAAAAGTCTAAAAGGATAAAGGCAGAGACAGAAATTTTTAAAATAAAACAATCAACATATACTTACATATCTTGCTGTTCCCTCCTGCCTTAATTGTTACTGCTCACAATGCTTCAGGGACTTCCCTGGCACAAGCCTGCCCCAGGTGAACAGCTGCCACACAACTGACCTGCCCCTCTCTTTAGGATGACTGTTCAGCATCATTTTTGCATACAGTTGTCAAGGCAGTGTTGTGGGTTGACCTATCAGAGGTCAGTTTTCTGATTGGCATGTAGTTTGACCACTGAGGAACGAAATGCAATTCTTTGGCAATACGTCTATAAAAACGTCGGTTTGAGTTTCGTTTGGCCCTCTTTTCTGCTGGCTGGCGATGAGGTAGCACCGTGCGGTGGCTGCGGTGGCTGGGCTGGGCCCGGCTGGGCCTGTGGGAGCCGCTGCCCACGAGATGGGGCGGCCCGGCCCGGCCGGCGGAGCCTCCTCCCTTGCCCTGCTGCCGGCGGGGGAGGGGGCAGAGCTGCCGCTCGCTGGTCCCGGCCGCATGGCTGGGCTGCAGCAGAGCTGGGCCAAGCCCAGTCGCTGGCTGGCGGCAGGCACTTTCTGATGCGAGGGGTGGTAAAAGAGAAAAAAGCATCCATCAGCCTGCTTAGTGACTAAGATCCTGCTGCTGTTCCTGGGCTTTGCACCGGCATGACTTTGGAAGCTTTGTGCTGCTGCGACAAAAAACCAGGTGACTATAGCAGGCCCGGGCAAGTTTAACTCTTTCCTAACACAGATTGAGACTTTCTTTCTTAACCTTCCTCTGAGATGAAGAAAAAGAAGACAAAGAAAGATATGTAAAGGGACATCTTTGAAGATATCAAAGTCAGTAAATGAAGAGTGACTTTTTAAGAAGGAGAGATGACGAGTTGCCTGAAGTTTAGGCTGAAATCTCTCAGAAACTTTTAGTAACAAACTGTGATTCTTTTAAATCATAGACAATACACATTAGGGAAATGATTTGTGAATTTTAAAGCAAAGGTATCTGTGATTTACTGTATGAGTATTGAACTGAGAATTGTGAATTAGTGATCCCATGAGAGGCTTGAACAGAAAAGGATGAGAAAAAAGCCCTTGCAAATGAAGAAGTGAAGAAACGTCTTTGCTCTCTGGGATAAGGGACTCTTTGCCTTTGAGGTTCTTTGATTTTTTGTCTTTTTCTTCCAGATACTACCCTAATCTGCAATCTATGACCCATATGCGTAGACCCATAGCAAAGGCTACAAAAATATGGGAAGTTTTCACAACTGCAGAATTCTCCTGGGCGGGCTGCTGTTGTGTGCAGTTACTAAAATAATAAGATAAACTTCTCTCTCTCAAAGACTGAATGAGTGACCATTTTTACAAGTGGTACTGACCTAGAGTTTTTAAGTTTTGCCTCTTTACATTGCTTATAGAAACTGAACAGTCTTGTAAAGAAAGGAGGGGTTTTGAAAGTCCTCATCTTTTATTTTTTCCTTTCTTCTTCTTTTAATGTGTTTGTTAATAAACTATTTGTTTTGCTTTTAAGTTGGGCCTGTTTTGCCTTTTCCTCTCAAAAGTCCCATCTCACATTTAAGTAAACAAATTCAGCTAATGTGAAACCTTCACAGGCAGTATCTGACATGATCAGTGTGGCACCTGTGCAGGACAATTTACATTTCTACTGATACATATATAAACATAAAATGTATATACATATACATACTAGAGTTATCATCTACACTGAACAATAGACAGCCTCTGTGTTGATAAAAACTCAGGATTATGAACCAGGATGTATCAAGGTGTGTCCTGGGTTGTAGTATAGGACTTGCACGAAGTATTCTATCACCACCTTCATGAACTATTGAATCCAAATGTTGGAGCAGTGTCTCTCCAAGCCCCTTCCCTCTGGGCCATCTTCTGTTAATGGCTTATCAAACACCACCCCTCCCTCTAGTCTATTTGCTGTTAACGACTTATAGATAACGCCCTCCAGGAGTTATTGTGCTATCCAGGACCCTTCTGTATGACTCATCATTCCATTGTAAGATGCTCCGCCCAGGGAGAGGAACCAAGCATTCTCAACTAGATATAATATGAGATTTTAGGACAGTACAGGCAGCAATTGCCCACTAGATTTCCAGAGGACCAGAGCTACCAGACCTTTTCTACGAGATCACTGCTTCAGGAAAACCACCTCATCTGGACTGCTCCCATCACCCTGCTCAAGTTGTATTCTGACTCTGTCAGTGGTCTTTTGTATTATTGCATTTATTTTATTTTATTTTACTTTCTTTCCTCTCCTTTCTTCTTACTAAATTGTATTTCTGACTCAGAGCCTCTCACGTGTTTTGCTTTCAAACCTCTACAAGGTGGAAAGAAATCAACTGCAGGGCAGTACTAGAAGTATACCAAGACTTTTGACATCAGCATTTGAAGTGGAAAAAAAGCCCAACAGAAGGGGTTTTGCCAGACTTTGTGTTGCCTTCAGTGTGGTAGCCCAAAAAACTGCTGTGGATGTTTTTTCCTCACTGAGATTCAGCACATCTCCAAGATCACTTGCACAAAATTAGCACAGGTCTATAAGAAAGCCCCTATATTAATTATGATCAAAAATGCAACTAATTTCTAAGTTCCCAGAGTGCTGGGAGGAGTGCAAGGTGCTAATCTCAGCCCATCTTTGTTTTGATTGAGTTAGCAAAGACATGGATGTGAGATGAAGATCCATCCACAGAAACTCTCTTTGCAGTTAATCAGGTTTGCCAAGAGTTGCCAGAACAAGAAGCAAGGTCAGAGCCCAGAAGAAAGAACAAGACTGGAAAACTCTTCAACTCCTGGCTCTTCTTCTGGCATTCAAAGAGGAAGGCTCAGTTTCCCCCCACAATTTATTTCCATAGCAGAGACTGTAGCAAAATGCCAGGAAGGGTACAGTTATATAAAACATAGGATGAAAAAAACTTAAATTTCTACCACAATCAAGAGAAGTCTTTCCCTTCCCATTCACCCCTGCCTTAGAGCACATTCCAGTACATGACAAACAAGTAAAGTCCCCAGGGGTCAAGCAGGAAAAATATGCAATTACATTGTCAATTCAACTTATGCCCAAAGACAGATGCAGAGGAGCCCATACGTACATGTTAACCAAAAGGGACTTTCCTCCTGCATGCCACAGATTGGTACTGATGTAACAGCTTGCAGTTATATGTTTGAGAAAGAGGTAATAATTCATGATTTATCTTGTACAGGAATTTATGATTTATCAGCTTTTCTTCCCAAATCCTCCCTGTCCCATGACCAGCACTCTGGCAAGAGTCAGAAGGCAGCACAATGGAGTTATGATGTGCTTTGGTTATAATAACTGTATTGCCTAAACCTAAAACCATGGGCAAATTATAAAGTGTCTCTTATACAGACAGAAAATGGGGGAATGCAAAATTAATTGGACCTGGTGTCTCAGTCCCAATGAACATGGCAAGACAAGGAGCAGGCAAAGGTGTAGAACCCAGGAACACTGGACAGGCAAGAATGACAAGGGGCAAGGAGGGTACACAGGCCACCATCCAAGGAAGTGCAGAGCCTGTGGGCTTGGCATGAAAGATTTGAGTCTGCCACATGGAGAACAAGTGCTGCTTTCTGATATCCATTGGATAGACAGCTGTATGTACTTCATTAAAGCCACTGATGAGGGAAAAGAGATTCCATCCTTAATGGGCAACCACAGAAAAGTCATCAGCTAGTTATAGTCCTGGACAGTTGTAAATTGCACAAAACAGTAAACCAGACATGAATCCCCGGGATGTCTTGAGTACACCAGGATCAGAACTGCCAGGCCTGGCACAGCCTAGGCTCTTTCCTGCTAAGCTGTCACTGTGAGATGAAAACCTCTCTTGCATATCTGAGAGATGCCCTGGAAAGTTCTCCCCTAAGATCATTCTAGTTGGGAGGATCAAAGGCAGCTTGCTGCTGCAGGATCAGTTAAAAGTCTGGATAGAAGAGAATTTTTCTGTGTTTTGGACCCTACATGCAGAATTACCATTGCTTTCTCTGCCATGAAGGGACACAGCTGCCCTGCACACTGTGGTGGGATATCTACCCCCCCCCTCCACTTTTCTCTGCTGCAGAGAGTTGGTGCATAAAGAGAGAACCTGGGCTGAAAGGCCCAGCAAGGGATCATCTCTGGCACTAAAAGGGCTCAGACCCCAGCTAAGAATCAACATCTTAGTCTGGAGAGCAGACGTGGGAAGAGATAAAAGAAATATTCTTGGCGGAGAGACACTGTTTTACAAACTATAAAAGACACACGAGTTATCAAAGAGGCAGAAGCCTTTTACACACACTCTGACAAGCGTTCAAGACTTCTCCCTGGAGTTTGGATGCAGATTCCGTAGCAACTTTCCTGGGAATTGAGAGGAAGGATCTCAACGTGTGCCTCACCAACAATTGGATGGTAAGATACACTGAATCCTAAGTTATATTATTTCTTCACTAGCTATAAAATTTACAGGTAGCTTTAACCCCACACTGTATGTATCTACTACTGGTCTCCTTTTGTCATTATTACTGTGTAGTATTAGTTTAAGTCTTATGTCTGTTAGTTTTGTGTCTATTAAATAAATAATTAATTCTATAATAGACTGAATCAGCCATTATTAAAGAACTTGTGAATGAGAGTGGGTTTTGGGGTGCTGATAGCCTCAATAAAGCTACTGCCTGCTGCCACAGGCCTGGGCAAAAGGCGAGGACTTATCTACACCCCTACATCCATTTGTAACACAAACCCAAAATAAAGAGAAAGCCAGCAGGGCAGGATTAGAACCCACCAACTTACAGCCTTATTTTGGTTGAGGTTTGGTTGGTGCGTATCCCTCTGCAGAGTTCTGCTCCAAATGCCTCTTGTGCCTGTACTGTCTCTAGTTAGTGTATCTCTTTGCCAGTAGCTCTGGCTTTTGCTTTAGTGTGAATTGCACAGCTTAAGCCCTTTCCCTTGCTATCCTTTCTTTTAATTTTCCATTTGAAATATATAGAGAAAATCCAGTGTTTTCCTCTGTAATGAGCATTTCCCTTCCTCAAATTACTGGTGCATCCTACCTGAAACTCAACTTACCATGATGTGTTATAGATCACATGTGTGAGTGACCGCCTCTGAAATAAAATGACGCCCAGATCACCATATGGAAAAGCCTGAGTATTTTTTACCAGGAGTAGAATTGTTGCAAGCAAACACAGAATGGCTGGATTTGTGCTGCCCCTCTGTTCAAAGAGAGCAGCTCCACATTTTCATGGGGCAAAACTCATCCCAAGGTGGAAGGATGACTTGCCAACAGTACTTTGACTATCATCCCTTCACACAACTCCTAAGCACAAAAGATAAACTAAGGTCCTTGAGGACTTCTCCCACTAATGGTGTTTCTGTTGCTATAGGACACGAAATGAACGACATGCACACAGTCAAGTCATCAGGGCAAAAAGAGAGAAGTTTATTTTCCTAGTTGGGTTTATGTAGTTTTTTTAACAATGATCATGGATTGGAGGATGAGGTTGCCACCTCTCCAACCACACTAGCCAAACTAGAAGTCCATCATTTGTCTCCTACTTAGAGAGAGAAATGAAAACAAAAAAGAACAGTTACAATAACATTACATGTTTACAAGAAAATCTGTGAGAAACTCCATTGCAAACATGCAAAAATGCAAATATCAGAAGGCTGAAAAAGATCAGGGCGACAGTGTTTCAGGCCAGGGACCCAAGAAAACAAGCATATTTAAAAGGCTTCTCCAAAGCAGGTGCCCATATAATGTTCCCACAATATGGATCTTACAAGCAACTTTGCTTCTCTCACAGCCCCGTCTGGGTCACAGGCACAAAGAGCTGAAATATTAGTATTGGGTAAACCCCAGGATACCCAACCAGCTTCTCCCCAACATTTTCAAACTCTACTGAACAGCTCCCACCAGTGTGGAAGAAACACATCTCTTTGGTAGGGACATATTTCCCAACATGGGGATCCCAAACAAGTTCTCCACCTAAGCAGAACAGCATGCCCAGACCCAGCAGGCTTCTTCCAGCCCCCAGGATCCTTCATGACTTTAGATTGGTACACATTACTCATTCTGGAATTTAAATAATGTAACTTGAAGACTCATTATAAAACATAACCCTCACACGTTCATCTGCTTTCAGGTGGGTGACAGTAAAGCTATGGCAAGAAGGAACATCCTCCAAAAGAGGATCCTGTGCCATGGGTTTTGGTAGCTGTATATTTTAACATGTTCAGAGTAGCACTATGGAACAGGGGATGCTATTCATGCTTCTGGCTTATCAGTGCTATACACAAGAATTACACAAAGTTAGGTGTGCCAGCTAATTACAGCAAAGACATTTAAAGACTGTTGAAGGTGGAGGTGTAGGAGAGCAATGGAGAAGCTATCAGAGGGGCTGAAATACTCCATACATGCTGCACTGTCAAGAGGGAGATCATGCTAATTGGTCACAGACAAAATACCCAAGTGTGCACACATCCTTGTTAGCTGAAAGCTGCTCCTGCATGCATATGTATTCTTGGTAAAGTGGATGTTTCTGCTGATGTTTCTGTTCCCGACTCTCACCAAATCCAGCGAGTCAATGCAATCAAGCTTTATTGGGACAGTGATAAAACTAAAACTAATTCATACCTCAAAACCAATAAAAATACCACTGCAATCTGCAGCAGTGTCTTACACTGTTACATGTGTGATCATAAAGACAACAGCAAAAGCCAAAATAAACCCCAGAAAATTTTGAACTAAAGATCCTGCAGTAGTTTTTGACTGGCAGACAGCAGAATACTACTTTTCAACAGACTGTCAGTTTTAATTGGCCTACAAAAGTACCTTGAGAATTGCAAGTTTAGCTTTGTTTATCAAAGGAATGAGGGTAACTTGCTCTTATCTCCATATTCAGTTCAAGAACAAATTGTTTGTTCAGTGAGCTTTTTTTACTTTAAAAATTTAAAGGGTTCAACTGTATTTGCTGACATTTCACCTATAAGGAGGTAAGATGTGAGTCATGGAAGGAAAGCAATTCGTTAGTGTCCCACACTATCTGCAGGAGAAAAACAGCCTCTGCTTTAGCTGCATTTTATAACTCTATCTCCTTTCGCAGCTTAGAGTGGCACAGGCTCCCCAGAAAACACAAAGAAATGGGGACAGGAGGGGAATGTCCTCATAGGACATTATGCTTCAGGCAGCAAAACAGCCATAATCCTGTTTTCCTCAGTTTCCAAAGCAGTGAACAAAATACCCTGCATTTGTTAGACTGTTCATTTCCCATGAGTAAAAGTTGCTCCCAACTCCCATGGCTCATTAAAGGATTGATTTCTTGCATATGCTTCTTCTTGTGCTACATTCACCTGTGTCAGCACCCATCTTGCTCAGAGGCATCAGCAAGAGCAAACCACTGTATTTCAGGAAATCTTCCCAGTCCATATTGTGTGGGACAAATCCTGCAGAAATGGAGATGGCCAGGACTCAGCTCACCTCCTGCTGTTTGGTGCTGCTTAACAGCAAGCAAAGGGTGACAGTAACTCTGAAGTTGCATGGTTTGCACAATTCATGTGCATGTTTTCTCTCTCCCATCCCTCTAAACCCTTCCAGGCCAGGGCTGATCACCCTTCACCACTCCTAACTCCCTTCAGCCCAGCTACAAGGTTTGCGTGGTCTTCCACATCCATCCACAGTCACATGAGACCGAACATTGCCAACCAGGGGCTTTTGTTGAGAGAACATTTATGCTGAATCATTAACAAAGTATTAATAGTATTTAAAAGGTTTTAAAGTGACTGGAGCTCAATATGGTTTTGAGATCTCAAGCTCAAAAATACAGCCAGTTCACATGTGTTCATGCATGTAGAAGGTTCACATGCTGTCCCACATCACTGGGCAATGCTTCTAAGGCAATGCCCAAGACCACAGGCAAGATGATGCTTCCCAAAACTGGATGTTAGAAGGGTTTCTTTCCATCCCTGATATAAAAAAATTATACTGTGCAGGTCCCTTGATAACAACTGCACAATTATTTCAATACTCCTGCTATCTCTTGTCATCAAGCTAATGGAAGACAGACACATGAAATCAATTCAAAAAAATAAACTAAAGGGGATGCACTTCTCAGTTTAATAAAGGTGATTCTAGGGCAAAAACTTCATTATTTAGAACTCGGCACATCAAGGGACATTGGTTTTTTGATGTCAAAGGAAAAAAAGTCTTCATCTATAAACACTTTGATTGGCCAGCCTCAGGGAAGTCACTAAGCTTCTGCACTAAGTAGGTAATGAATTTTTTATGATCATCATTCTTACTTGAGGTGCTGGGATTTCATGCAATTATTCTTTTAGCATACTAAAAATGTGAACTTTCCTGATGCTTGAACTCTTCCCCAAATATTCCCCAGGGATAGCTAAGCCTGAACACAGAGGGAAAGGGCCCATGGACCTGCCTTCTGGCTGGTCACTTGGATGCAAATCATCGTTCAAAAAACAGTCTGTCCATTCCCCCGCAAACACGCATCCTTTCCTCAGGAAAAGGAAAAAGGAAATCTGAAAAGACACAGAATTCACAGTTTGCACAAAAAGGAATTGTCACCACATCAGATTCAGAGGCCACAGAGGTTTGCATTTGTCTGCTCAGTGGAGAGCTTCAACTTGATGTCTCTAGGTGGCCATCTGGTTCCCACAGGAGCTGCCCTAGTTCTCATTGCAGCACACTGACACCAATTGAACTCTGCTGACAGAGAGCCCTCTATCCCAAAAACCTGTCCAACCACTTCCATTCCCCAGGTGCAAGAGGGTGAAAGGCACCTGTATGGTCTATCAAGGCTTTCTTCCCACCTCTAGAGAAACAGGATGAAACTCAGAGGCTGAGCTCAGCCTCCCAGCCAGTAAGCTCAAGGGCAGTGAAGGGGGAGCAGGCACCAGGAACAGTGGGAGATGACACCCCAACTACTCTAGAAGCTGAGGAGGTATGGCCGCAGGCACAAACCTCCATGGACAGGCATTCAAAGACCTTTTCATCAAGACATCATCCCAGCAATCCCTACCTTCCTGTGGGTGGGTGTCCATTTTTGCAGCTCTTGCCTCATCTTCTCCCTCAACCCTTTGGTTTTTGTTCAATATAACAGATTTGGAGTTGAGGGCTGCCCTAAGGTTTCCATACAAGGCACTGTCCCTATTTGTACTACAAAAAACCCCAAGAAATAATTAATAGTTATTACTTAGAAAATATCTAATCAGAACTTGAAACCAGTGATTTAGCAAGAAACAACCCACAGCCTGGAATTATCTAGCCTGCCTAGTCCAATAGCTTAAATTTTTTTTTAAAAAAATTAATTATAGCTCTTGAGCAGCTGAACAACCTAAAATATCAGCCTATGGTGACATTTCCAGATCACAGAAAAAATCAACACCTTGCAGACCACTTTCACACACACCACCCCAGCCTGAGCAGTGAAGGGGGGCAGAGGCACAGATGGTTCCCCTCCCCCACCACTGGCATGACAGGAGATCCCTATTCAAAAGCACATCCCACTAGCATGAAAGGCAGCCTGAGTCAGAGGAATGGGTTCACCGCACTTGCAGCTGGGTGACACTGCCCTTTTAGCTAGTCCAGATGGACAGGAGAAAGGACACAGGCTTCACAAGAAGCAAGCAGCTTCCAAGGAGGAAAGGAGTGACAACTTCTTCTAAACAACTTCAACAGGCAAGTAAATAACCAGCAAAAACAAACCCATGGACTTCCCACCTCACAGTAAAATGCTGACAAAATCTTACTTCTCCTTCTTGCCTAAGCCTCATGCTATAAGAGAACAAGTTTTAGTTTTTGCTCCCTTGAAAGGGAACAAAGCAGCTCTGCCACAAAAGCTCTGCATTGCAGGGCATGAACACAGATGATCTCACATGAAGCCTCCTCTCCCAAGGTGATGGGTCTTGTATTTTGGACAACTCTTTGCCCTGACATCTAGTTAGCGTTGATGGAGCTTTCTCCAGAATAGTGCTCAATATACCAGTGCTGAAAATGCAATGGGGGCCGAAGGGGAGCAGAGACAAAGGCAGTCATGAATCGTGTCCTCTGTTCCACTTCTCACGTGACAAGCATCAAAACCCTGGTTTTAAAATCAGAGGTTTTGCCATGTGATAAAAGTCAAGACAAATAAGGTTTGACAAGACCTTCTTTTAAAGGTCAAAATTTGATTTGTGAGCCACTGGCTGGGAAAATAAAGTGATGCTACTCTAGAAGCAGGACCAGGACCCACAGTTCCTGCTGCGACTCAGACCTGAGGCGATGAGGTCAGTCGGAGTCCACAGAAAGGATTTCCAGTGGACTGCCATTTCAAATGAGAATTTTTCCTCTAAATGCAACAAAGATTTTTCAGATCCAGGTGCCAATTCACAGAAAAAGCACAAACTGGGGTCCTCCAAGAGTGCCAGCACCCACTTCTCTCTGGAGAGTGTCAGCCCTGGAAACAAGACCTCCTTCCCACCAGAAGCTGGCACCCATCACACAGCAGTCTGCACACACAGCAACAGCAGCTCTGGGAGGCAGAGATTAACAGCCCTGCAGGACCAGCAGATTCCCCAGTCCAACACTAAACACTTCCAGCCCTCACAGCCCTTGCAAGCCTGCACAGAAATACACTTCCTCAGTGAAATAAATTGAGCCAACTCTTACTGATATTGCCAAGATGAAAGCCTCAGTTTAAGTTTTGTCTCAGGAAGAAACACAATGTACATGCATTTTAATTTAAAAATCTCTGGACGCAGATCTCTGTTAGAACCTATGGCTTGAAAAACTTTGGTTATGGCAGTGGCCATGTAGAATGTTAGTATCTGTGAAGTCTAATTTTCTTGCAGACCATCTAATGCTACTGTTGCATACTAAGGCTGCTTGTACTTCCCTCCTTATAAAACCCTTCTGGAATTTGTCCTTCTTCCAATATCTAGGTTGACAGCTCACACATTGAATACATAATCCTGTCTAGAAATGACAAAGCTTAAATTTGTTCATGAGGGAGTAAATCTAGGATGCTCTTATAAACTCTGTTTGTTTTTATGTACATCTGAAATACAAAAGGAACAGAATAAAAAGGAGGCTGCTTCTGTTCCAAAAGCAGAGCTCTCCTCAACAGAAAGGTTCAGCTGTTTTTCATGTTTCAACCATTAACAGATGTAAATACCCACTTTATACCATGGGATTTAACCTTCCCCATGGGTATAAATATGCCCAAGGTCTCAAAAGGGATCTTCGTAGGTCAGCCGGTGACCACAATATAGTTTGCTTTTGTTAAAGCCTTTCCTAGTTTACAGGCTGCTCTGAGCACAGACATTAATCTTTTCTTGCAAGAAGGAGGACTCTTCACATTGTTTTCCCATCATCACTAACAGAGCCCATTTCTCACCAAGGACAAGCAATATGAATTCCTCCTTGTTCTTCAGTGTCTTGCTCCCTCTGTACTTCACACAAATCGACAATCACAAGAAAATCAATTTTCATGAACCTTCTGGTTTATTGGTTTCCTATTTCTTTCAATACTAATCTCTCCTCCTTTGGTTTTTTTTGTAACTTATGTTTGTTGTATTTTCTGGCAAGAGTTCACATGATGGAATGCTGAAAATCCTCAAAGGAAACATGAAAGTGAGATTGTGAGAAGTGATGCAGAAGCACAAACAGAGCAGGATGTTCCTAGTTCAAAGCTGGTAGTTCTTCCCTTTGCAATAAGAAGCTCATCATCATCCAGATGTAAACAAGGAGAGAGTCTAGCCTCCTTCTCCTGATGAAAAGCATTCAGAAACCATACAGTAGGCAAAAAAAAAAAAAAAATCACATATTTGATCAGTAAAATTGCAAGGTAACAGCAGGTTACCTGTGCAACACTCTGACATGCTCACAGCCCAGCAATAGAAAGCAGGGGTGCAATGACCTGGCAGACACTGTGACCCCACAGGGAAGTTGGGAACCAATCTGCGGCTGTCTGCTCTGGGCCAGTGCCTCTTCAAACGCTGGGAAGAAGATGCCACATCTTCTTTCCAGTCTACCTCCTCACTTTGCCCTTTCTCCAAAGCAAAGAGAGCTGCAGCCACATTGCTCAAGAGTGGACATGGACTCTCAGACATGTCCCAACTGCCTGCTCACTTCTGACCAAAGCAGCCTTCAAGTTGTTCAACCCTGAAACAGGCTTAATATTTTCAGCCCAGTGGAGCCATCCATGCATCCACCAGTGTCACTCCACTTATGACACACGAGTGATAAAACCACATCACCAATGCTGCTCATAGGTGGGTGTCCAGGCCACAAAGAAATTTTATCTGGTATGAAAAAGCTTAATTACTTTTAATTGGAGTAAAAGTGAGAAGAGTGTGTCTTCACAGCTGAGACTAAAGATGATTACCATAACTCTCTACTTTAATCATTCTGGATCATGTAAGATTGTAGAACTTCTGGCTAAAATTTCAAATGTTTAGCTACAGTAATTAGAAATGGTTATAATTCCCGACTGTGTAATTTAGTCTCAAGAATAAAACTTCATCTCAAAGCACAAGTAGCTGTGACATGACAGCATCTCTGCTACAGTGAGAGCCCAGAGAAAAATGCTTCGTTCTTTCACATTCTTGCATGTGCGAAGAAATGCAGCCTCAGCTGCAAAGCGCTGACAGCTGCTTATTCTCCAAAATAAAACTTTATTTTTAGCCTAAGCACTTACTCAGGATCTGTGTGAGTATTGCAATTAAGGTCTCATTCCCATTAGAAGCTCTGTCAAACCTGCAGCAGATGACAAATAATGCTGCAGGCTCCAGCACAGGGGACAGTCCATACAACGGTCTGCACAATCACCATCTCTTCAGGAACAATGAGAGCAACTCTGTCAAGGGTCAGGAGCACCAAGTTTAAAGCTGGATTTTAAGCAGATGGAGGGAGAAACTTACAGCAAACAACAATTGCCAAAACTCAGTTTCTAGCAAGCCCACGGAGGTTGTATTATCTCCCTCTCTGGAGACATTCAAAACTCACCTGAACACATTCCTGTGTCACCTGCTCCAGGTGGCCCTTTTGTGGCAGGGTGTTGGACTGGATGATCTCCAGAGGTCCCTTCCAACCCAAACTATTCTGTGACTGGCAATGTACAACCAAATGAGGAGTTAGAACTCAATGATCTGTAAAATCCCTCCCAATTCAAGCTATTCTATGGTTCTATGTTCCACAATCATCATTGTCTCCATGGCAGTGTGGAAGGTTTGACAGTACCTGAGCTGCCACAGTGACCCTACACAGCACCAGCCTTGGCACCTGCTGCTCCATCCCTGAACCAATGCACATGCAATCCTGGCAAAGAAGCCATATGATTAGAAACAAGGAGTTTTCCAGCAAGCTGGTGAACTGAATTAATTGAGACTGGGGTTGACAAGAGCAGAGGCAGCTTAGGAAAAGGCTGGACAGCAGGGCCAGGTGTAGGATGTGGATCAGGCTGGAGGAGTGGCCATGAGCTGTGAGACCCACACCCTGAGCCCTGGCATGCCCTGGTCTGCAAGGAAAGGCAGCTCCTACACTACCTCACTCTGCACTACACAATTCCAGTCCTGAACCAGGTCAATCCTACAACACAAAATAGGACATAACAGTTTGAGCAAACAGAGAGTGCTCAAATTTCACTCCCTCACAGAAACCTGTCTTCTTTGCAGTTGAAGAGGTGACACACCCCTCCTGTGCCTGCCTGGTAGGACTACCTGTACTCTGATGCTATGCACTTGCTCATGCTGCAGGAGAATTTTAAGTTGTTGCTAGGCTGCACAAAGCAGTCTCTTATTTTCATCCTATGCCTGTTTATTCTTGTAGAAAAAGATACAGCAAACAGCAACCCAAGGCATCCTCAAAATGCTTGTTATACTCTTTGCTTGGCTCCCTTTTCTCACCAGACAGTTCAAAGCTTCTTGGCCATCAGCATACACACCTTTGCACCAAGACAGACCTTTTCTTGCTCCTCCAGAGGTACAATGTGAAACCATGAACAGAGACTGAAAATCCACATTACAAACAAATTTTCAGTTATTCCAAATAAATTTAAGGTAATTTTGAAAAGGATATTAATAATAATTTCAAAGCTGTTTCCTAATGGCTTAATACAGATGAGAAGCTGATTTGTAACAGCCAGCAGGCTAAACCATTCCCACTTCATTAAGAAACATTTCCCTGCGACTTAGCATGTATTTTTGCACCCCTGACATTTACCAATACAGCATTTTAAAGCTGCCTTTCCCATCCCCAGCATTTAATGTCAACACTATCATTGACAGAATGCAGCCAGGTCGGTGCAGACATTAGACAAGACAAGATCAGTTGTGGCGCCTGGTGAAGACAAGAGCTGAAGCAGCCCTGCTGCTTCTGGACGTGGGTCCCATAGCAGGAGCAAACCATCACGGCCAGCCTCTGTCCTGCCAGGAGCAGAGCAGATCAGCTTTCCTGGCAGGCCAAGTGTCACACATAGCTCAGAACCCTCTAGGACAACCACTCCCTCTGTGCTCCTGGTGCTGCTGTGCTACAGCCTGAAATCTTCATCCAGAGCTGGAATAACTCCACATTCTCACTACAAAATTCCAAGTTCCATCATAATCATAGCAACATAGAGCTATTTAACCCACAGAAAGGAACCTTATTATTTGCTAGACTTTGCATTTGTCCCTTCCTGACACTCAGTGAACCTCCTGTGCCTAAGCACGCTTATCAAATAGAATCTTTTACAGCTGCACATAAAGCTTTGAAAAGCCTATCTTCTGGAGTGACTGCATCTGACTCCAGAGACCCTAAACTCCATTTTAATCTCCACATTTTTCTGCCACTCATACATTACTTAAGCATCAGCACACAGCTGGGGACAAAACACCAACCTCGTGCTGACGGGCACTTTGCAGTTCAATAGGAAGGCCTGGCTCTTGAGTGGACAGTTTTGCTGCAGCAGTATTCACCTTGCATTAGATATTAGCACATTTCTTGCTCCACCAGTAGCTGGAGGCAACTACTCTCAGGCTGTCACCAGAACAGTGCTAGGTACATGTTTTCATTTGCGTGGCAGCAGCACCCACAGCCCCAGAGTATATGACTTTGCTGGGCACCATCACGTCTGCTGGTGTCATGGCTTCCCAAGATCTCCACCATGGCCATGCAGAGCCAGGGCTACACATAGAGCCACTGTTTCAACAAGCAACTGTCTCTGTGCGATCCACAAGCTGCCCCATTCAACAGCACAGCCCAATCCTCCCCTCGCGCTGCTTGATGGCCTCAACATCTACCCCTAGAATGGCACTCAGCTTGAAATTACTCTTAATAACCCCAACAGGAGCTAAAAGGGAGCTACAGAAGAGTAAAATCAGGAATATCAGCTGAAGTTGGCCGTTTCTAATTGACTCAAATTAACTTCACATCATATGTACCTTCTGGTGCTCTGGCTGGGCCCCAGCTTGTTTCTTAGGGGCATTCTAAGAAGGATTTGTTAAGTGGAGCTTTTTCCTCCCCTACAACTAACTCTCCCTTAACAGCAATACTGAGCCACATGGATTTCAGTACAAAATCCTGCAAAAAGACATCACACAAAAATTAGCATTAAATAATAATTGAGAATTATCTTTTCTTTGAGAGGTGTCAAAGCATCAATATCCCCTATCTAAGAAAGCTGAGAAAAAAAAAAAAACCAACCTGAAACTCAAGAGGAGCTCAGAAGAAAACAAATGCTCCCAATACTGCAAAGCAGCAACAGTAGCCCAAGCCTCCCCCGTGAGCATCCTGACTGCATGTGCTGTGAGGGGCTATATGACTGTTGTCCAACCTATTGCTCACCTGGAACCTAACTGCACTGCTAAGGAAGGCCAAGCTCACCTTTACAATGGTGACTCCTGTTGGCCACTCTCTCTCACTGCTAACAGTGATCATTAGCAGTGTTTTTTCCCTGCTGTGATTGGGGCAGCATTAACTGCCTCCCAAACTGCTGTCACTAATTGGTCTCAGTGCTCTTATTAAACCAAAACTGGGTGACAAATTGTTTGCACTACTCTTGGACATTGAGCAAACAGTCTCAAGCACACTCCCAGTGAGAAGATGCCTTCTGCCATGAGTAAACACACGTTTTGACTTAACATCAGCTCTTCAGAGTTGGCAGGATGCAACAACAGAAAGTCAGTAACAGACACACAGGATAACTGCAACCGCAAAGCGGCAAATTAGATCATGCTGCTTCACACATTATCAACAAATTCAGGTGCTGGAAATTTAATGGCCAGAACACAGATGAGCAGATGCAGGGAAGACTGTTTCCTGCAACAAGGTCCAAAAGTATTTGGGAAAGTTACAGCTAAACTAGAGGGAATGCTCACAAAGTCATCAGCAATCCTGCTTTAGTATCAGTGCATTACTAGCACGTCAGGAGTTAGCGTGGCACGCTGCAAGCTGTGCTAAGGCTGTAACAAAACATAATGCTAGAAATTACTGTAAAGTCATAGAATAAATACTTTTCCTGTAAGATTTTGAGATGCATACTAGCAAGGTACCTGCAAGAAAAAACTGGTATGAGTGAGCAGCCTAGGAGAAGGCTCCTGCACTCACAGCAGTGAGAAGACGTCATGCCACACAAGCAAATGAAGCAAGAGACTGCAGACAGGAAACTCATGAGCAGCAACCTGGAGCTATGCCATTGCGGGATTTTAAAATCTAGCAGTTAATAATGTCTTTGCTCTGTAACTAAATAGCTTCTGTAAATAGCTTATTAAGGGCTTATTGATACACAAGATGTTCCCTTCTGTCAGGCCATCCTGCCAGGCTGCAGAAGAGCCCCAGCTTCACAGGATGGACGGACCAAGTGGCCATCAAAGGGACCTGGTGTTGCCCTAACACACGTACACTCTCCTGTTAATGCCTGTCTCACTGGCATGTTCTGCAAAGCCCACACCCACACGTACTTACAGCCTGAGTTACTGCTAATCAGAAATTCAATGGCATCTGAAGGAGCAGCAGCAGCATACTAAAATAAAAGTGGTTGTCACTATTTTCAGACAGGCGCCAAAAGGCCCATTTGTAACATTCACAAGCATTTCTGTGCAGTTACCCATTCAATGATGCAGAGTCTTCAGCATCTAGGTCCCACAGCTATCCCGAGGCCCAAATGTACAAAATCCCCTATGAATTAGTTCTACATGAAATGCCTGTTCTAATTTTTAGAAGCCATGTTTTCCCTCACAAGCCTCCTCTAAGCAGCCCCTGCACTGTACAAGCGACATGCAACCTCTTTCCCACAACACATGCATGGGCACAGTGCTCAGACCCCAGCAGCAAAAGGTGTACTCCATCCTCTGACTCCAGTTAGGGCCACAACTGGTGCTCAGACCTTCTGTAATTCCCGATATCACCAACTTGGCTGTAAGTGCTGCCATTACAGGCAGCTGCCGTGGCTTCTCCCAGTCCCCAGGACAGCAGGGGTGTGATGTGAGTGTCACAGTGTGTTAATGGACGAAGGACAATCACCCCTCACTATCCTCTCAGTGTGGAGGTACCACACACACGGAGCCCCTAGCCTGAACAGCCAGCACAGAGATGGCCATAGGAGTGCCACTAACTTACACCAACCACGGCTGCTGGCCAGGAGATTCCAGTTTACCTGTAGTCATGTTTACTCCAGGGAAGAGACCCACCTCCCAGCATCTCCCAGGGATTTTCCTATCTTCCCTTCCCAGTTCTGCAGGAGTGAAGAGCCCATCAGACTTTCAGGCCCTGGAGATGGCACCCTGGGTATCCATACACAACCCTCGTCCTCCGCATGAGCCTGCTGAGCACTCACTTTATCCCTAACCCGCAGGGCTGGTGCTCTCCAAACCTAACACGACAGGAAATGTCTCCTGCCTCCCTGCAATCACAGGATTCCCATCCCACAGTGTCGCAGACCGTCCCCACCTGCCGAAGACACTGCAGGGGCAGTCACGGCCACAGAAATCGCACATCCGTTTCCCCAGCTGGGCCAGCGGCTCCCAGAGAGGTCACGAGAGGGACCAAGAGCGGCTGGGGCCGAGCTGCTCAAAGCCCGGGGCAGGTGCTCCGAGCACCGGGCTATGCTCTGCCACCGCGCCGGCACAAACCCAGCCTAGGACAGCCAGGAAAGCCCTGCTGCCTGCGAAGGGCCAGGGCAGAGCCGCCCAGCCCCGAGACCGCCAGCAGAGCCGCCCCCGCCCGGCCCGGCCCACCTGCAGCCGCTGGAGGTAGGAGGCTGGCGCGTAGCCCGTCTCGCCAGAGCCGGCGCGGGTGACGAGCCACCAGTGCTGGTTGCTGCGCTCCAGCAGCAGGAAGGTCTCTCCGGCAGTGAAGGGCAGTGAGTTGGGCTCGGCCGAGCGGAAGCTGTACAGGGCCCGGTACATGGCGACAGCACCGGCACCAGCAAAACCGGCACCTCCGCCCGCCCGGACCGGACTGGCCCAGCCCCTGTCAGCCCCGCCCCCCACGTCCCGCCCCCACGTCCNGTACAAAGGCATGTCCACAAGAGGTCCATTTATAAATGCAGTCCTTTGAAAATACCTCATGAATGGCTGCTAAGAAATACCTTTTTCCACTAATGATTTATAACAATATGTGTCCTCTAAAACACTTAAGTTGCCCTTAACTCAGACTATGATTACTGACAGTGACTGTTTCTTTCAATAACAATTCTTGAACTCATATAACTGACTCCATTAAGCACGGACGCTTCCCTGGCACCGGCCCATTTGTGTCCCTCCTCAATCACACAGTTGCCTGGGTCACTGCTCCCGCCTACCGCCCATCGCCAACGCGCACCAGGTCCCATTGACCCCAGCTGGCCGCAGGCACAAATCGCTTCCCCACTAAATCCGCCCGTCCCGGCGAGTGTCCCCAAGCAGCCCCTCCTCTCGGAATGCCGTATTGGAGCATCCGGCACCACTGTGTCCCCAAAGTCCTTGTGTGCCCGCCAGCCCTACCCTGGGTGCCACGAGGTCTTCCCCCAGCGAGGTCCCCTGGGCCAGTCCCGTTCCCCGCCACTCCCCCAGCATGGGATCAGGGCACGACCAGGGCTGGCTCTGACCCGCAGCGGGCACAGTGACCTGGCACGTGGCCGTGGGGACGTGGGACGTGGGACACAGCTGGAGCTCTCCAAGAAGACACAGCAGCCCCCAGCCCCATTCATCTCCTTGCCCCATTCCAGGAGAACAACCCTTTGGGACACTACCCCAAGTAGCCCAAGACCCCTGCNTCTTGCTGTCCCGGAGAAGTGGGCAGCAGCCCTGCAGGGCATGGTCCCCTCTCCCTTTTCCCCAGCCAGGGCTTTCTCCACGTTGACCCAGGAACAAGACAAATTTTCCACCTGGCAAAGCCAGCACAGACAGCCTAGGAGCAGGGTGGGTGGGGACCTGATTACAACACCCCAGTGGGACTACTACATACTCTGTAGCAAAGCCCACCAGAAACACATTCCTCACCCATCCTACCCACCCTGCCATCTTGCCAGGATGCAGAGATGGAACAATCCACAGATCCTCGCTCACAGTTATAGAGGAGTTTAATTAATCCAGAAACCATTCACAACCTAATCCAACCAGTGGTAATACAATAAAAATCAGTCTTGCAAAGGCCACAACCCCTGCCTGCTCCCAGCAGAGCCCACTCAGGTCCCCAGTTTTCCCAGCACTGGCAGTGAGATAATTCTGGCTGATCCTGTTTACGCAGAGATGGAGGATGGAGTGGGAGTGAGAGGTTGCCTAGACTCCTGCACTGCAACAGGTACTGGGAATCACTGCAGTGGGCTGAAGTTGGGCACGCTCAGGATGGAAAAACAGCAGGGTGCTTTGATTGGGAACTGTGAGATGTAATTGGGGCTGATTCCTTCAGGAGCCTTTTAGGTCTGGATTTCCTGCCTGGTCACAGTCCCTTCCAGATGCCCAGCAGGGAACAGCATGACGGTAGGCAAGGATTGAGCAGCCAGGGATCACCACTGCAGGAGAGAAAACCTTCCCACTTGTGGAGTCATTATTCTTGGCACCATCCGTATCCCACGGGAACAGGATTCTCTGCTTGCCCATCCCCTGTCCGGTTCGGCTGCAATGTTCACTCTGCCACTGTGCCCCCGCTACAGGTGAGCCCTGGCCACTCCCTGGCATGAGTCCAGCTGTTTGTGCTGGAATAACGGCGCTTTGTTTCCACGAAGTCGTCAGCACAGGCTGTGCTGGCAAGCAGAGGCAGCTGAGGGGCATGCAGGCACCCATCACCCACCTCCCACATGCACAGCAGCAGCAGCACCCCAGTCTCTTCCTCTGCTCAGCACAGCATCCAGGCTCTGCCAGACAGTGGCTGAGAAGGATTTCCTCTGTAAAGGCCCCTGCAAATCCTTCTGTATCTGGGTAGAATGCAGAGCCCAGGACAAATTCCTGCTGCTGATGAATCGACTTTGAATTGCAAGTGCCGGGTGATTTATATTGGACAGGGAGGGGCGACAAACAAGGATCTTGCTGCGTCACATGCAGGTGACTTTTAAAGCTGAACTTAAGACCTCAGGACATAACACTTGCATCCCTTGCCTTCAGAACCTTGGGGACTGGGATAACTGTAAAATATGAAGGGCTCAGTGCATGCATGGCAGCCCCCACACTCTTGTTTTCCTCCAGAGCTGTGGAGGGGAAGCATTGCACAACAGCACTCATATGATTGGAACACAAACTTGCCAGCTCCACATACACTTATATAATTCTGCACAGTCTGCTCGTCAACATGTTGCAAAACAGCAGTGGGATCAATCGCTCTACTTTTAGGTATACAAATATTATTGCACTCCCACCAGCTTTCTCTGGGTGAAAAGTCATAGGGATGTGAGGTGTTGCAAGGACCCCAGGCCCACAGCTCTGGAGACAGTGTCTTTAGTGTGTCCTGAAGAGGCTGGGGGTGTCCATGACCAGGATGGCCAGGAATTGGAATACTTCTTGGGCATGTCCCTATTTCCCAATTTCCTGACAGCTCTGCCTCCTGGAAAACCGCATTAAAAGGCTATAGATAGGACCCCCAATAGCATACATCAGTATTGCTTCCAGAAGATCTCACCTCTCCAACTACATCTGCTGCCTTACAGGAGAAGCCCCCAAACCAGTGCTGCCTGCCAGCAAACTTGGAAGGGTGCTCCCGTCAGCAGGAGCAAGTCCTGCTCCTGCCTCTTGCAAGGAACACAGTGATCTGTGCTGAGTCCGAAAACACCAGCGAGGGGCTGCTCTTTTAGAGGCCACTTCCCCGTAGAGCACAACATGTGGAGAAGCTGAAGCTGCCGGGACAGTGGGTGGCTCTGGGACCACTCTGTTCTGCCTGCCTGGGGGGCCGAGATGCCTGCTGGGCTCCTTGCGCAACCCGTCCTGCACAAAGCCGGAGCTGGCTGGGGCCCAGACCCCTCCTGTGGCCGGAGGAAGGAGCAGCCAGTGCCTGCCAACAGCTATACTTCCTAGAAATGAAGAAGACAGAAGGTCGGGAGAGTTGAGGGATGGTGGAGGGGGCCCAGGGGATGCTGCGGGAAGGATTGAGGCACTGCAGGTCACAAGGCAAGCAGCACACAGCCCAGCCTGTGCCCTGTAGCTTCTCTTCAGGAAAACAAGCTCTTTGGCTTCACACAACAGCTCTCTATTCTTTGTTAAACTCTGCTCACGCCCAGACCTGATGAGCCCTTTGCCAGCCCACGCACTCTGTGGACCGGCATGGCCCCATCCCAGCTCTCCCTGCCGGGGCAGCTCTGCAGGCTCCAATGCCATGCTGCATGAGCACCACTCCTTGGGCTCCCCACGCTGTCCTTCCAGCCACAGGGCTGTCAGGTGAAGGACACTTCCTGACTTCACATCTGTCTCCAAGCAGGCCAATGCTGCCTTGCCCAACACCATCCTGCTCACATCCTTTCCTTGTTGCATGTGGGAAGAGCTGCAAAACAAGGGGTTGCCTGGGGTGCAGCACTAGATGCTGCCTCTGTGGGTTGCAGGAGCTCCTCTGCTTCTCTTTCAAAGAGAAATTGAAAAGATTCCACAGGTCAATGCAGCCTGTCGTAGCTGCTATGGTGAAAACCCAAGAAAGAGAAGACATCACCTCATCTGGAGCTGGCAGCCCAGCACGGCAGGCACCAGCATCACCATGTGAGGCTGCTGCCAGTGTCACCCTTTGTTGCCCATACAGTTTGTGGGGCAGAAGTGACAGGGATCATGGCCCTGCTTACATCCTTTCCATGAGAGGGAGCTCTGGGCTGGTGGGTGGATGCAGTGGGCCCTGGTGAGCAGATGAGAGGTGCTGGGATGGGGATTCCCCACTGATGGAGCAGGGTGCTCAGCCTGGTGGGGGCTGTCTCCAGGGTTTGCTCTGCTCTCATTCAGGTGTCTGAGTTACAAGCTTCAAACAAAGGCCAGGCAACAGAGGGCTGCAGGGAGGCCCATTAGCCAACCCTCATTTCCACACAATTGAAGGAAGCTTTGCTTCCAGCCAGGGACACAAGCCATTCATTCCCTGCCCTCTCTGCCCTGCCCTACACGACTCCAAAGCTTGGGCACTATTGGAGGTGGCCACAGGGCAGTGCAGGACTCTCACCTTATGCTAAGGATGGATCCATGCACAGGATGGACAGACAGTGGCCCTTAGCCCCACTACAGCATCACCAAATTTGTTAGCCTCCAGCCACACAAACTTAAGTCCACCACCTTTAGAAACAGGGAAGGCACAGCTGCTGGGCCACACAGCACCCAGTCTCCAGTACTGGATGCCACAGAGGCATCAGGGCACAGGGTCCCTCTGCCCCTGTGCGCTGAGAACCACCGTGTCCCCAGTGGCTCAGGTCTGAGGCCTTTGTAGGCCCAGGGCCAGAGTGAACCATTTTCCCCTGGGCAGGGAACATGGCAACTTTGGGCTGCTGCCCTGTGAGGTGTCACTGCTTGGCCACAATACTTTGTTCTCGCTCCATAAAAGGTATTTTGTGTGTCTCTCCCCACTGGCACAGACCCAGCTCAGGGAAAGAAGTCCAGCAGCTACACAAGAGGCAGCAGCACAGGATGGAGGCAGTGCAGGGACAAAGGTGCCCTCTTCTCCAGCAAAGCCAGGGGCTTTCCCCTGCCTCCTCTTGCTTCTGCCCTGCCCAGCCCCAGTGCTGGGGAGGCCACCTACCAAAACATCCCAGCAGGTCCAAAGAGCATCACGCACTCCCCACATCAGTCCCCAATGCCCTGGCAGCAAAGCAGAGCTCAATTCACTGGAGAAACTGGTGCCAGCTGCTGGAATGTGTTTCATCTCTAGCCAGTTGATGCATGGCAGTTCCCATCAGCCACCCCAGTTTTGGGCTAGAAGCGACCTGTTTATGTAAAGCAAGCTCCCCAGAAGCCTGTGGCTGGTGCAGCATCCTCCAGGGGCAGCCATAGGAAAGCAGAAGCAGGTGCTTAGGGGCCTGGACCCAGCCAGGCTGGACCACATGCTGTCTCTCACCCAGCCTCTACAAAGTCACCGGTGCAGGGTCAGACCCAGCGCACTGCAGCCACCCTGGGAAATGGGGCTGCTAGGGCAGGGCTGGCAGGAAAAGGTGAGTCTTTTCCAAGCATCAGGAAGCAGACAGGGAAGAGACCAGACATAGGGGAGCCTTGAGGAACAGGGACATGCACTCAGCATTGTCCTTCATGGAGCAGAGGCTGCAGAAATTACAGAATGGGGGGTCCCTGCCAGGGCACAAGCTATCCCAGCTCCTGTTCCTCGTCCCAGCAGCAGGGATGCTCTGTGGAGGTACCTCTCCTGTGGTGCAGGGCTCCTCAGGACACAAGGGAACCAGCCCAGCTGCCCCCTCCCAGTGCTCTTGCTGGCACAACTAGCACAGAGGGAAGCTCACAGTCCAGGGAGGACCAGAGCTGTGGGGAGCCATACTCAGACCATGTACAGGAACATAAAAAGCCCTCAAGTCTATTCCTGAGTGCAACTGCTGCTTTCCCATTATTCCATCACTCTGTCCTTTGCCATGGTCCAACAGGCAGGTGACCACAAACACCCTCCTCAACCCCTGCTCATCCCATTTCTGTCCTCCAACAAGGTCAAGCACAGGGCTGGGGGGCCATTTACAAGGACTGTGGGAACCTCATTCCCACCTCAACATGTTGGCAGTTGCACAATTGCCTTTCCACAAACAAGAAATTGCTTGGAGGGATGCATGGAGAGCAACATGGAAGGAAAAGAAACTTGCTCTTGAACTTTGCAAGATAGTATGCCATTTAGAGGTACTTGCACAGGGGTTGCCCCTTTTTTAACCTTCAAGGATGAGGCGCAAGGAAGGGATTTTTCCTCCTGATGTTTTGCTGTTACATATGTCAAAGTAACTAATGGAAAAGGTCTTCACTGTTCCTGCTCCCCCACTCTCAGCTGCTGCAGCCCAGGAAGCTCCCAACCACTTGTTGCTTTGGAGCCCTGGCACAGCATCTCTTAATCCTCAGACAATATTGGCAAAAGGATTTTAGCAGTGAGCTTGAGCCCACAGGGGCAGATCTCTCCACCTTCCTGCAGCAGCAGCAACTGCACCTGAGGGTTTGCTATTATTCCGTATGGACCCCCAGCCCCCAGTGCTCCAGGTCTGGCTGCTGACACCATACTGCTGAAACTGTGTATAGACCAAGCTTACCCCACTGACAGTGTTTCTGCAGCTCCCTGCCTGTAACCCAGAGCTGTGTCTGCAAGCCTGTTCTGAGAGCAGCTTGCATCAGAACAAATGCAATTGTTCTCATCAGATTTTATTAATTCCCTCCACAGTTCCTACGTAACACACGTACATTTTAGGGGACCTTATCCCTGCTAATTTCAGACTACATAGTCAAACCATGTATCAGATGAATCTGCACAGGGAGGCTTATCCATAAGTAGCAGCAAATGATAGGTGACTACAGTGCCTGCCAAGGGACTTGTCATTAGAAGGGGTCATCACATCCTAAAGTGGAGAACTGAAAAGGAAAGACCACCTTGCAGCCTTGGCCCCTCTCCTTGTGCTGGGCACATCTTGGGAACAACAGGCAGGAGTGCTGCTCATCAATGCTGAAGACATTTTGCAGTTGAGATGCCAAGAATAAGTAGCCCCATCCTCACCCCTCGCCCAAAGCTTTTTGCAGCCAATGCCAGGAGTGGTTCACAGGGCCCTGTCAGGTGCACTCACCACTGGAGTCTCACACAGAAGCAACATATGGCCTGTTCAGGCTGGACAAGCCCATCTCGAGACAACAGCCCATGTACTGGCATAAAATATTGAGGTGACTGCAAGATGTAAAAATATCTGTTTAAAATCAACATCAGTTGGTGCCTGAACACTGAACAAAAACCAAACAAAAAAACCCCCCTTTTATAAGCAAAGGTAAAATACTTTTAAAACTACAAAGGAGCACAGGAGAGCCATCAGACAGACTTTGATCAGGAGAACTTGATAGCAACTGCTGGGAATATGAAACTGAAGCTACAGGGCTATAGCCAACTGAAGAGGGTGACCTTCCACAAGCAGATCTGCAGCCTTCCTATCACACCCCACCTCTCCTCTCCTAAGCAAGCCTGCAGGCAAAGTATGGGCCAGGGAGATGATTCACCTGACTCATCTGCACAAACTGACTCCTTCATTCTGATTATCTGTAACAAGAACTTCACTCTTACCTCAGCACTTCCACACCCATTTTTCTCTTGCACTATATCATGATGACGTACAAACCTCTCAAGGGGAGAAGTCCTGTATCTAAAAATGGCTAGATAAATGATCCTCTTAACAGAACCTCTGGTTTAGTTACTCTGTTACTTCAGCTACTCAACTACCCTCTCACTCTGATCCTTCTCTTCCTGTCAGTTTGTCCCAAGTAAGATTTTAAGCTGCTTAAGGTAGTTTTCAGCTTTGGCAGTTCTGCCCTGTTTGCTGCTGTTGCAGCTATTCCTGTACAAGTTTTACACATTTTGCCTCAGCTTCAGTTAAATAACATCTATAGCATTCTAGAAATAGGTTACACAGCATAAGATCTAGTTACAAGACCTGGGAACAAGAAATAGGTTGTTGATTCCAAGAGCAAGTTCTCATTGATCAGTTCTCATTCTGGCTGGAAGGGACCTCTGGAGGCCTCTCAGAAGGTGTCTTTACCCCATCTACGCAGGCCCTGTCATCTCAGCCTCTCCTTAAAGATCAGGTGCTGGGCCCTGCCAGCTCAATAGCTCTGCTGGGCTTGCTCATCACTCTTGACAGGAGGCCCAGGACAGACATGCTATCCCATAGGTGGTCTCATGATGCAAATAAGCCTTACTGTTCATATGCTGCTTCTGCATTACACCAGAGACCAGAGATTTGAGCTTCCTCTCCTTCGCAGTCACCAGCAACAACAGAAGCATCATTTACAATGAACAAAAAGAATTTTATTGGAACATATACACACAGGGGTAACAGAGGTATCTGAGTAATCAAACATGGAATGTTTAAGAAAGTTAAAATAAATAAGGATACCAAGTTTTGCCAGTGCTAGGTCCAGCACCAATGTAAGTAAATGCCCTCTGAACAAGTCTGACTCTGACAGGCTGACTCTGACAGGGCCATCTCTGTAGAGTCTGTAAAGATTCCTACCACCAGAAAGTGGCCAATCATTTTGGAATACAAAGAGTCACAATAGTGCTTTCTACTGATGTGCATTCACACTGTTTATTCGCTACTTTCATCTCTTATTTCTTTAATAATATCTATTAAATTCTGGAGTCCAAAAACATAACCCGTGTCTTGGCCCTCATGCACCACACTATCTTCTCCATAGTACTTGCAGGTTGTGTGGGCAAAGTCTATCATGCGGACATCAACAGTACTGGCAGTTGGTTTGTAGGCATAGGCTCCTGCTGACTCATCTGAAGATTCTTCTGAAAGGTCCTCTAGGTCCTCTGGATCCGAGTCAACAGCAACTTCCTGCCTTTCTTTTCCATCATAGATGATCAGCAAGGAGCTTGAGTAGAAGCGATAGGACTCCTGTTTCTCCAGCACAGATTTAAGTTCAGTAAGTTTTTTAATAACTGACTCAAAGAGTTCTCTGCGCAGGTATTTGCCATTATGAAAGAACTGGTAAAGTGCTTCTTTGAATCCCTGGACTGAGAGTTTTCTTCCATGGTATTTATTCATGAACATCAGCTGGCCAGTGCCTGCCTGGTAGACCTGCATACACAAACACAAAACAAGAAAAAAGGAATATTGCTGGTACACTGACAACAAAGCCTTGAGGGGACACACACACAAAAATATAAACTAAAAAAGCACGTTCCCTAAAGCTTTTATAAGATGACATACTACTCTCTAAAATTGCTCTTGCACAATTATAGAAATTGCTATCAACAAATCCAGCAGTGCCTGTGCAACTTAGAGGAAGTGGAAAATTCCTTCCGTTTAGATTTGAGCTTTTCCACCCAGAATGTAAGAACAAGGACTTTAAGTGAGATTAGAAAAGCTGCAGCCAAGATCTCCAAAGTCAAACTGCAATTTGTACCACAGCCACTCATTCAGCTGATTACCTGCCTCTGCTCTAGGATGCACCAGTTGATTCTCAGCATGCTGAGGATCGGAGTGACAGCAAACATTCCAATACAAAACTAAGTACCCCATAACCTGTATTTTAAGAAGTCAGAGGTGCTCCTGCAGGAAGGCATAGAGGAGTGGTTTATACAACCCATAGTTCAATAATGCCTCAACATCTGGGTCAAGAAAGGATAGCAGGTGCTTCCAAAGTTCCTCTTTATTCTCCAGCACAGGTCAACACTGGAAAGTGAACAATGGTCATATGCCCTGCTCAAATCCCAGCGCACTGTGGTAGAAATGCATCTCCCACACTTTCATTTCTGCCTCATGTTTTTCTCTGAAGTTGAACAGTGAAGCTGAACACTACACATGCCAACAGTCCTGCTGTGGAACAAGTTCTAGCAAACACTGCTAGCATTCCTGGAATCTACTGGATAGGAGGAGAGAAGCTTCAGGAAAAAACCTCAAACACAAACATGTTGTTTCCCATTTGTCACTCTAGGAATACAGAAACAAGTAAACAAAAAATTCAGGTGAAAGTCCACACAATGTCTCCTCATCTGGCAACAAGTCTTATCACATTTACCAAGCACTTCTTGCCTGCACTTTGCAACAGGTCTACTTCAAGCAGTGAAAGATCTCTGGCTTTTCAAAGTTACAGAACAGAACTAAATGCTTCTTAATATTTTGACAAATTTCCATGTGCTTAATTCAAAATGCATATAACTGGCTCCCCCCCAACTCTTCCTTGTGCTATCCTGAAATGCTAACTGAATCAGTAGTTTTAACAGTTTTGAATTGCTGATACAGTGCAGGAGGCTGTTTGTGTGTTCAGAGCCTGCACTCATTCATGCAGAGCATGGGCTGCAGGTAGCTCCTGCAGATGCTGCCACTTCCAACTGATCAGTGATACTCAAAATCCTCGCTCCCCTCTGTAAAGAAGATGAAGCACAGCAGCTCAAAGGTAACAACTTGTGAGATGGCTACATAAACTCAAAACTCCACTAACAGAAATAGGTGCAAGGTTGTTGGCCACACATTATGAGTTCTCCTCTCACCTGCATGCCACAGACTCGCACCCCTATCACAGCCGAAGTGCTCTGCTGACACTTGCGGATCTGATTCGCCTTTTTCTCCTCAGACGCATCGTCACCATGCTGCCGGGTCCCCATCTTCAGGTCCAGCACACATGGAACCTCGTAACGAGATGTGAGGTTCTCCAGCAAAATGAATTCTGATCAGTTAAGGAACAAGCCTCACAATGAGGAATACAGCTTTTAAAAACATTACCACATATTTCATAGTGCCTCACTCTTAACTTTAAGCATAGTCAAAACATGCCTAGTAGAAAGTAATCTAGAAAAATTACAGATACATAAACTTAAGATGCCCTCTGTTTTAAGCCAGTTCCAGTTTTACTGGTCTCGAGAGACTAGTGAATTTCCACATTAAGTGAAAACCAAAAGCAATCAGGGTTATACAGAAATATAACGTGGCAGCTGACTTTGAATTATGAAGTATTTCCTGTCCAGAAAGAGACTTTTTTTTCCTGTGGGAAGGGAAGATTTTGTGTGTTTGTATTACCAATCAAAACCAGTGAAGCATTTTCATACCATCTTTACAACTTAAAAACATCTGTATTATTGCTGTGCCAAAGTTATCACACACTTCTTAGGCAACTGAATAATAATCTACAGTGAAATGATGAGCGTAACAGACAAAAAATCCTATCAATTTGATAATTTATTAGTCACAGCTGTTTCAGTAAACCATCGCCAAAACTCCTCACACGTGAGAAATTTGTTTACCTCAGTATTTAGACACTACTGCTTTTGCAGGATGTATCAGTTGCATCCAAGCCTACAGCAAGATCATTTTTTTATAGAATGCTCCAGGTAGAGATGAGTTCACAGCACAAAACCAATGTGCTTCAACCTTCATGGATTCAGTCAGTTTTTTGTTTCTCATGCTCCAATCCTACATGACTGTTTATAGTCAACTTTTCTTAAAGCTCATTAAAAAGAAGCTACTAGAAGCAGAAACTCCAGGCACTGGAACATCCTCTAAATTTAACTGATGAAAAGAGGAAGAGGACACTGGTTTTTAAGATCGCCAATATCAAAACAGTAAAAAAAGTATCAGAACTCATCTCCTTCGAAAATGCTCACTAGAAACTGTCCTTGTGGAAGACACCAAACACATTATGCAGTAAAACCTGTTCACTAACCCATAAAGTGAAGATTTTAATTCAGTTCTCTGAATTTCCTAGCTTAGGTAGTTTGTTACATGCTGGAAAAGCCCATTTCTAGAAAGTGCTGGCAAACCCTTTGAAGATGCCAAATAAGTCACAGCTTCAGAGAGTCTCTTGGAACTGCAGTTAAGCCTGCTCTGTACTTTTATCTGGAATGATCAAAAAATAAGAGGCAGAGCCCTGCCCATTCCATTGTTACAAGGTACTTTCAGGAAAGGATACTATATTGATTTCGGTGCTTTGCATTTTCCTTCATCCGCTGTAACTGTTGCTGGTGACATTTCATGCTCCAAGGATTATGGTGTTTAAACTGAGAACTGACATTTCCTTTTTTCTCTACAGTATAATACAGGACTTCAGATTTCTTCAGCCACTCAAATTCTTCCTCCAGTTTGTGACTAGAAAAATAGAACAAAGTAGCAAATTACAGGTCAAAAGGAAAAATAAGCTCTTGAAGAGGGATTGTCAATGGATTTAACTTTACAAGCTATTTTGCTCACCTTCATTAACAGTAAGCAAAAGCTTTATTTTCCCCTCTGTACATGTGAACAAGATGTCCATGAGTAGTATTTCAACTATTATAAAGCCACTTCCATACTAATAAAAATGAGTATATAGCCAAATGTTAAATAATACGTCGTAATTCTACTTGTATATCCTTTACCTGTGAGCATGACTTCTATGAAGAAATGCAAGAGGTAGCGATGCACTTTAAGTTTTATCCTTTGCTAAGGTCACTGTTTTTAGCACAACACATCACAGCTCACAGTTTATGGTGGGCACAGTTAATAGGAATGAACATGGGCGAAAAAGTCACTAGCAGGGATAAAGCACGATTCCTAACAAAGTATGCCAGACATAGTAGCACTTAAATATGTTCAAGGTTGGGGTTTTTTTACTTATTATTCTTCTGCAAGTGGATGAAGAAGAGGTAGGGGTAGGGGTGCTTTTTTGTGGCTGGGTTTGTTTGTTTTGTGGGGTTTTTTTCCTCTTTCTGAAGCTTCAAAAATAACTTTGGGAAACTTGTTTCAACTGACCACAGCAGAAAAAAATGAAACTTAACCTTTACTGAGGGCTAAGGACATACTAGTTTCACTAGTGAACCTGTCTGCACTGAAGAGGTCAGGATAAAACAAAGAACAAGAGAAGAAAAGAAAATTAAAGCAAAAGAGTTCTGGAGAATTCTCTGAAATTCTGGAGACCAGAATTTGACAGCTAAAAGTCAAACTTACTTTTTCATTTTTTCCTCCTTCCTGTGCTGCCGGACCCATTCCTTAGATATCTTCTCATTTTCTAACAACATTGTCTTTTTGTTAGTCCACCGCAATAGCTTACTTTTGGGTTCACAGTCAGAGTTATCTAAGTTTTCTAAGTTATCGTGGTCCCCATTTAATGGATATGCTATTAGACATAAGTTTCCATCTTCATCCTCTTCAAAGCTCACTGATACCACACCTGAAGAGAAAAAGGACCCAGACAATTATGAACTGCTCAAGTGACAAGCAAGCCTTTTAAAACGCATTCTTTTACACTAAAAATACAGCAACTTTATTTTTTCTCTTACCCCAGTCCTTAGTTTCTATCTTGCCACAGGCCAAACCTCATCTGCCAACAAATATCAAAAGAGCTAGACACAAATGACACCTCACAAAAGACAATTTATCATATTGGCACAACAATGATATAAAAGGTCATTTTTTTTCTCTCTGAGGCAGTAAAGTAACAATAAAATAATAACAGGACACAATTTCAATTAATAAAAATTTTTATTAATGAAAAAAAATCTGACTGGTCTGATTCTAAGTGAGATGTAAAGCATTTATTAATATCTTGCAGTGAAAAGTGACCTACACAAAAAAAAAAAAAAAAATCCAAAGCAAAAACTTGTTAAATTTTGCATGACAGCTAAGCAAAAAGCACTTATCCAAACAATACTTGGTTTATAGATCTCCAAGGGAAAGATACGCAAGGACAGCAAAACAAGGGAAATGTCACATTTCAACAGAAACTAGTCCAAAAGCTTCCACTTAGAATCATCATGTTTAATTATATATTTTCTTCTATTTTTTGGAATATATTTTATTGATACTGGTTATGCAGCAATCTTGTGGAATAAGTAACAAAAATGCAATACAAAGCAAATCTGTCTTTGGTACAGAAACATGGTGAACCTCAAAAGCATTTTTTTCTCCTCATCCTCCCCTCAGGAGTCTCTAGAGCACTGCATTACATTTTAAGAGTCTTAGTGGAACACTGACAGATGTGCCCAGTGCTATATGAATAAGTCTCAGGGGTTAATGGAGAAGCCATAACAATTATCTGAATTGTTTATTTTGTTTTCCAGTCCTCTATTTCAGCTCGATCAGTCTGCACAGTGCTTGCAGCTCATCACCAGCTAGGGGAGAGGTATCGGTGAGAGACTGGAATTTCTAAGCTGGGCAGGCAGCTCCCAGACCTGCAGCGGCTGCAGCAGGGAGTGCAGAAACTCTGACTGTGCCGCTGTCACAAAGGAAAGGACAATGTGAAAAAGACTGGGGGAGGCAGCTAGCAAATGGCTTCTTTGCCTTTACTCTGGGAAAAAACCCCCAGAGGTGGACCAAGTGAGGCCCCTTCCCTCTAAATCACTCCCCATACTTCCCAGAAAGCCACACACAAGTACAATTGTTCTATTACATTTTGAAAAGTATCATTCAAAGATCAGATTTTCTTCCAGTTCAACAGAACTTGTAATTAGACATGGCAAAAAGTCTCTGTAAATGAGCAGAGAATATTAACTTTGAAACATCACTGAAAGTCTTCCATCACTTTCACAAATGGAACACAAAACTTCATCACCATCATGGTTGTTAAAATCAACATGCTTTAAAAAGCAATTCCATTTTTAAAAAGTGCTTCAGACATATTATCTATTAATCATCAGGCAGCAATTGATGGAATAGGCGAAAGAAAAAGAAGTATTCCTGTTAACTACTGCAATTCTTAGAAGAATTGGAATTTCCACTCCTACATAACTTCTGACTCAGCCTCATCACAGCTACTTGATCCTTGCCTACCTAAACGCCATGAATTTTCATTTCCTTAATGGCAGAAATAACACTGCAAGAATTCAACAAGACACCTCATGGCATGTACTTAACTGAAATCGAAAGGTAAATCAGAGAAGAAATCAAAGCACAAAAGAGACCACAACTAAGCTTATACAAAACACTATTTATCCATCCTTACCAAATCCTTTGTAAACAAACATTAAACAAGAGACAAAAAAAAAAAAAAAGGCACAGCAGATAATTACTGAAAATATTCTCAAGCTGTTAACTAGTTACCTGTGCCTAAGGGAGATATATGGGCTATCATCAGCAGAGTTGCTCTGCTCTAATGCTGTTAGTCAGCCCAAACACCAACTTGGCAAGCATTTCCAACCTGCATCTCCACAGCCTGCCTCAGACAACATCAAAATACATGAAAAAAACCCCTAAAATCTCTTCCACACAGAAGAGATTTCAGAGAGAACAGAGAGCACAGGACACTTGCATTAACAGAAACAAAAAGCCCAACCCCATTCAAAGGTTTGGTAACTTACCCTCATACTGTGGAGTGAATTTACGCATTTCTGTTGGGAGAGTCTCATAGAACTGGTGTTCTCTCTGAATAAGAGGTTTACAGATGGTCGTGTCATTAAATCGGAGGACACAGGAGTGTCCTCCAACTTGGTGGACAAAAGGTTCGAGCAGGACTCCTTTGGAATAGTGCTCCACTTCCATTGCTCCAAATGCTGGGCTCATCCTTGTAGCACATTAGACAGAAGGCGGCAGCAATAGCGAAGGCAGTTCAGAGCCTGAAGCCTCCGAGACCCGCAGATGTTTACTCTGATTCAAAAGTCTGTTAAGGAAAACACAAGAGAGCGGCGGCCGTCAGTGTTCGCGCACGCTGCGGCCTGGGCAGCACGATGAGAGCGAAGCGGCGATGAGTACAGCCGCGCGCGCGCCGCTCTCGGTCCGGACGCGGCCGATTGTGAGCGAGCGCAGGGCGCAGCCAGGGAGGCTCTGGCGGACACGCCCCC
>VWYP01011724.1:63231-78444 GCA_013400435.1 Pycnonotus jocosus
AACCCAAAGCCCCACGAAAGCGGGGGGCGGGGGGGGGGCGGGGCGGCCAGCGCGCGACGCGCACGCGCGCAGCGGCAGAAAGAGCGCTGCAGCCAGCGCCGCTCGCCGCTGCCAACGAAACCAACCTGCGGCCACCTTGCGAGTCCCGCCGCCAGCCGCGCCTGTCGCACTCCAGCGCCCGACCGCGGAGACACGCGCGCCAGCGCCCCCAACTACACTGTCCCCTCCTGCGCAGGCTAGCCCAAGAACACAGGAATTAACACCGAGCGTACAATTCCTCCCTTCCAGGCAAGGACAGCAACCAAACAACGTCTAGAGTGGGACGTTGATTTCACTGGTTCATTCATAATAACATATCAGAAACCGAAAATATTACACAGATGCAAGCTCTTCACAAGCAAGCCGTAATGCTAATGTGCCATCTTCCAAGAACATTCTTTTTTCATACATTCAGCAGAAGGCAGTGCTCTGTGCCAGTTGCATCCAAAGATCAGTTTCTGTACCCCGTAATCGTACGCTACTCGGTTCTGGCCAGACGCCGGTTTCATGCAACCTGCACTTCAGAAAGCAATTAAAGGAGTGACGCTGAAAACTAAAACATGACTGTCTTGTTCTCTGCCTTCCAGTAAACTTTTAAGTCGAGTTACTCTAATTTTAGACCAAAGCTTTAATGATTAACTTTTTGCAGCTAAAACAACCTCATACTCCTTTTGCCTGAAGATAGTTACACAAACAATAATGCACTTAATTCAAAGAGACTACAAAGTGTTCTAGGTCACAGGTCTATTTTTATTTGTCCTCCTTAGATATTTAACAGCTTTACATTAACTGGAAAAGCAGAGACCTGCAGGCTTAAAGCAGCGGTGCTACCAGAACTACAGACGCATGTCCTGGACGTAAGAGCATTAATTTAATTAAACAACTAAACTGCTTAAAGAAACAACAGATCGATCAACTGAGTGAACTCCAGGTCCTGGAATGTTTACCTGCACCTAAGGTTAACAGGTCAATATGAGCTGAATGTGTTTTTGTTGGCGGGGCTTTCTGGTGTTGGGGTTTTTTTCCTCCTTTCTTCCAAGTGCCTTATTTAACAAAACATTATCAGGTTGTTGTTTTTTTCTTTTTTTCTACCTTTAACCTGGAACAGTATTCCCCAGAAACAATACTGTCTTCTGATAACCTATATTATTAAGATTAGAGCAATATCAATAAACTTTCATTTCTCTTTGTACTACTTTTAATTTCCTAGTACTATTTTTCTAATGCAGCTACTGCATCACCACAGAATTTTCTCACATACCTCAGCATCAACAATTTGACAGCTCAGAGACACACATATAAAAACCTCTCAGTTATACCCCAAACACAAACCACTTCGAAAAAACTTACCCAACTGCACTAAGCTGAGCAACCCTGAAGTGCCCAGATAGTGCAGAAAAGCAATGTAACCATGGCCTGTCCCCACGTCCTGGGCCGTCCAATGTATCTCTTCAGCTGTCACAGTCAGAAGGGAGCACTGTTACTGCTCCAGAGTCACAGATTTATTTCTCCATGGCTCTCCCCACAGTAGCACCCACTTCATGCAGAGCCACGCTGCTCTTCACTAAGACTCACCTAAAAGCTGACTTAACAGAACATATATAACACACTTGGAGCTGTCTCCAAACACACACTTGACAAGCCACATTAGCTCCTGAGTAAACTCTGAGAATTGTTTCCATTTTCTCCTACAGAACTTATAAGTATTAATCTGTATACTGCACCAGTAATTTTACAACTCTTGAGTTTTAATTAGGATTTTCTAGAGCCAATAATGCCTCCAGTCTTCTGGAATTTCTGAGGGAAAGCCAGTGTGCCAGGTTTCACTGGAGGTGTGGTAACATATGTACATGACCTTGCAGTGCCAGAGCTTTACACTGCACAGCCACACTTAACAGCCCTGCAGAACAGCAGCAGTACAAGAGCCTCTTTTTCCAAGACAGCATCACCATTCTGTGTCTGCCTTCCTAATTACCCCGATACAGAGACACTGATTGCCAACTGCAGCAATTCAGACTGAGAAAGTACCTTGCAACATCCTTTAACCTCAAACACTTAAATCTGTCCCAGTCCTCCTGCATTACAGCTGCATCACAAGTTAAGTCTTGAAGATATTTATGCCATGTAAATGACTCTAGCAAACATAACCTCCAACACAGATAATGTAGAGCTTGTTTACCCAACACGTCTTCAGGGAGCTCATTAGTAGCACCTCAACTTGTTTTTTTCCCATGGATGCCCAAGTAGTCTGGACAATACTTGTACACAGATCACCCCGTGCATTCAGCAATGGAACTGCCAAGCACAGAATTGGACAGGACTACTCATTCTACTTCACCTTTTCCTGAACAAGTAAGATCTGGCAGCACACCATACAGTGTAACTCCCCAATCAAGGAAAAAGAATGCAAGTTTTTTTTAGTGCTCCGATATTATAAGTTGTTATTATAAACGACACAGTATTTAGGTAGGGATGGGGGGGGTGAGAGGAATGTTAGAAACATTTGTACGTAGTCAAACACAGTGTATCCAGTCAGCACTAGCACAAGACAAATGTGAATCCACCACAAATAAAGGGGGAGGTTCACACAAATGAAGGTGAGTTTACTCTGCCTGTATTAGTAAGTTCTCCTTCTGTTTTTATCTTCCAAAAACTACAGCACAACTCCCCCATGTTCCATTTCTGCAACTGAATTTCTGTAGTACACATCCCTGCTGAGAAAGCTCTATTAATACAGCTCTGCAGCAGAAATTGTGTGCAAGGACTGCTGAACGGAGCAACAGCAATGAGTTCCTTGCTATAAAGCCCTTAGCCGAGCTCCTTCATTGTGCAAGGCAACTTAGTACCTTTTCATGAACTTAAAACGGCAGTGATTTGAACATAGTAACAGTGCTCAAGAAGATAGCAGCAAGACCACAAAATCTTGTCAACAATTTAGGTTTCAATGAGGCTTTAGTTTTCACTTTGATCAATTAACATACCAGCCATTCAAGAAGCCCTGTTTACCTAATAGATTCAGTTTTCACCCAATGAAATTCTTCTCACTCGCAAAAGATTTTGAATAAGAGCTCACATTTCTTTTCTACTTAAAACACTGCCTTAACATTACCATTACTAACCATCAGGATTTGTTTGTCATTTTGGCTCTCCTTAATATTTGGAATTTTGCCATTCAGATTAACAGGGCCTGGAACACAACTGTAATGCCCATCAGAAACACTTTGCACTGCTTCATTTATAAATACCTTAATTCCATAAACAGCCTCACAATACGCCAAATTGGTTACAGTTCCTTACAAATAAAAGCTTTGACCTAAGACCAACAGTTTCAAGTGGCATTGAGGATGACCAGCACAAGCACAATGCAGTTCTTCACTGCCTTTTTTCTGATTCTACACGCAGTTTGTTCTCAATGCTCTTTGGGGAAGAAAGAGCCCAGGACAGCTGTTTTTAGGCAATCTCCCCAGACAGCAAAGGCAGGCTCACTGTACCCTGCCCTTTTCCTCCTACATGCTTTTAAGTGCCTTTGACTAAGAGTTTTTGTTCAAACAACACATCAGCCAAAAAAGATTCAAAAAACCCTTCACATGTCAAGCACTTTAAGAGAAAAATCGGACATAACTTGAAGGAGCAAACAAATATGCCTAGACAAAGTAACATTAGCTTGAGCAATGTCATTCCTACAGTAAGCAGCAAAAGATGTTTAAAACCCAAGCCTGCAAACCAGAAATTACATTTATAGACATCCCCATCAATGTGTGACAATGACCATCAAAAAATACTGCAATGAATTCATGTTTTCAGGCTTTTAATATTAATCTCAGATGATGGCATTCTTTGGAAGGTACTTCCTGTCATTACAGATTCTCACCTTAGTCCCACGTGTATCTGCATTAATGAACACACCCTCTGGAGAGCGCAGGTCTCAATTAAGCAGCAGCTTCTTCCTTCAGAACAATTGCAAAAATAATATACCTTCTGCCAAAACTTTGTAATGGTAGAACTACTGATGCAGAGCTGCCCTTTTGTTATATCTGTTAAACTGTTAAGTCTCTAGTGCAGGCTTTTTATTTTGGATGGTTAGCATCTTCAACTCCACATAGCCATAAATCAGGTTTACAGGGACAGAAATAGCAAGGCAGCAAAGCTTTCTGCCTCTTCTTTTCTCAGATCACTGAGGTGTGCAGAAGAAGCTGATGGGGTAGAGATCTGCAGAGCAGAGCTGCTGCAGGGTGCTGAAGCAGACAAAGCAAAGCCTTTTCCCAAGGTGTCGTGGTTTGACACTGACACAACGCAAGGCAGCCACAAGAGTCACTTGCTCAGCCTCCTCTGCCACAGCTGGGCAGAGAAGAGAAAACAAAAATTAAGGAAGGGTTCACAAGCTGAGGTAAGTAGTGGGAGAAACACTTCAATGGCAAAACAGGCACAACATAAGGTTGCAAAATGAATTTATTACTAACAGAATCAGAGGAGGATAATGAGAAGTAAAATAAGCCCTTAAAATACCTCTCCTGGAGCAGTGGAAGAAAATCTCAGCAATGAACTGATCCAGAAACCCCCATGATTGGGGAAGAACCCCCATGGTTGTTGGTTGGGAAGGAGGGAGGGGCTGGGGGAAGAAGGAGTCCCTCCCACAGGTGACAGTTCTCCATTAACTTCTCCAGCATGGGTCCACTCTTGCGAGCAGCAGGTCTACTTGCTGCGATGTGAATTCCCCCCAGAGCTAGACGGTCCTTCCAAAACTGCTGTGACATGGGTTTCTCCTTCCCTGGCGTGCAGTCCTCCAAAGACAGGCTCCTCCAGCCTGGAGGCAGGGACCTTCTCTCTCCACCAGGTCTCCCACTGGATCACAGCCTCCTCCAGGCATCCACTTGCTCCAGCAAGGGCAACTCTCCCACGGGCTGCAGGCGGATATCTGCATTCCCTGCAGATCCCCCATGGGCTACAGGTAGACAACCTGCTTCACCATGGCCTGCAGAGGAATCTCAGCTCCAATGCCTGGAGCACCTCCTCCCCCTCCTTCTCCACTGACCTTGGCGTTGCCATGTCATTTTTTCCCTCTCATGTTCTCACCTCCTCCTCTTCTCTGACTAGGAGCAAAACCGTGCCTTTGCATCACAGAGGTGTTACCAGCCTCTCTCATTGGCCTAGTTTTGCCCAGCAGCATGTCCATCTTCAAAGCCATCAGAGATTGGCTCTGCTGGACATGGTGGAAGCTTCCAGCTGCTCCTCACGGGAGCCATCTTTGTGGTCTCCCTGCTACCAAAAACCAGGCTGTGCAAAACCAATATACAAGAGAAGAGAAGAATGGCACAGTCAGCCAACAGCAGAGAAGAGTATCAGTGACCTATTAGATCAACCAAAGAGAAAGCTACTTCAGCTCAAAGAACATTCAGGAAGAAACAACAAAACTGAGAATGGACACAGGAAGATGCAAATAACAAGGTGGAAAACACTGTGGTATGTTTTTGAGAGCCCACCAACTGTTTCATGCACAACATTGAAAAGGTACTTGAGGTCTGAGTTGGTAAGTCAATATATTGCTCAAAGAGAATGACCTTTCACAAGTGAACCAGGATAAACACATTATAAGAGCCTACAATAACACACCTATAAACCAAGAATGGTTACAGGAATTTTACAAGTCCTCATTGTTTCATTACTAGTAATGTGGTACTTTAGAAATAGCAAGGTACATTCCTTACATCAAAGAAAGCTGAGGATGCAGCCTTGGAGTATTAAAAGCGTTAGATATGTTAAACATGCTCACATTCAAAGGTCTTGCACAGCTTGTGAATACTTTTCATGAAAATCAATGCTATTCCTCCACACAAAACACTGTTTTGTTAGCAAATATGCCCAGAGTAACATTAGTAATGATTTGCTTTTAACATTCACTCTAGCTACTGCTTGGCTCAGGAACTGAAGTTACTCTGATGTGCTCTGTTTTCAGAAGTTCTTAAGATTAGAATGTAGATACTCATATCTTCTAGTGCCCAGTCAGCCAGCTTAGAACAGTATCAGAAACACATTTTAAAAATTAACTGCATCAGATTAGAGCGCAAACCTTTTAAAAGAAATGTTTCTAGTTCTTAACAGAAAAATGAGCTCTGCATTCATTTATCACAATTGTTTTTATCAATTCCTCATGTAATGCAAATCCTACACTACGATACTTTTTGAAGCCATTTGTACCTGCAATAGAATTAATATAACTAAACAGTAAAAGCTATTGTTTATAGTTTTAAACTCATTGAGACAGAAATGCAGAGCTCACATAATAATGTGCTTGTATGAATCCTACAGTTTTGGGGAAAGTCTGAAGAGCAGCCCTAAATTCTGCATTATTACAAAAAGCAAACATTTATTCTGGTAACCAGTTTGGAGGGAAAAGTTTCTCTTTGGTAGAAAAGTGCACTGACATTGTCAGTTCTCAGAATTATTTTATTTATAAACAAAAAATATTCTGAGCAGCAAATAATTCAAATTTAATAAAGCAGACAATGGTCTTCAACACCATGAGGGGTAGAGGGACAGTGTTATAGCATCAAGGGGGGGGAAGATACTCTTCTTTTTCATTAAGTGTAACTTGAAACAGGTGGTTGTGATGACAAAATGGTGCTGAGCTGTATCCTTCTATGCAAGTCAAGGTTATTTAAGCTCTTTTGCAGCAAATAAATCAATACAATGATCATTAAGTTACATGGCTTGTACTCAACGGGATGAGTAAGCATTATGCTGCATAAAAACACTCAGCAGAACACTTGCAAACTTAAGAATAACCATCTCCTTCAGACCTACATCTTCAGTCTATGTATGCTTTCCCTTCAGAAGCAGAAACGCTTTTCCTATAGCTTTTGGTTTTAAATCATGAGGGTGCTGAGTCAGACACTGTAGTGGCACCTCAATCGTAGCCACCTACAGACACAAAAAGCCAAGAATGAGCAAATTTTTTTTGTTGCATGTTGTGTGCTTGGGCTAGACCAATAAAAGAAGCCACCTGTTTCTTAAAAAGATTGATATAATGTGTGGGGTTTTTTAACTTATCTTTACTAAATGGCTACTAATTGCCGCACTACATTGCTGCAGTTTAGAAAAATCAAGTAATGCCTCGAGATAAATAAACAAATGCCTTAGATTAATTTCACAAATTAAGGACTATGTACTGCAGAGGCATACAGGTTATCCACAGAAAATTCTGAGTCAGGAGGGACCCACAAGGATCATAATTTACTTAATCATGCACAACAGATAGATTCTAGAAACCCAGAATTATACATGAACTCATGCACAAAATTCCTACAAAACATGTCTGCAAAATCCTTTGGGAACATGATGTCTCCAATGCAGTCTTGGCCCACCAAGGTAGAAAACTAATCCTGTTTTTAACATTAGCTTTCAAAACATTAGCAAACAAAAGATTCCCACCAAGGAAGAACATATTTTTCTGTTTTAAAACTGCCAAAAAATACCTTGAAATGCCCTAGCTTCTTCTGAGGATGTCAGCCATATCACACCTAAAGGTACTACTACTCTAGATATTTCTTCCACTCTGAAAGGATAGGGACAGTCTAACAGCAGCGACAATGGCAAAGGACTCACAAGTGCTACATTAAAGTCCTGTTCTGTCATTTCTCAGGAGTGTAAGACAGCACCCTGAGATATTCTTTCTTGTAACCAGAGCATCAAGCCTTTTCTATCCACTAAGAATTTTGTCTGTAATATAGAAATGAAAGACCATGCACCGAGATGTTGAAAAATGTATAAAGATGCTCTCTTTCAATGCAAAACATTTTTTTTAACTGGCAATACATTTATCCTATCTCCTTTTAGTCCTTAAACATGGAGTTCTAGTTTTGTCTTCCTTTAAATATAACCCAAACACAGACGTAAACACTGCCACAGAGGTTAAGACATGTATTTATACCTGTATATTTAACACCATAGCTGCAGAGCTACCGCCTATACCAGAAAGACTTTTGAATATGGCTTTAACAGACAAAACTAAGAATTATGAAACATTAGGCATAACATATTAAGGGAGCAAACTACGCACAAACCAATCTGAAGTTGCATAATGTTCTATGACTATTATTTTTCATGCATAATTATTATTCCTATCTTCCTTAAACCAGGTCTACATTATTATGAGAAACTCAGTTGCCCAATTCTGAAAAGCAAGACAAGTCATGAAGGCCATCTCCAAGAACTTCTAGCTTTTTTACATAAGCCTGCACAGTAGCTCCTCAGCTGCAATTTCTTAAAATTCAGCAGGGAGGTTCTGTGCCCAGTGCAATTGATATTTCAACATCTAAAAAAAGCAACAGCTTTCAGCTTTCCCTACACCATTTGTTATCTGTAATCTTAACACCTACATACACAAAGTTCTGGAAAAATGCCAGTTTTACCTCTCAAGTAAAGTTATTTATCTCCCTGGAACTAAAATAAAGCCAAGTTACTAGGCATATTCAGACAGAAAATTCTGACCCATGTAGTTTTTTCAGGGATTGTGTAATTTAAGAACCAGTCTCTTTTCCAAGAAAAAAATACCATGGAAACTAAGGAAACGTGAACCACCAAAACTAAGCTACTTAAACTTCATATTTAGAAACTGATCCATCTTAAAACGGTATTCTGGCATCAGCAGCCAAAATCACCAGTTGCTACAAAAAGACAGTACCGCCCTTTGTCGTGGAGAAACCAAAACAGCACTCAGCCTTTAATCTTCTGAAAATACAACAGCAAGAGCTAAATTGGGTGGATTACATACATGAAAATATTATTCAAGACACCAATACCCTCAAGAAATTCCAGCATTAAGGTTAAAATAAATCCAAGGCTATGCCTTTCTCATTACTATGAATTCAGCAGTCTGGGAACTGTATTTTGAGTCACTCAGTGAAAGAACATGGAATCTTTGTGGCCAGCCCTTCAGTTGTGATCCATTGGCCATATATGATAAGTAAAGTAATGTTCATATAGGACAAGTGTCAAATTCCTTTCAAAGTCCACCCTCATTTAACTACACTAAGATTTTCTCTCCCTTTAGAAATCCCAACCTCCAATGCTTTTTATACCATAAGCACTAGGGGCCCAAAGGACAAGATTGTTAAATTAAAGCTTTGATGCCTAGATCCTACAATCCAAGCTAACTCCTTGAGCAAAAGCTTCCAAAGGAATGCACAGCAAAGATAATTAACAAATAAATTATTATAGGAAGAATGGTACCCTAAATGTACAGTTACCTATTTCATACTTCTCATTTATGTGTATGTTCACATATACTGTCAATACCCCTCAAAAGACATTTAGTCCCTTTATATGGAAAAATGATTGAAAAGTAGCCCAGAAGGAGACAGTCATCATGTTTTGGAATGCCTATCCCCATTTTTAACTGTAGTTCTACAAATGTAGGTTCCAAGAATACCTCTGATGAATAAGATAAATTGAGTTTTTGCTCAAGAACAGCTCACATTGAGATGCATTTAATATATATTTCAGAACTGTGTTTACATTTCAAAACATCTCAAACTACTGCAAACAATTCAGATGTCACAACCCAGATTTGTATCTTAAAGGGAAGAGTTTGTACAGGCTCTTTCCCTACAGAGCTGAAAGTAACTGAGACCTAAGACCTTGAACACAGAGCTCCGTGCAGGGTTGCCAGTGCAATTATGGAAGTTCAAATGCAAAAGATACAGTAGAATAATTTCCATGTGCTTCTTGTTTAACTCAGCAGATTGGACGAGAGCAAAAAAGGACAGGAGAGAAGTCTCACAAGACAGACTCTCACGTGGCACAACAAAACCACGAGAAAAAATCTAGACTGTTTCCCTGGTAAATGCAACTCACTTCAAGAACAGTTTCTTCCCAGGAAAAGGACCTTTTCTACAAGTACACCTGCACAGTACTTAAAAAATGCCTTAAAATTTTTTTTATGTGTTTCATGTTTCATTGTTCAGTGAGTCACTATCCGGGGCCAATTACAGGCTTAGCATAATAATCACTGCCAAAGAATTAATCCATTTTAATCTCATACAGTTTACATATTCAAACAGCAACACAAAACCACTTGAAAAAATCTTACCAACTTCAGTAATCTACAAAACGAAGCTTCATCAGGAGCTTAGCTGTACTGCTCTTATCCTTGCAACAGGCTGAAATACATTTAATGATATGCATGAGCTAGCTAGTTTAAATAGCCCAGGCAATGAGACATAGCTGGAATATGTCTTCTTACCTTAAAAATATCTGTTGCTTTAAAGGCAATTTTTATAGCACCCAGCAAGTGTGCACTGCACAACTGTCTTTAAAGAGAAACCATTACTCACCAAAAAGGGAAGAATCAGACAGGATGACTGCCAAAAATCTATTTTCTCTCCAAATTCCACAACATAGCACCACCATCCACTGTGTGCTGATGTTCCAATTCTGCATTTCCAAAAAACAGCACACTAAGAGGGGGAAAAAATATTTCAAGAAGTCAAGCTTATGAAAAAGCACTTTATTTTTTGAAAGCAAGTTTTGCACATAGTGGTGTTAAAACATTATTTGCACTTCAAAATATAATCACGATTCAGCACCTAGGTTTAAATATGTCAAAGGCTTTGTTTAAATGGAACAACTTGAAGTCAGTCATCCTCTCACCAGGCAATTCACTGCAGCTCCATCAGAATTTATTTGATCTACCTTCATCCTCAAGAGACTATTTATTTATCTCCACAAATTCCAAATGACACCTCTAATCATTTTGTTCTCTCCCTGTTGGAAATAATACAACTTTAAAATTTTTCTTATCTAACTTTGGTCAGGGTTATCTAGAACTATATCCTCACTTTAATACTCACAGATGTCTCTTCAGAAAACTGGTTCTATTCAGCCAGAACCAATTTTCCTAAGGTAGCCTGAACAGATTCCCAGTTGCGATGACACTTATATTACTATGAACACACCTACCCATCAATTTAATGTTGTATCTATTGTTAAATTGGATCAACCTTCTGAAAGTGCTAACACCTTAGAAAGATCAAGATGATGCCTATCACGTCAGGCAGTTTCAATTCTCATTCCTGTAATCTCATTAAACTAAATTATGTCATTTAAAAAATCAATTGACTTCACACTGTCTTCACACATCCAAAGCACATGGCAAATTGCCATTTTTCTGGAAAAAGATATGAAAAGGGAAAAGAACAAATGTCAAAAGAAAAGAGGTCATCTTCAATAAGCATAAAGTTAAGCAGCATCCAAAATTCCTGATAAGGTTTCAAGCAGTGTAGAAAATTTCTGCATCACAGCACTGCACAGCTATTACGGTATGCTCAAAGCCCTCTGTGCTTTAAGAAAATAAAACCATTTTTGCTGTGCTCATTTTAATACCGATTTTGGCATAAACTCCCCAAACCCTTCCTTTTACTAATGAAAAACAACCTCAGTAATTGTACCTTCTGTCCTTGATTTCATTCATTTTAAGTCTCAGCAACTTGGGGCACTATTAACCAGCTTAAACAAGTCATCCAACTGATTTTTTTTTTCCAGTTCCTTCCAACCTTCTGGATGCCAGCACAGCATGACAGAAGACAGGTACCAAGACAGGCAGTACAGCTAAGTGGCTACTGTGTTAATTCAGTAGTTCCCTGGTCTGGGCTCTTAACTGGCTGATGAGCACATGCTCAGCTCCAAACCAGGCACTGCCTGTGGCCACCTCTTGCCCTACCATCTATCATGTCCTACCATCCATCTTAGCACAGACACAAAGACTTTCAGTGGTCAAAACCATTTTATGAGTAATCTTTTCTTTTTCCAGTAAAAATGCAAAACTGGGCAGCAACTGGTTCCAGCTGTCTCCAATAGAGAATCCTCCACACGCAGGAGCAATCCAGACAGAGGGTCCAAGGCCGCATATTGATAGCTGGTAACAGCTGAGTGGTATGTTCTGTACCTATTATGATGATTATCATTCCCTTACTACTCTAACACAGCACGTCTTTCAGAGGCACAGTCAGGGCTGCAACGGCTTTGTGTCACACAAGCCAAGAATTTGCAGAAGATTTCAGATTTTAAGCTCTGAACACCTGACTAAACACAGCCAATCACAGACCTTCATTTGAACAAACAATTTTGTTTCCATTATGCCTTCCAGTACTTCAGATTTTGCAAGAAAAATTTCTAGCTGCTTACAGCAAGTGATGCAATGTCATACAGCTTTTTGCAGAAGGGGGAAAGAAAGAACTATTTTGCAATGAAATAAGTTTTATGAAAGGCCCAAAATTAACATTCTGATGAGATATTTCTAACAAAAGTTACACAAACACATATCAGCAGTTATACCTTAAAACTTTTAAACTATAACCTCTTGGTATTTGTGAACTATTCCTATATTGTTTCAAAGATGCAATGACCTTGGGCAAGACAGGAAGCCAGATAAAAGAATTAGCAAGAGGAAAAATCCTCTCCCCGCAATGGAAAATTTTCATCTCTTCAAGCAAGGCAGAGATGCTCAGCCAGACCTGCGTTGCCTGGAGACCAACCGCAGCTTCTCGCCAACAGGGAGGAGTTAAGCACTAGCAAATTCAACAGCTGATAAGTGGATGAACTGAATGAGAGGCAGTAAGGTTTTTCCACACGTCAGTGTAAAATCCTGACAGCTTTCAGATAATGGTTCTAGCCCATGCTCACTAGATAAACAAGAGTTATTATGAATGTAAAATGTCAGCTTAAGAAAGCTTCAAACTGCTCTATATTTGGCTCTTACCCCCACACTTTGGGTACAACTAGAGCAGTAAATATCACACACAAGATAAAAAGTTTAGCAGCACCTCAAGTTTCTGCTCTTTCAATCTTTGGATGCAGTATGTGAACTTTTGGAACATGGTCCTATTCATTAAACAAGTTCTGTGCTTAAGCAAGGGTGCAGAAACATTAAGGCAAACAGTGAATTACATTAAAAAAAAAAAAAAAAAGAGCCTATACCTTGGCTTCACATTTAAAAACACATCAAATTTGTTTCACTTCAAAAACCAGCCTTTGCCCCCAGCCTTTCCCACTGGAAGCAAGCTCCCTAGGAAGGCTAGTATCATGTATGTTAGAGAGGAGACATTTGTTTTATCTATTCTGCTCTCAAGTTCAGGAATGCATTAACCCAGCTGCAGGAGCAGCACTCCTGACCTCTCAAAGAAACACCTCAGCTACCTCCCAATTTCTAAAGACTATCAAATTAAGAATCGCTGAAAAAGAATTGACATTTAATACCAGTTACTCCACAATTTCCCTAGATGTTATCTAATTCAATACACTTAAAATAGTCAGACAGTAAAGAACTAGGGATTTCTAAAGAATGGTTTCTATTTAATTTATCCCTGTAAGGAAATTCCACAGGGATATTGCATGCCAAGTAGATCTTTCACCGCCAACCTGACAGCACACACCCCCCTGCATCTACCTAAACCAAAAGGGCAGACATTTGTGTGTCACCACTGCTGACAGACTGAGACACTCTCAGTGCCTTGACGTTTGCACCCTTCCCCTACACTTCAAAAGAAAAAATATGTTCAAAATAGCCTCACACTCCCCAGCTGACTGAAGAACAACTAAAGCAACACCAACACCATTGACCTGAATGGAAGCCCAACCACTGACAGGCAGTGAAGAGGTTCTTTACCATCTTTTCTCATCTTGGTTCTTCAAAACCTCATGATTGGCAAATGTTAAAGTCTTCATTTAAAGCAACTGGCAGGGAAGAGTACAAAGAGAGGATTTTGAGAGTACAAAGCCCAGGATTCATATGACTGATCACTGTCCAGTTTTCCAGCTGCTTCCAAACTACCACACCACATGGTTAGGACAGCTCTGATCTACCTGTCCTCCAAAAGAAACAGCAACATAAAGCTTCCATTGCTTGTATAACTCAAGTACCATAGACAAGATAACAGACTATTACTTCAGAAAGGTATAAATATCAAAGACAGAAAAGGCAGAAAAACAGTTTTTAAATTAAATTAATGTAACTTTATTAAAAGCTACATGGCCAAGTTTAATGTCTGGAATTTCTTACAAACAAGTACATGTGAATAGCTGTAATCCTTCCACGATCCTGAAGGAGGAAACACTTCTGAACATTTAAGATTAATTTTTTTAAAGAAATTTTTCTGAATTCTGGCAATTAAATCACTGGATTCTTCCTTATTTACTAAAAAAAAAAAAAAGGTAACAGCAAAATGGAACAGAATCCGCTAAATCAGCAAAAGTAAACAATCAGCTCATTTTTAAAACACACATATTTATGTGTGGATGCACATGTACATAAACCCAGTTTCCATTCCTTGATGCTACCGGTAAGCCTGAAAACACAAAAATTAATTCAACTTAAGGAAAATTTTACAAGTCATTTTTGTGTTATATATGAGAAAAACTATGAGCAAAGAGGCCAATTTTTGGCCAAAACAACCCTGACCTTGTTATCCTCACGTGTCAGATCTGAACTGTTTTACTATCATTCCAGTGCTGCATGTTGAGTAATACATATATACATGTATACTAATAATACATCACCTAAGAAGTTGTAATATTAAGTGATGTAAAAATACATCACCTGACTAAGAAGTTAAATATTAAACATTAATATTCTAGAACCAAATACTAAAGCAAAATTCTAATTACTGTATTTGAAACAGAACTGTCCCCTTAGATATTCACGAAAAGCAGAAGGGGCACTGGATGCATTTCTTAAACATCTGAATATATGGGACACATAAGATACTATGCCAAAAAAAAAGAACCCGGGGGGTGGGGAAGCCTAGAAGTAGAGGGCGATTAAGTGCCAGCATACATCAGGAAAGATAACAGTGTTAAACATGCATACTTTTCACAGTGGAATTAAGGCCAAGGGCATATCAGGGTGTAACTACCAAGGAGCTGTTACTCTATCAACAACGATAACAATTATTTTCTTAATCTGGATGCCTATTTCCAAAGCCTCAACCGTGTTTTTGTTTAAACCGTCTGCAGCTCCCAAACCACGTTAACAAGGTATTACAGAATCGTGATCCTCAAACCAGTCAACAAAGGCATCACCTAGAACTTCCAGTTTACAGAGAAAAAGGGTATTCCTGAGCATCACATCCGCTTATGCAACACATCCCGCAGCAGTCGTTTTTCATTTAGAACTATTACCGA
>VWYP01011724.1:78854-117734 GCA_013400435.1 Pycnonotus jocosus
CCCTCCCGCCCGCCTCTCCATTGGCTGGGCGCGCACCGCCGCGCGCTGATTGGGCGCTGCCGGCGCCGCTGTTGCTAGGGGAGCGGGGCAGGGGAGTTGAGGCAGTGGGGCCCTGGTCCTCCCACCGCGGCCGCGTGCCTTTCCACGGGAAACACGGGGGGCGGCTGGCGGGGGAGCGGTTGGCGGGGGAGCGGTTGGCGGGGGAGCGGTTGGGGGGGGGGCGAGGCCGCGGGGACAAGCGACCCCGCCAGGTCTCCCAGCGGGCCCTGCTCCGCTCCGCGAGGCAAACACAGGGTATAGCCTCCGCCCGAGCGGGCAGCGCTGGGCAACTGGCGGTAGCCCCAGTCTTGGAGGCACCACGCAGGGACGCGCGGGCTGGCACCTGTCCCGTTCACCTCCCTGACCTGTGGATTCCACCTCCGCAGGCCGCAGCAGCCGTAGGCAGAGCTCTCTGTAACTTCCCCTCGGTGCCTGCTTGNCCGGGTTTTTCCTTTATTTCTAAAAAAAAAAAAAAGGTAACAGCAAAATGGAACAGAATCCGCTAAATCAGCAAAAGTAAACAATCAGCTCATTTTTAAAACACACATATTTATGTGTGGATGCACATGTACATAAACCCAGTTTCCATTCCTTGATGCTACCGGTAAGCCTGAAAACACAAAAATTAATTCAACTTAAGGAAAATTTTACAAGTCATTTTTGTGTTATATATGAGAAAAACTATGAGCAAAGAGGCCAATTTTTGGCCAAAACAACCCTGACCTTGTTATCCTCACGTGTCAGATCTGAACTGTTTTACTATCATTCCAGTGCTGCATGTTGAGTAATACATATATACATGTATACTAATAATACATCACCTAAGAAGTTGTAATATTAAGTGATGTAAAAATACATCACCTGACTAAGAAGTTAAATATTAAACATTAATATTCTAGAACCAAATACTAAAGCAAAATTCTAATTACTGTATTTGAAACAGAACTGTCCCCTTAGATATTCACGAAAAGCAGAAGGGGCACTGGATGCATTTCTTAAACATCTGAATATATGGGACACATAAGATACTATGCCAAAAAAAAAGAACCCGGGGGGTGGGGAAGCCTAGAAGTAGAGGGCGATTAAGTGCCAGCATACATCAGGAAAGATAACAGTGTTAAACATGCATACTTTTCACAGTGGAATTAAGGCCAAGGGCATATCAGGGTGTAACTACCAAGGAGCTGTTACTCTATCAACAACGATAACAATTATTTTCTTAATCTGGATGCCTATTTCCAAAGCCTCAACCGTGTTTTTGTTTAAACCGTCTGCAGCTCCCAAACCACGTTAACAAGGTATTACAGAATCGTGATCCTCAAACCAGTCAACAAAGGCATCACCTAGAACTTCCAGTTTACAGAGAAAAAGGGTATTCCTGAGCATCACATCCGCTTATGCAACACATCCCGCAGCAGTCGTTTTTCATTTAGAACTATTACCGAGCGTACCAAGCAGCCGTCAGAGCAGCAGCATATCCATCACCCGGGCAAAACGGACAGACAACGTCTGACGATTCACAGAACTGCTGAGTAACAGCGTGATGCGACCACTAGCCCCGGAGTCAGCGGCGACGAAAGATACAACTGCGGCCCCCCCGACGCCGAACTCGGGCCAGCGCGGCCGGCAGCCCCCACACCGCAAGCCCCGCGGGGAGCGCAGGAAGCGCTGTGCGGATGGGGATGCTCCGTGAACGCTGTCACCGCTGTTCCCCACCCCGGCCATACCCGCATCCCCCGGGTAACTCCAGGCCAGGGCCCCTTTCCCTGTCCGCTGAGCCCAGCAATGCCCCGAGGCTGCCACCAAGCATCCCCTCCGAGCACCCGCCAATCTCCACCTCGCCGAGCCAGGCACCGAGCTGCGGACGGGAGGGGCTGCAGCCGTTCCCTCAGCGGCGACCGCCCCGGGGGCAAGAGCAGCAGCGGGGAGAGAGGGGCGCGCCCGTTACCTGGTGCTGGGCCGGCCCCGGCCTCAGCGCTTTTGTTCCTCAGACGTCAAGATGGCGGCGCGGCGCGTGGCCAGCCCTCCTCGCTCCGACGCGCCCCGCCCTCCCGCCCGCCTCTCCATTGGCTGGGCGCGCACCGCCGCGCGCTGATTGGGCGCTGCCGGCGCCGCTGTTGCTAGGGGAGCGGGGCAGGGGAGTTGAGGCAGTGGGGCCCTGGTCCTCCCACCGCGGCCGCGTGCCTTTCCACGGGAAACACGGGGGGCGGCTGGCGGGGGAGCGGTTGGCGGGGGAGCGGTTGGCGGGGGAGCGAGGCCGCGGGGACAAGCGACCCCGCCAGGTCTCCCAGCGGGCCCTGCTCCGCTCCGCGAGGCAAACACAGGGTATAGCCTCCGCCCGAGCGGGCAGCGCTGGGCAACTGGCGGTAGCCCCAGTCTTGGAGGCACCACGCAGGGACGCGCGGGCTGGCACCTGTCCCGTTCACCTCCCTGACCTGTGGATTCCACCTCCGCAGGCCGCAGCAGCCGTAGGCAGAGCTCTCTGTAACTTCCCCTCGGTGCCTGCTTGAAAACCATTTGTACGCTCGTGTGCGACCTGTGCTGTCAGTTCGGACGGGCCCAAGGCATGGCTGCAGGGCTCCCTCACAGCTCGCCCGGACGGGAGGCAGAGCATCAGCAGAGCTCTTGAAGCGAGGAGGTTCGTAGGGCTGAGTGCCTGAGCTCAGTGCACATCCTGTGCTTCTGTTCCTATACACCAAAAATCTCGCAAAGGCAGCTGAAAGTGCTGGAGGCTCCCCCCCCTCCCCCCTCAGCTTTACCGTTGATGACTTTTTCGGGCCAGTGCCTGATGTTCAAAACGCGATCACAGTCCTCAAGATTTGAATGCAAGGCCGTGAACTGCGGGTAACAACAGAGCCACCTTCATTGTAAGGAAAAAATAATAATGAGATCATTGCATTTTAAATTACTAAGCAACAGTCTCTCTGACAATGAACTTAGTAACGCTCTGCCATCTATTTAATCACACAAATGAGACAGAACCACTCCAGTCAGATACAAATTACTCTGCATTTTATTTAAATAAAGGTCACAGCTAAAAGCCACACAAGCCACCACACTTCTTCTGCACAACACACCCAGCAGCAGGCATCCTTTTTTCTAGAGGGGACCCAGCTTTTCTGGCTCTGAGCTGCCAAGGCAGGGATGCATAGGGCATCTTGCTCAAACCTCCCACTTCTGCTTCCCGACTGTCTGCCTGTGTGTGGGCCTCAGGCTTCTCTGGCTCAGGAATAGCTCCTTGGTTTGGAGAGGTGAGCATTGGTTCACCAAAAAAGTTTAGAGGGCAAGAGATCTCTGGTTTCTAATTATTCTAAAGTAAAAGCATGACTAGAGTCTTGTGTAAGAGACAGTTATATCCCTTGGTTCTCAGTGCATAAAATATGCCTCTTGTTCATCAGGCTGACAGTCAAAGCCGAGCAGGCCTGCCTGGTGAGAGTGTTCTCATTTATCTGGCTGGTGCCATCATGATTACCTTGATATAAAATCTGGGTTTGTGCGTGTCTCTCACCGTTTAAACTTGATGACTTCCCTTGGATATTTAAAATTTTTGTTTCAAATCTATGCCTCTTTGGGCTGAGGCTAGTCTTGAGAGGGCAGGTCTATAATTTACAGAAGAAATCTGACTGGCAATTATGACTGGAGGTTATTGACACGAGCTACTAGTTTTAATCTGTGTTTGCAAGTCCAGAGCTAGCCCAGAGCTCACATCTGATTTATGTTCACTTGCCATAGGGAGGGGGGATCTGAGGTGACCGTGGTACCCTTCCCCAGTAGGTGGCTGCATGATCCCTCCAGAGGCTGGGAAGATACCCACATGCTCACAGCAGCAATAGGTTTCCTCAACCGTCACTCCTCACTGCACTTCTTTGCATTCCTCTTAATTAGCAGGGGAGTATTTCCAAGCTATTGGAGTTACTTGGCATCTTCTACCTCCTCCATGATCAGCTTCCCTGATACAGTTCATGCCTGTAATAGGATGTCAGCATCAAGTTTACCTTGGCAAGCCTTTCATTCCCACACTGCTTTTGCCTGCACACCTCTTAGAGTCACTTCCTAAATTTCCAGCCCCCCATCCCATCAGGTCCAGAATGAGCCTGCAGCTAGCTGTGCTCCCAGGCACACAAGAAAGGCTGATCCTTTGGCTGGATGGCAGTCCAGGTGACTCTGCAGCACTTATTGAGTGCACTTTCCCCGAGCAATGGTTTGAGGCCAACATAAGGAGCTTTAGATGCAGGAGTCACTGCAATAACAATGCAACTCAACCTTCCTCCTCCTCATCAAGACAAAGGAGATGCATTTAAGCCAGTGAGGATCTGCTCATGCAGGCAGTTTCTCCCGCTGCAAAAAGCGTTCTCAAAACAAATAGGCAACAAACATTCTGATTTCACAAACATCTTACTCTCCCTTGTGTACACTGTGTATATATACACATATGTACAATTAAGTGCCAGACAGACTATTTAAAGGAACAAGCACTTCCTGTTATTTATCAAACTGATACAATACAGGAAGCAGCAGAGTAAGCTTCTCCCTCTTGGGCTGTCAAATCCAGAATCCAGAGGACACACCTTCCAGCATAAAGTTAATGCATTTTTATTTTTTCATCTCCCTTGCTAAGGATCTAAGAATTGAACCTTTCACAGGGAGCAGTGGACTGTTCCCTAATTCAGTATAATTCTTACCGTGTGATGGTTGCAAAATTTCATTTATATGAAAACTGAGAGCCTGAATCAAATAATTATAAACCTCACAAAATTCAACCACTTCTCACCTACCCAGTTTCAACCCAATACAATGTTCTAACTCCATATCCCTCACCAACAATCTTAATCCCATGCTTTGTCTGCATGGGGTGGTGTGTGCCATTTTTACATGCCCGTGGTAGCTCAAATTAATGCACATGGTTCTAGTTATTGCTTACTTGCAAAACATTTCATCAGAGGATGTGTCTGATTCAAGACTAAAAATGCCAGGCCAGTAAAGGAGGACAGTACTGTCTTGGGTTGCAATATATAACAAAAAGTTGTATTCTATTTGCCGTCTGTTGAAACCAGCTGGGGAGGTATTTTTCTTTATCTCTTGAATAATCCATTTCACATAACTGGGGCAGGGTGGGAGGGCGGGGGTGATGACTTCTGTTCATGGGGCAGCTGTTAAAACCAGGTGGACCAATGTTCCTGATCTCTGTCACTACCCATCCTCCCTCCAGAGGGACATCTTCTGTTAATGGGCTATGAAGGCTCACCACATGACTGATGAAATTATGTCATTCTGTTGTGAGATGCTCCATCCAGTGGGAGGAGCCAAGCATTCCTACCTGGGTGAAACCTGCAATTCAGAACACTGGAGCAGCCTGTTTTTCCACTGGATTTCCCAAAGGAAGACCAGATCCATCTCACCACCACTGGGTCCTTCTGGGACCACAGGACCATCTCTACTCCAACAGAACCATATCTGTAACTCTCTGAGGAATTTGGACTGCTTCCAACACCCTGACCAACAAGGTATCAGGTCATATTCTGACTCTGTCAGGGTTTCTAGGATTTTTGTTTGTTTGCTTGGGTTTTTTTTTGTACTACTACATATGTATTTTTAATATCCCTAGTAAAGAACTGTTAATCCTATTCCCATATCTTTGCCTGAAAGTTCCTAATTGCAAAACTATAACAATCTGGAGGGAGCGGGTTTGCAATCTCCAGTCCAAGGGAAGCTCCAGCTTTCCCTGGCAGATACTTGTCTTTCCAAACCTAGACAAGTGCTTAATGAAGTAGCAGGGAAATGTCATGGTTTAAAGGTGTCTTGCACAGAAATAGATTCCATGCTCTATCATCAGTCCTCCCAATGTCAAAAATAGTAATTATGAGAATGGAGCTAGGAGGAGGATAGCAATGGGTTGAGGTTTTTTGGCATGCAGCAGCAGCAGCAAAGCCAGCAAAGCCCCAGCAGTTCAGTCATCCTCTGGGCAGCCCTGTTCCTTGTCAGGCATCTTCTGTTACTCCTGAGCTGTTACATATTGATGGATGGGTCACATAAGAAAAACACAGCTGGACTTTGTTTACTGGATAGAAGTACAGCTCTGCAATTTCTCAAGAGCTACAGGGATGGAGAGCTGACAGCTGCTGCTCCACTAGGCAAGGTGTTAGGGATTGCAGATGAAAGATCAGTGCTTTCCGGAAAAAGGCTGTGATTAATGGAAAGGGTTTTCTCCAACCCATGGTCCTTCCAGCTGATCTGACCAGACCAAGGAACCACAGGCAAAAAACCATCTGTAGTTTATGGCTTAAGGTGTAATTTGCTGGGTGTGCTTCAGGCAAACAGGGAGCACCTGTGAGCCATCTGTATATTGGTAATGGGGCAAGCAGCAGTGCACTGCTGGGAAGGGACCAGCTGCCTCTGCTTGTTGGGTTTCTGCAGGAGTCTGAACTGGCTGTTTGTGCCCATGTCTGGCTGCAGCCTGCTCTGCTGCCTCGGGAAGAGAAAGGAGTGCAATCAGAAAAGAGGTCAGCAGCAAAGAGCTTCCTCTGAGCCAGTGACATATGCAAACCATACCTCATCCAACACAGGAGATCTCCAGCCTCTTGAGAGAACAAGGACTCTTGACAAACTATTATAGATACATACTGTAAAGTTGGCTTTTGCAAATATTAAAGTGAATACTATATGTATAATGTTTGGAAGTGGCTGAATTAATATAAATTCTTTTATTTCTGTTATGTTGGAGTTTATGTTTTTCCTTTTTGCTTAAGGAATTTGTTTTTCCCATGGTTACTAAGAGACAAATGCCAAGTACTTGAGAGTTGATAAGCAATACAAAAGGGTTGCTCTGAGAGAGGGGATGGGGTAAGGAGGGGCAGGTAAAGGGCAGAGCTGGAGGAAGCTTGTTCTGTTCTTGCTCTTGGAGCTATCATCAGAGGGGACAGGGAGGAGACTGTGCTGCTGCCACCGGAAAGGCCTTGGTGGGATCCATCATCTGCTCACATGCCTGGAAATTCTGAGCTTCTTGACCACCTGGCTGGAGAAGAGCCGGACCTGCCCGGCCACCGTGGCTCCTTCGCCCTGCTCTGTTCTGCTACAGTGTGACTCCGCAGCTCCTGCCTGCCCTGCCTGGACATCCTGCCATATCCCAGCTGCCAGCCTGACATTGCACCATTTTCATGCTCCAAAAAGCCTGCAGCGGACCAAACTGTCCTGGGTTTTGGAAAGCAAGGCTTTCAAGGCTTTATTTTTCTTTGGTACTGTCTTGTTATAATTGCTGTAGTTGTTTTTTTGTTGTTTGCTTTGTTATACATAATAGTAAAGAGCTGTTGTTTCCTATTCCCATAACCCTGCCTGAAAAAAAGCCCTTTTAATTACTTTTTTTCCTCTAAATTATAATAATCTGGAAAGAAGGGATCTAAATTGTCCAGATATCTGTCTTTCAAACCAAAACATGTTATTAACAAAACTTAGAAATAAGTAGTGTGATAAATATATATATATATATTTCTTAGGCGGTAGCATGATATTAATGTAAAGACTGCTTTTGTTCATATAACATCTAAACTGGAGAATTTAGTTCCCACTGCATTCCTGAATTATCTTATCCAGATGAAGATGGTGGTGACCACAGCTCCAGGGGAGGAATTTATTTATCCTCTGCTGTCAGAGAATGTGAGATGGAATGGAGCTACCCACAGATTTATCTGCAAGGAGAAATAAAATGTTGAATTGGTGAAATGGGGGCAGGTTGGGGGGGGCTTAAAACTAGGAGAGCATCTGAACTCAAAGGAATGTTTGAATAATACATTAGAGTCTTTTGAATATATAACATGTTGATCCTTTTAAAGAAGTGTTCTGAAATGGTGAGGTGTATTTCATACCTGGTGGTATGCCAGGCACCCTGGCTGAGATCCTTTGTTCTATTTCTGTTTCCTAGTTGTCTTATTTTTTATTAAACCCTTTTTAAAAAAAATCTAGCAACAAAGTGAACCTTGTTTTTTACAAACCCCACTCTCAAATCCACTCTTGTGGGTTTCAGATGAGATCCTCAGCCTCAAAAAGCTTGTCTTGCCCATCTGCCATGCAACACCCTGGAAACAGTGCCATGGACTGCTAACAGAGATCTAGCTTAGTCTCCTGACAACAAAATGCCAGTTATAGTTGTGTCCCCTCACTGCTCTCCCTTCACCAGTCCTGTCTGCTCAGGCTGTAACTCTACAGTGGGACTCCTACATAGTGATCTGCTGTCATGGCAGAATTCATGTGCTTTTGTAAGATGAAACAACTTGCCAAAAAACACACACAAAAAACCCAATACATAGATAGCAAGTTCCCAAAGGTTAGGAGAGGCCAGAAGGTTTTTTTCCATACAATATTTTCTAAGTTTTCCTGCTGGCCAAGGCAAAGCCTTCAAATGCACAGACAGGACCCCAGCTCCTGGTGGGCACTGGTAGCACCAGAGGTACATAGCCATGGCCACCCTTGGCACAGTGACATCACCCATGCCTGGTCTTCCAGCACTAGTGGGACGCTGTACTGGGGATCTGTCAAGCTGGTGTGCTGTATTTGGGGCAGCAGACTGCACACAGAGTGAACACAGAAATACACAAATGTTTGGTTCAGCTCCTTATTCCTGCCTCCCATATCAGTGCTGAGAGGCTCTGTGGATGACCATCTCAGTTGCAGCCAGAAGAGCTGGCTGTTTCCATTTCCTCTTGTGTTTGTAGGCTGAGGCAGCCTCGTCCCCCAGTGCATGATCTCCTTCAGCTTCACTGGCTGATTCTCCTTCTTCTAAGCCTCCCTTAGGCACTCGTTGGTGAATAAGTCCCTCTACTCCTTTGTCCATCCCACAGAGCCTGGCAGTGGTACAAGAGCCATTCCAGCAGGCTGGAGTAATTATCTCCATTTGTATTATTATTTGTGGAATACTTACGTTTATCATGGGGGTGCTTAGGGGATTGCGCTTTCTGCTCCAGGCTTTGGCCAGAGACCTCAGTTTTGGTGGGGGCACCCAGACCTTGCCCCTCTGCCCTCTATATGGTCACAATTTCATGATTTTGCCCTCTGCAAAACAGGCCACCTCCCCAGCATGCACAGTAGCATGACTAAGAGCTGAAACTCCTCCAGTGAACATTTTGGGAACTCCCCAAGCTGGATGATACTGGGCTTTGGCTGGTGTCCCGCAGATGCACACCCCACCACACCTACCTACCTGGTACTGCCGAAATGTCACCAGCACTGCTCAGTGCAGCACAGCAGTGCAGACTGTTTAGGATGGGAGTAAGTTAGTTCAGATATAAACATCAATCAAAATAAGCTTGTTCTTCAGCTGCTTTAAACCTGCCATCCCTGGTCTTTGAATGCCATTTTCACTTCTCAGCCACTTTGGACAGCTTGGTTTTGCCCAGAGATACACCATAAATCCTGCTCCCACTTTTGTGGGATTAGGGGTGGTCTCAGCAGACCTTTTGGGAGGTGTCTGCAGGCAAGAGAAGGTCAAAAGCTTTGTCTCAGCAGCTGCAGACATCCCTTATTGAGTCCCTCAGGTAAAGAACTGGTTAAAACTTCTCATCTCCATTCAGCAGATTTAATGCTTGCAAGATTTTACACCAGTAAGTCAAATGAGAGAAATAAAAGCTGGCAGAAATAGCAATTGAGAGGGGATTGTCTGTATTTCACACATCACAGGGTGTCTTTTGTGGAGGAAGGAAAGGGCTTCTGATGTCTCACTCACCACAATCCATCTTGCTGCAGATGGGCCAGGTGTTGTCTGCAATACCTTCTTCCTCTCAGAAATCAAGTGTGGCTCCAGCCTGTGACAGTACAGACTCACCAGCAGCTCTGTCCCCTGCCTGCCAAGCCTGCAGAAACTGAATAACCACAGGCTGAGGCTGCAGATGCTCCAGCACTAATGCCTGTCTTGGTTTAGAAGATAGGTATCTGGACAATTCAAATCCCCTCCCTCCTAGTTGTTATAATTTAGACAAGAAAGGCAATTAAAGGGGCTTTTTCTAGGCAAAGTTATGGGAATAAGAAATAACAGCTCTTTACTAGTATGTATAACAAACCAAACAACAAAAGAAAGTAACTACAGTGTTAACAACTAAACAGTAGTACCAAGACCCCTGAAAACCTTGCCTCCCAAAACCAAGGTCAGTTTGGTCCTGACGGCTCAGTGGTCCCAGTGGCTGCTGCATGGAGCTGGGGAGAGTGCGATGGCAGGGCTGGCAGCTGGGAACAGCAGAGTGTCCAGGCAGGGCAGGGGGGGAGGGCAGGTCTCACCGGAGCAGAGAGAGCAATGCCGAAGAAGAAAAAGCCACAGTGGCGGGGCAGGCTGGGCCCCAGCTCTGCTGTCAGGCAGGCCGAGGAACTCAGAATTGCCAGGTACGCGAGCAGACGATGGAAAATTTTCTTGGGACTGGAGTTCTTTCCACCAAAACAGCCTGTATGTCCTTTCCGAGGGTGCCCAGAGAGCCAAAAAGCCAAGCAGCGCCAAGCTGCTTCCAGCTTTGTTTTTTATCTGCCCTAAAAGCACTCATGTTGCCTCCCCCCCTCCCCGAAGAAGACAAAAGGTATAGCCAGGTTCTCTTTTGGCCCTCCTTGTTCTGCCCAAAGTCCCATAAGTATCCAGCAATTAGTTCCTTAGCAACATATGGGGAAAACTTCTATAAGTAAGGAGAAAAAGAAAAAGCAAAAAAATCTAAACCCCAACAATGCCCCACTGCAGGAACCAAAGCCTCCCTCCTTTCCCCTTTCACTCTTCAGTGTGCCCCCAGAGGCAGTCCCCCCATTGCTCTTTCATTTTATCTCCTGTGGAGGAGCTTGGATGTGGGTTTCCTCCTGTTCCTTCCCTTTGCCTGCTCCACCTGTTGGTTTCCTCCTGAGCAGTCATACACATTTCTGCAGCCATCAAGGATGAGATGATGCTGTTGAAGTCAGAACATAACCCCATGTTCCTTTTAGGTTTGCAGATAAGCATTTTTCATACCACCTTGAAGGGGAAAACTACCAGGATGTCCTAAACAAGGAGATCCATCTCATAGGAAAATAAATCTAAGTCTCTTTAGTCATGGAAGAGCAAAATCATTCCCTTCAAAGGATTTTGAAGGATCTTCCCCCTGAAGAGCTGATGGTTCTGAAGGCAGAGCCCACAGTACTGTAGGGCAGGTTGGCAGTGGCTGTGAGCTCCAAGACCACGAGTCTCCTTGAGGCCATGGCCATGGAGAGAAGCTCAGCCTCATATGATGGGCACCATGGAAGAATGGGCTGAACTACTGCAGATTCCACAGTTAGTTCATGGGGGCTTCCCAAGCAAATTTGCTTCACTCACTAACAGACCAGTCCCAAAAAAATGCTGTAACATGTGTGTCCATGGCTGTGACTTGCACCCTCTTGTCCCTTGCTGAAGGCTCTCAGTCCTTCCCTACCACTCAGCTATGGTTTTCTCCATCGGCTTTCCCCAGCTCTCCATGGATAAGAATGCAAACCAGAAGACCCACGTGACAGTTGGGAAGGATGGGGATGAGAAGAGCTGTCTCCCAATGGGGATGAACATGCTCCATCAGGTCTTCAGGACACAGGGAGCTGGCAGCAGCAAGTGCTCCTGGCCCATCGCCCCTGCAGCAGCAGCACTCCAGGCAATGCCAGGTGGATAGACTGAATCAGCACTGATTGAGAATGTAATTTCTTGTGAATTCAGTCCTCCCATCTATCCCTTCCCTGCAGTTTCTTGTGCTGCTTCAAAAACTCTTCCTCAAGCTATTTTTAGTAGTGGGTTGCACCACTGCCAGCATCTGCTCCTTTGAAACAGGCAGTAGCTACAAACATCCAGGCGTCAGCGACCATGAGCTGTAAGGTTGTAAGGATGGGAGCTTTCCCACTCAGCCAGCAGACAACCAGGCTGCACTAGCCAGCTGCTGGATGGAGCCTCTCAATCTTGTCCAATGGGGAGGAGGAGCACCCTGCCACAAGAGCCCCTGCTTCTCTCAGGACCAGAGGATGCTTTCTGACAGCCCTGCCATTGCCTAGCTGTGCAATACCAAGCAAGCTAATTAATCCTCTGTGCTTCTCCTCTTTCCAAAGAGAGCGTTTATGCTGACCTACTTCTTACAGAGAAATTTGCAAAGGGTTTCAATGCCTATGATGAGCAAGTGGCACCAAAAGCACTAATTATGCCAGCTGTTTACAGAACCCAGACCACTGCTGAGCCAAAACAAGAACATCATGGTTCTGGAGCAAGTAAAAGAGAAAGCTGCTATGGAAGGGAAGTCATGATTTCCAGGCTGGCAACTGGCTGGTGCTTTTGGGCAAGAGCAGTTCACGTGCTGACTAGCCATGTGGAAGGGTGGCTGTCTTGGTTTGAAAGACAGATATCTGGATAATTCAAATCCCTTCCCTCCAAATTATTGTAATTTAGAAAAAAAAAAAAAAAAAAACAGAGTTATGGGAATAGGAAATAACAGCTCTTTACTAGTACTTATAACAAAACAAACAAAAACCCCCAGCAACTACAGTGTTAATAACAAAACAGTACCAAGAACCTTGAAAGCCTTGCTTCCCAAAACCCAGGACAGTTTGGTCTCAGTGCCCCTGCAGGACCCTTGGAGCACAGAGCTGGAACCGGTGCAACTTCACAGGCTGGCAGCTGGGAACGGCATGATGTCTCGGCAGGCAGGGGCTGGATGTCCCCAGCAGGCAGGGGCTGGATGTCCCTGGGAGGCAGGGGCTAGATATCCCTGGCAGGCAGTGGGGAGGTGCAGAGTCACACTGTAGCAAACAGAGCAGGAGGAAGGAGCCGCGGTGGTGGGGCAGGGCTGGCTGTTCTCTGCCAGGGCAGCTGAGGAGCTCAGGATTCCCAGGCACATGAGCAGATGATGGATTTTCCCAGGACCGGGGCTTTTCTGGTGACAATGGAACAGTCTGGCCGTGTCCTCTCTGATGAGTGCCCAGAGAGCAAAGAGTGCAACTTTCCTCCAGCTCTATCTTTTACCTGCCCCCCTGAAACTCAGTTATCTCCCCCTCCCAGAGCAACTCTTTGTTTTGGTCAAGAACCCTTAAGTACCCAGCATTTTGTCTCCCAGTAACCATGGGAAAACCAAATTCCTTAAGGAAAAAGAAAAAAAAAACCAAAAACAAAAAACAAAGACAAAAACAAAACAAAACAAAAACAAACAAAAAAACCACCAAAAAACCAAACCAAAAAAACCCCTAACCCCCAACAGTGGCTCAACTTGTAAGATGGCACAAGCAGCCACATGGCAAAGAGGAAGCTTCACCTGGCACCTCTTTGCAAAGAGAACATGGGGGTCCCTGAAGCCCCTGGGTGGACAAGCTCTGAGCAGCTTGCCCAGGGCAAGTGATACAGGCCTGGGACAGCAAGGAGGGGCAAGGGATCTCCATCAAGCCCTTGGCATGCCAGAGAGGCTGCAAATGCTTGGCATGCCTTCCCAGGCATGCTGATGCTGTCACCATGTGCACCAGCACCTCTGGGGCCCTGCAAGGGCTGCCTCAGCCACAGCAGGTTTTAACCTCTCTCCTCCCCACCTCTCCATCTCAGAACTTCTCTGGTAGCCAGCTACAGAAATCTGTGCCAGAGCCATTAGCAGAAATTAGAAAACAAGGCGACCCAAGCTCTCAGCACCCTTACCCAGGGGCATCCTGTCCTTAAAGTCACCCTCTGCCCTCCTCCTGCACCCCAGCTGGCCAAAATCCCTCTCCCAGAAGCATCTGGTCAGAACAAGGGCTGGAGCTCTTAAGGAGGAAATTCTGAGTTAAATTCCTTCCTTCTGAGTCATTTGCAGAAGGGAACAGCATGTTCTCCCAGAATACACATGATATCTGCTGGCCTCCTGCTGCTCTCCAGCTGCCTGTCACCACAGGGCTAAGGCTCTCCCAGTGAGGCAGCAGGAGGGGTTGGCCAATGGAGAAGGACTAAAGGGTATATCATGGTGCCTCTGTCTGGGGAAGGGCCGGCAAGGGGTGCATTGTTGGTGGCACGAGGCAAACACCTCACCAGAAAAGCTCAGCATCCCCAAAGGGGAGAGGCTATGGAAGGTCATCAGCAAAGGTCCTCTCCATCTCCCAAAGGAAAAGGAGTAACAGGAGTAACAGGAGTAAAAGGAGTAACAGGAGATTATAGATTATGTGTAAACCCTGCATAAAGCCATTATCACAAATTCATAGAATAATAGAATATCCATGAGGAAGGGACCCACAAGGATCATTGAGTCCAATTTTGGCCAAGTCCAATCCTTCCTGATCCTGCACAGAACAACTGCAGAAAAGTCACACCACATGTCCGAGAGCACTGGGCACTTTGTTATCTATGGCAGCTTTGGTGCCATTACTTCTCTGGGGACCCTGTTCCAGTGACAAACCACTCTCTGGGTGAAGAACCTTTTCCTAATATCCAACCTAAACCTCACCTGACACAGTTCCATGCCATTCCCTTGGGTTCTGTCACTGGTTATCACAGAGAAGAGATCAGTGCCTGCCCCTCTGCTTCCCCTTGAGAGGAAGCTATAGATCACAATGAAGCCCCCTAGTCTCCTCTTCAGTTGTTAGCAAGGGCTCAATAATCAAACCCAGAATTAAGCAGAAGAACTGAAGCCTCATCCAGTGCAAAACCACAGCTATATGAGGGCTGTGAGCCCCATCCCAATGCATACAGAGTTCTTCTGCAGGAATACTGAAACATTTAAAGCAACCCAAGGAATCTGTTAACTCTGTATTTACATTGAGCTGCTTAAAAAGTAAACACGGCATAAGGGCATGCAGGCTTGCCAGCAGCTGTCACTGACCTCGAAATCAGAGATGCTGTGGGCTCATCCAAAGTAGGGCAGGCTTCATAAGCTGAGTGATCACAGCAGCCATGCCTGAGAGTGCAGGAGGAGTGTGAGCTGTGCTTGGCATGGAACAGAGCAGCTGCCCCCCTTCCTAAGCCAATCTGTCAGGTGGGTCATAGAGATGATGAAGTTTTCCAAAAAAAATATTCCTGATGATTTTCTTTGTCTCTCATCTCAGAGATGAGGCAAATGCTGCTCTGATCTGGGCAATCTGTGCAGGGATTACTAAATCAAACTGTATCTGGGCCAAGGTTAATGAAAGAGCCTGCAAAATCCTCCGGGCTGCTGTGGTTTGGTTCCCTCATTGCAAGTGGCTTGGCTCTGTGCCAGCAGGGAGGCACAAGGCTGGTGGCGTGCACACATGCTGGGTGCCACAGGGAGACACAGGGGCTGGCACTGGCTTTCCCATCCTTGGGAAGTTCACAAGAGGCTTACTTCATGCTTGCTTGTGAAGCCTGTGGCACACCTCTGCTGACAACTGGTGATTGTTGTCACCTCTTATCACTGTCACCCTACAGGGACACAGTTTGTGTGGCTTAGCCAGGGCTGCAGTCCTCTCAGAGCAGCTCCAGTCCTATTTGCCATATCCAAAGGCTTTTGGAGCACAGCTTGTGCCACCCTGCCATGGCTGGTGCCACAGAAGCAATCCACAGCCAATCAACTTCACAGACAGACCACCTGTGTCACATGCAGGTACCCATCCAGGAGAGTTTTCCTTAACCCCTGCACTATCCCAAATGCTGCATCTCTGCTTGGGCAGCTTCAAGGCAGCCTCACTCTTGTGGGCTGCCCTGGGGAGGACGGAAAAACACACTCAGGCTCTTTTGCCCCTTATTTTAGGAGAACAGAGAAGTTCTTCAAAGTGTTAATTAGTAGTTCTTCATTTTCCTGCTTTTCTTATCACTGAAGTCTTTGGAAAGGGTGAAGTGGGGAAATCACAGCATGAGCTTACACATCCCTGCCCTGACAGACTTCTTATCCCTGGAGCAGTTTCCAGCATCTCAATTAAAAAGAGTGAGTCTGTGACCATCAATGCAAAGAAAAATTAGAAACAATGGCACAATAGTCATAAGGGCAATAAGGTTTTCTGCTTCTACCAGCTTGAGGTTGCCCAGATCCTGCTGCCTAAATCTGCTGGGAAACCCAGGCTCTCCAGTCTCATCCTCTTCCTCAGGGCTCTCACCAAGGCACCTCCCTTCCAGTGCCAGCACCTCAATAAATACTGGTTGTTCCCATCAAATTTCTCTCACACTGGCTGCTGACACCAGCCCTGCTGGCAAGTGATCAATTCCCTATTCACTGAGTCATGCAGATTCATCAAAAATCACCCTGGATCCATAGAGACAGGCTCCTCAAAGTGTTGTAGGATGTTCAAGGCAGAGCTTCGGTGGTGGCCCATGGCCTGGAGATGCAGCACCATTCTTAGTATATCAGCCATCTGCCCTCATCCTGCATGGCAGATCCGTGAGGGGCTACTGCAGTTGAGATAAGCAGAGGCCATACCCCATCTTTTGTCTCTTCAACACCCTCCCTTCAATAAGGCACAATTATCTGTTTCCTTAAGAGCAAGGGTAATTAACCACCCAAATGGTGACCAAGGAATGTGAGAGTCACAATGGTCCCTATTATGGAACACATCCACTTAGTGAGGATCATTGTTCTTCCTGGCCTTAAAAACCTGGCAGCATACCCCAGAACTTTCACCCACTGTGACTGACATCAAAAACCCACAGGGAACTGGTATCCCTCAAGGACAGCACTGGGCAACAAGGCTAGCTGGTCCATGCTCTCTGTGGCAAGACCAGAGCAGGGCAAAGCCAGCAATTTGCCAACATTTCTGTTCAACATAGGAATCACTGCTCAAGGTTTCCCAACTGGAAGATCACTGTGCTAATTTGAATGCTGTAAATATTTGACTTCCATTTGCAATTTAACCCTGCTTGCATGCAGCTGAAAGTAATTTATCAGTAAAAAGCTGATTTCACTGTGCCTCAGGATGGAACCTGCACCACCAGTCCCCAAATTCTGCAGAGACTGCTACCAAGCAGACATCCCTGGCACCACAGTTCTCACTGCCAAGGTCAGCTCAATCCTTTGCCATCATTTTCAATATCCTTAACTTCCCAGGTGTGGATTTGTATGGAGGACAAAGAGGCCAAAGGCCCCATAATCTCTGCTGACTCTGCCATCCTATTGGAGCTGTGGGCTTTGCTCATCCTGCTCCCCCACCTCACAGCCATGCTGAGGATATTTGTGTCACTGGGCCACACTTGTGAGATGCTGGTGGTGTCATTGGCATTTGGCGGACACAGCAGCCACCTGTGTTTACCCATTCCCATCTCGTGCTGGCACATACATGATTACAGCTTTCAGTTTGAGCCGCCCATCTATTTATATCAAACGCCTTTGAGCAATGTGCTGATGCTTCCTGGGAGTATTGCTGTGCCAGGCCAGCCAGCCTGGCACCTCCTCATCAAAGATGGCTGCAGGGTGACTTGGTGCACCTACACAGCAAAAAAAGCTCCTATGATGGTCTTCCTGCTATATGACACACTTACAAGGCTCCAAAGCCATGCTTGGGAAATATGCTGGATTCTGCTAATATGCAACTGATGCATGCGACACCAAGTGACTGCATTGGCTCTGTCCACTAGGACAGGGATCTGTCATGTTCCCCAGCTGCTCCCAGCTACTGTGGAGCAATGTCACAGCCTGAACAGTTCTGCCCTGCAGTTCCAGGATAGGGGGAGCCAGGAAGTGGGTCCTGGCACACAGCAGTGGGATTTTGAGGTCAGCACTTGGAGGACAGAAGAGATATGAGTGAGCAGCAGAAAGGGATGCTGTGATGAGATTTGGTCAGAGGCACCCTCAGAGCTATTGCCATCAAAAATAAAAGGAGGAGACAGCCCCAGACAGGCTCACCCACTCACTCCCATTCCCAGAGCCATAACAAAATGTTACACAACTGTGCCAGGAGGCATGACGTCATGCCTGGGCAAGAAACGGTAAGAGCTGGGCACGTAATCAGGAGCAAACCCTATTTATAGCACTGTATAATAAGCTACATCTGAGAGAGAAGATGAAAGGGAAGATGAGTCAACAGGGTAAACAGGAATGAACTTTCCTCCTGGCAGGGCAGTCCACTCATGTAATGAGAGATATTATTGGGAGAGCTCTCCCCAGCAGCATTACTTCCAGTGGATAAAGGCTGACAGCCACATCCTGCTCAGGACACATCCAACTCCCACAGAGGCAGCCCTCGATGAACCCCTGGGAAGAGAGGCAGGGGCTGGGAAGACCCAGCTATTCAGTTATGGTTCTTTAGCTTCATCCTGCTCATCAGCTCCTGACTTTCTCTTTTCTGGAGCTGGGGAGAAGCTGGGGGCTTCAGTGTCCCCTGACTAGCCCTGCCTTGTGCACCCCTGCCATTTGCAATGTTCATGTGGGGATTCTGTGTCCTCATCCAGCCATCAAGAGCTTACACAAGGAAAGGAGATGTCTCAAGAGGACCATATCCCAGGAGAGGGGATGTCTGCCCCTAATGCAGCATAACCAAGGTTAGCTACAGAGAAAAGCAATCCTGAGCCTGGTAAACCAGCCATGTGCTCTAGTGAAGAAAAGGTTAACCATTGGCAAGGATCTCCTTGGACACAGCCCTGGGGACCACCAAGTCCCCTCGCCAGCTCAGCAAGCAGCCCCTGCCCAGCCCAGTCACTCACGAAGCCAGAGGCTCACACAATACTATTTTTAGCTTCCTCACTCGGCCTTTCATTCTAAAACCACCCATGAGAAACATTTCCATTTTATCATGAAAACAACTCTGCTGCAAAAATAAATTACCATGACATCAAAGCGCTAAAATAAGAGGGGAAAAGAAAGGCCTCCTTATACCACAGAGCAAGGAGAGCAGAAGTGTGGCTCTGCTTCTTCCCAGCAGGATGGACACAAAGCAATCTCCTGAAGTAATTTCAGAACAAAATAACAGTGTAGCAAATGAGAAAAGCACGTTAAAATGAGAGAGAAGAGCTGCAGGAGGAGTGGATACACGGGCAGCGATGCAATGAGCCTTCGCGGGGCAGATGGATCTCCTCCATCCAGGCTAGGGTGGCTATGCATGGATTTCACCAAGTTGCATCCCAGGGTAAAGTCTGCTGCACATCTGAGTCCTCAAGAACTAATGAGCATCAGCCCTTGGTTCCTTGCACCTTTCCAGGTCTTGAGGAAGATGCTCTAGTTAATGCTAAAACTTTTGCTAACTCATGGCATTGGGAATGCAATGTTTCTGGGCTGTAAAAATAGCTGTAGGCACGCTGGGATCGGGGAGGGGTTGCAGCCAGCACTGCCATCCTGCTGCTGTGCCAGCTAACAGCATGTGCCATGTCTCTCACCTGGCAAAAATGGGAACACCCCGAGCACTGGCTGATGCTGGGGTCATCCCAACCTCTGTACAGTCCCCCATGCCTTCTACTGGAATGCTGGGGGATGTCCTGGAGACCCCTTGTGTTCTTTCCCTATCCTTGAGACCCCAAGGAACTGCTGCTGCACCACAGCCATACCGTGCATGACAGTGCCAGGCCCCCAACACCTGCCCATGACAAGCACAGGACAGGCAGCAGAGATGCCCTTCTGTCCTCATAACAGCCACAGGCAGCATAGCCTTTAAATGAGGGCAGGGGATGAGCCAAGAGCCTGACCTCCATTTGACATCACAGTGAGTGAAACCCAAACCTCAGCCCACAGTGTTCATTACCTAATTAATGAGTTATAATATGCCTTAGGAAATAAACCTTTCTGAGCCCAGGGGCAAGGGCTCTTGCAGGGGAAAGGAGGCAACTGCCCATGTCCCCATGCCAGTATTCTCTTGTATACACAACTGGGCAGGAGCAAGGTCTGGATTCAACTGTGCTAGTTTCAGCAATTCAAAGCCTTCAGCCCTCTGCAGAGACCTCAGGGGAAGAAATCCCTAGAGGAGCAAGGCCCACTGCCTAGGCTCCCAGGACATCTAACACCACCCTCACAGCACCCAGGGCAGAGTAGGAAGGGGGAACAGACAAAATTGCCTGTCAGCTGCCAATGTTCTGGGGAGAAACCAAGGAGAAGTCACCCTCCTGGGCTGGTGACGCACAGAGCAAAACCCAAACCCTCTGTCCCAGCACACTCACAGCTCTTCCCGGCATGGGGTCCTGCATGCTCTGAGCTAAGCAGGCTAAGCAGGGACCATTTAATTGAAGTTTATGAGACATCTCACAGTGCTGATGGGAAGGGAGGCAATGGTGTCCCACACAGGCTCGTGATCCCAACAGATGTGACATCACTTCCCTGCTGTGCAGCTCAGTGGGGATCAGGCTGTGCCTACTTCTCTCAGGGCAACTTGAGTCAAACATATAATGATTTTCCAGGAAAAATTCCTGCACTGCTCCCCTTCCACAGCCATCTGATGCTGGAGCCAGCCAATAGCTTCTCACAGAAACTCTCCTGCTCCAGGGTCATCTGTCCTGGGCAGCCAGGTAGGGCCGAGTCACTTATTTTTGAAAAATGTTACAAATTTACCTGGATGAGAAGGGAATGCCAAATTACTGTGGCTCCCTCCTTCCCCTTGCCCCACCTCTATGCATCAGAGCTGGCACTCCTCAACTCCCTGCTCCTGTTGGCAATTAACTGTACTTAGTAGAAGGTCATTCCTCAGTCCAATTTCTCAAAGAAATGCCCTTGGGAAATATCCTATGCGTCATATTACTAACAATTACATCAGCCTATATTCACCCCAGTGGAGTAGGCTGGGGTGACACAGGCATGGGCAGCCATCAGAGCAGTGTATGCGGTTTAGCCTTGAAAAATGTCTCTCCATGATGAGACTGGTGAGGCACTGCTGCAGCTTGGCTGGTATGTCTGCACAGCTCTCCTGGAGCCCTCTACTTCAGGACTGTGCCAAAGAGAAAGTGAGAAACTGCCTTGATTTTACTCTTCTTGCATTAAACAGACTTGCTATCAGGTTATTTTAAGAAGCTGGCATGGCCAGATGTACATGTGCTTTCTTTGAAGTACTGACCCTAGCCAGCCACCCCCAGAGCCATCCAGCCCCATCATTAGCAGAGGTGCAGATCTGGGGTTTGTGAGTAGTTATATTTGCTTTGGATGTTGTACATGCTCCTGTATTCCTTGGTATCTGCTCCTGCAGCTCCAGCTGGACACTTACCAGGGTGCAGCTCAACCAGCTACCCCTGAGGTTCTGACCTCCCTGGTGGCCACCTTCCCCTTTGCTCCAGTCTCAGATAATTTCAGACTCTACTAAAAATATAGGCAAGCAATTAATCCCTTTCTGAGATGTGGGACATTCCCCACTCTGCAGAAAACAGGTGAGGACATGAAGCCGAACCATACCAATGTAGAAAATCCTGAGTAAGTAAGGTCTGACTGACAGGTCCTGACTGTCAAGGCAGCACATTTCTGCTGGTAAACACAGGGCTGAAGTTCATCCCTTCCCAAGACACATCCTGTATAGCTCAAAATCCTTTCACCAGATGGACCCCTGTCCCGGCACAGCCAAGGCTCAGTTCCACCAATAATTCAGACACAACTATTTCTAGTGCTTGATGACATGGGGCTTCTGTCGCTCTTAGTGCTGGTACCCTGGTGTCCCAGCATGCAAAGTTATTTTGTCCTGCTGACCATTGTATTATTAAGTGCTGACCCCAGAGGCAAAATTTTAGTTGCTTTTGACCACAGGAAAGCTACAATGGGGCTGGAGCTGAGCAAGATCAAGCACTGTATCTAATGGAGAATGTCCCAGCAGCCATACAGAAGCAGCCTCAGAAAACCTGCTGGCTGGTTCCCCATCCCTGCCCTGCCTCAGCAGGCTCGATTTTGTCCAATCCTCTTCAACACACTGCAGGGGCTTCTGTCAGTGTTTTGCAGCACTGGGGAGTCCCTCAGCTCCTGGTAGAGTTGCCATGGGGGGCATTTCCCAGTCCCCCTCAGAGCATATGGAAACTTGCCAGAACAGATTTGCAGCCCAGGACAGCCCATGCTGTTCCCACAAGCAAGTACGGATGTTGCACACTCCTTCCCACTGCCCAAACATATTGGCGCACTCAAAGCAGCTGGTTTTCATATCGGGCTCCCTGTAGTCACACCTCCGTGGGCGGGTGCCAGAGGCACGGTGACACACCAGAGGCCTTTCAGGAACCTTATGGTGATGCTCAGCATCAGAGATGGCACTTTCTGCCACCTCACCTGGCAGCATGGGGAGCTGGAGCCATCTCCACTGCAGCTCAGCTGCCTGCTCTAAACCATGCAGCAGCATTGCCCAGCTCAGGCCTTCCCTGCCTGCCTGGGGCACACAAAGGACCTGCAATAGAAACACAGTTGAAGGGGATGTCCAGCAGCAGCAGCACTTGGACCCCTTCCCACAGCATGTCTGCTGCCAGGCCAGGAGCATCACCACCCCACATCCTCCTACAGCCTTTGCAAGGGGTCCTCAGGGTGTGCTAACCCCCAAGTTACTGCTGTGGAGGGTGGTGACACTTTACCGGTGCCAACATCCATGCTGGGGACAACAGCCATTTAGGGTATCATGAGAGTGGTGGGAGGTGACACTTCTCTTCCTGCAGTTCTGGCCACACACATCAGTTTTAGGGGAGTCTGTGTGTCTCCACACATGGGCCATTTGGGTCCCAAGCTTCAGTCCCAAGGACAGTGGGCAGACATACAGACATATAAACCCCCTGTATAGCACACAAGCAGATCCCCTCCCTGCAATACCGGATTACGATTTCTGATATTCAGGTGATTAGTCTTTTTGCCCTCCTGGATGTTTCGGGGCAGACGCAAGAAAGAGACAGAGGCTTCAAGGTTCAGTTTTTCTCCAAGGTCTATCATGGTGTTTATTCTTTCCTTCTTATCTCATAGTTCACTCTGTCCTCAGTGAGGACTGCTCTGAACACCAGCCATTAGGGAACTCCTTATCCCCCTTATATACAGATTATTACAAACATATTGTTTACCATTTCCTACCAATGTCCACCATCCACATCAAACAGACCATATCCACTTGGCCCAATCTCCACAAGCCACATTGTGCTAACGTCACAGCAGAAAATGGAGGTGAAGAAGAAGAAAAGCCTTAGGAACCGCCCTAAAATCTCCATCTTGTCTCCATCTACTTCTATTATAGAAACCTAAAACTACATATTTCTCACTCTGTGATAAGCTAAACTACTGTGTTTCACTCTCTTGAGATTTGTAATTCATCTCTGCTTTGTGCCCTGGTCTGTGACCCACACAGACGGAACTGAAACTCCCCTGTTCACGCCCCTTGACAGGGCTGTAAACACCCTGTACTGGGGTCAATCCTTCTTGTTCAGTTCCCAGGCTGTTTGGTCAGGGTCTCCTGAGCTTCCAGGGCAGCCAAAGAGATGCCCTGGGTTCTGACACTGCAAGACCCATGCCTGCCTACACAGGATGCAGGCTGGACCTGGCTGCTGGTGCAAGGCTCAGCACAGAGTGTATTATCCTTTATTGCACAATGTTGGAGCACAGCGGGTTTCCTCCCTCCCGCTGCCCTGGATTTCACCCCTCCCTCCCAGGCCTGCCCCAGCTCCTCCAGCTCCAGCTCATTGGCGTCCCTGGCTCTATTTTAGCACACAAGACCAGTTGTTTTCCTGTCAGACGTTCATGTTTTTATTTAACTCCCTTTCAGTTTCCGAAATTAGCACGAACAGGATCCTGAACTGTTTGCCTTGGAAGAAGATGCATTGCCACAAATTACTTTTGATTAAAGTAAACAAAACCTCTACTCTCTTTTTTAAACTGTTCTCTTTGATGTTGGTGGTTAATTTCAGTGCTCAGAGAAGCAAGCGCAAGGGCACTGGCCCGGGCCCAACATGAGGCACTGGGGACACCCTGGGCTCCCTGCCCTGCCACTTCTGCAAAGCCTGCAAAGGGCTGCTTGTGACCCTGAGCCCCAAAACAGCCCCAAGTTGTAGTATCACTCCAACATCAGCACCTACATCCCTGGTTTCCAAACCTACTGGCCAGTGGCACAGCAGCTGGTGCAGTACCAGTCTGCTCTGTCCCTGCACTGCTGCTGTATGTGCCTGCTGGTGCCAGGACAAGGACCAGGATCCCCACTTGGCACACTGCAGATCACTGCATCATTTCCCTCACCCAGCATGCCACCACAGACGTTTCCCAATCTGGAGCAGCTAGGGAGAGAGACAGGTGGGCAGACATGCGGCTGCCACTGCCATCAGGCCTCACCCAGCCAGGCCAGAGGAAACCACACCTTGGAGCTGGTATAAAATGTGCTAGTTTGACATCACTGCCCAGTGATGTGTATGAGGACAGATGGCCATGCTGTGAGGAGACAGCACCCATTCCCAGCAGGTACATGCAGTTGCAAAAGAAGGGATTTGTCCCAGTTTGGCTGTTCCAATTGACTAAATCAAGAGATTAACCAGTATAACAAATTCTTCCGAACCTGGAGGGAACAGCACTGGTTCCTATGCCAAATGCCCAATTAGTTGCTCACCCCCTTCACTAACCCACCCAGCCCTACCATGTTCCTCTCAGACAGTTTCTTTTGCTGCCTACATCGCAAAAATCCTCTGCATTTGCAGCTGGGAGAACACACAACTCCCTGGGAATGGGGAAGGTTGGCACAGGGGAGCAGCAAATTCTGGGGTGAAAGTATTAAATTACAGGGTGCCAAGAGCCCACCCTTGGTGACTGTGGAGCACTGCAGGGGGGGCAGCAAGCCCTGGATGGCACAGCATGACAGAGCACAGCAGTGTGGGTGAGACCATGGGCAGGAAGAGGCCAGCTAGAACCCACACAGCAAACCCTCCGGGCTGGGCCTGGCAGCTGTAATAGTGCCAGAGGATTTTCGGGTAACATGCTGGTCAAGGCCCCATGTCAGAGAGGACACATGGGGTAGTGTTTATGCAGCTATTTCTGGGACCTGTTTTGCAATGGGACAAAGCCTCTGCACGCAGTGGCACGCAGCTACCTTGAGGGCACAGCCCTTTCTCAGCATGGCCAACGTGGTGGGGCCAAAGCAGCAGCTTTGCAGCCTGGTGCAGAGACCCCCTCCTTGCAGCAGGGTCAGCCCCTGACAGGGTACAGTGCCCTCACTGTGCTCCATACCCTGCAACCCATCTCCACATATGCATGGCTATTTATAGCTCGGACTGATGTTGATTTGGATCAAATAGCAGATAACAAAGTTACTTTTAGGTTTGTCTCTCAGCTTGTGAAAGGAAATAGGCTTTGCTGGCTTCAGATAGGCACTGCCTAACCTGTTGAGGCACAGTCAGGTTCTGGGACAAGTGACCTCAATGGTGGGGTTGGAGAAGGGACACCGGATACAATGAGGGCACAGAGGACACAGTAGAAGAGGCTTCGATGCACTGGTCTCCACTGTGCCACCCTGCCTACCACCTTCATCGAGGGACCCCACATCTCCAGAATCTCAGGTCTCAAAAAAACCAGAGCCCACCATGTCTGTGGCTCTCAAGCCTTTCCATCCCTCCTGGCAAGGTGGGCAGATGCCCAAAGCATCTTGTCGTCCCAGCGTAGTCATCTCTTCACAGGGACAGGATGCTGGCACTGCACATACTTCTGGGAAGGTAGTTTCAAACCAAGAGCTCCAGCTTGGCAACACCCAACTGCCAGCACAGTTCCTTTAATTACACAGTCCTGACACTGGGCTGAGAGGCATCTAAAAATATCAAAAATACTAACTCACCCCATAAGGCGGCATTTAGCAGAGAGAGCCACCAGGGAAAACCAAAGCAAGAGCAAGAGGGGCTTTTTCCATGTTCTCCTCTAAAATGCTCCAGTGAAACCTCAGCTTTGGAGGGCAGGCAGACAGCTTCTCTGTGGCTGCATATTCCCTTTGCTTTAACTCTCTGCATGAACCCTGAGGACACAGGGTCCCAGCAGGACAGGGTCTGGGAGAAACAAGAGGATGCGACAGGTCAGGCCAGACTCATCCCACAGGGTGGCAGTGCCTGTAATGCCATAATATCTTATATTTGCTTTTAGATTTTATATTTCCTTTCTGATTATGGAGAAGTGATGACGTGACTGGGTTTGGCCGCATCTAAAATTATTTCAGGAACAACTGCCTCAGGCAGTGACCTATCTCATATGCTGCCAGCCCTATAGCTGAGACAGGGTAAAGCAGGGGGCAGTTGCAAATAAAGTTACAAAAAGGCAATTTCTGGGCAATTGTAACATCACATGGTGCCAGTCAGCCCAGCTTGTGGCAACAGGATTGCGTTTTAAGTCCTTGGAGAAGTTTAATGGTCAAAATTTGGTCATGCTGAAGGCACAATGGCACATTGCAGGGGAATGGGTGTCCGGCACCAGGTCTTGGGTGTTGTCAGCTCTGGCATGGGACCTGGAATTACTTTGGGGCAGATTTCTGAAGGACATGATGATCATTAAGGATAGGAGGTAGTGCAGAGCCTGGAAATGGGGAACCAGCTCCCACTGGTGACAAAGCTGGAAGAGTCACTCCAACTGCAGTAATGGTCCCAGGAGACTGATCCCTACCCTGCAATGACTAAATCTTACATAAACTGCATCTGATTTCCCCAAAAGAACTCTGAGAACATCATTGCTGCTGGTATCTGGGAGGGAAATGGAGGCCCCACTCTCACCACCCACCAACCTTTGTCCTTCCAGAAAGTGAAGGGGACAGGACACCAGCTGTCCTCAGCACAAGGAGAGGTGTGAGTATGGTGGGACCAAACTTTGACCACAAACATGCTACAGAGGAACACCAGTGTTACATCCCATCCCTGCAGCATGGGACTCAATTGCACATCTCAGGAGAGATCCTGGTTGTGGCTCAGCTTTTGATTTATGGCAGCTCTTATCAAGAAAGCTCTTTATAATGGGGAAAACACAGATAGGACTGTACAAAGGTTTCTGCCACTCTTTCAGTCCCTCCCAGCAGCTCCATTGGGAGGCTTGCACCTTCCAGGGTTGCTCTCATACTTGTCTCCCTAAGGGTTTGTGCTCTCCAGAGCAGTGTGATGTTCCCACCCCAGGAGCTGGCTGAAGCCACTGCAGTAGTTTGCTCCTTTTCCTGGGAATCCCCCAGTTTCTTGAAGCAATATTAGTAACTCCAGCTGATCCCACTGGCACAGTCAATAACCTTCCTGGGTGTAGGAGCGACTCACAACCCCAATGCTGACACATAGAGTTTTAAATACATGTGCAGCCCTGAGCAGGCAAGAGGGTGGTGCCTGGGCACACTGCCTGTCAGCCCTTGGTGGCCTTTTGCACACCAGCCTCCCTCAGTCATCAGGGCAAGATATCAGGCTCCCTGCTTCCCTGTCTGGTGTGGGATTGCACCCAGGAGATCTGGAATTGACCCCGAGCTGATCTTTGGCAGGCACCTTGCTCACTTCAATTAAAGGGAAACCCAGAGAGAGCAGTGTCCCAGGGTTGTGGTGAAGTCAAGTGACAAGTGTTTGGTTTGTGGCATGTCCAGCACGAGGGCACAGTCATCTGGCTCCTGGGGACTGTAGGGATGACCTAAGTAACAGCCTGAAAAAGCTTTTTGCAGGCAGCTACTCACTGCCTCATCTAATCCACCATTCCCAACCCAGCTGTAGATACCTCCCAGGACCTGCCTTTCACTGGTGGACCACTGGCATGGTGGGAAGGGCTAGAGGCAGTGAGAGCAGAGCACTCCTTCCCCATGGCACCTACCCAAGAGCAAGAGGCCAAGGAGAGCACCTGCCCTATCTCACAGCCCCTCAGTGCCAGTCACACAGAGGTCACTTTCCACAGCTGGTGATGCCACCAGCTCTTGGTCCCTAGCACATGGAGATGGGGAAGGGGTTGCCCTACGTCCCTCTGGTGACAGAGCACCCCAGCCCAGGGATGGCACATGTGCCAATGGCACCATGAGCATGTGGGCTTCATCCCTCAAGGGCCAGGATGCCAGGCTCCTGCCAGCACAGCAGCCTCTCCAAGGGTTGTTTTTCCAAATGTGGCCTATGCCCTGATGCCCTCTGAACCACGGACAGTATGTCAGCTGCACATCTCTTGCTTTGGCCTCTGGGTTTTGCAACTTTTCCCTGCCTTCCGCCTACACATCACACACAGCTTCAGTGTGGGAAGCTCAATGCCACCACCCTACATCCCTGTGCCTGCTCTGGGAACCACAGGCAGAAACGCAGTGAGATCAGGGGTACAGACAGAGAAAATGCCTGAAATCCAGTAAATATGGGTCTTGCTAGAAAGATGCTGATTAAAGCACAGTGCTGTGCCTTACTCCTGTACCCAGCTTCACCCCAGGACCAGGAAGGAGAGAACCAAACTGGAAGTGGGGAATAGAGAAGTGGCATTTGGCAGGTTTCAGAGCAGAGTGGATTTCACATCTCAGTCCTGTCCAGCCAGGAGCCTGAAGCCCCACAGGCAGGGCTCACATGGGGCTCTACACAAGTGGGATGAGATCAGACATCCCTTGCCTCCAGCACAAGGTCCAGAGCAGGGGTGTTGGTAGCCAAAGCCCAGAGCCCTGTGTGTGTAGGGGATGGATGAGTGGGCTCATACCCTGGACTGCACTTATTACATAAGAGCAGAAACACATGTGGGCTGCCAGGCAAAACTGTACATAATGTTTTTGCCAGAATCCGAGCTCCAGAGCCAGTGGGACTGGGGAGTTGTGCTCAAGGAAAGCCAGAGCTGGGCAGGTGAGGGCAGCTGGGGTAGGCACAGGGAGCTCCTGGAGCAAGATACAGCATTTCAGGGCAGGCTAGGCAAGGTTTGTGCCCCCTCTCAGCCTGTACTATTTAAATTCCTTGTTTGTGAAAGTAAGACCCAAAACAAGCAAATAAATATTAACTGAAAAAACAAAAGCCCTGACAAATCTCCCAAAAATTCTCTACGTGGGCTGTGCAGCAGTTGCACAACAGGAAGAAGCTGTTGATCCCATTTCTGTGTGCTGGCGCTGCACTGGCCTCCACCCAGAGCCGCCTGCTCAGGCTTCGAACACAGCTAAAGCAAAGTCAGCCACTGAGACAGAGAATACTGCCAGGTAACCTGTGGACAGGTGTGTCTCTAACTGAATCCAGGTCAGTAGCTCTTGAGCACTGCAGGGAAAATTGCAGGAGCCCTTCTGACCACAGATCTCCAGTTGCTCAGACAGGAACTGCTGGCAGGGGAGTGGATTCTGAAGAGAGATGCAGAGAGGAAAGGAGAATGCTGCATAGGCTCTCCTGATCCATGTGGGATGGGAGGCCTGACATAATTTCTCCAGGGACAAAGGGGGTAGATATGTCACCCCCACCTCCTCCAGCCCCCCTAGAATGCGATACATGAACTGACACTACACCCAGCAGTGGTGACCTGGCCCAGCACCACCTAGTTTTCTTCTTTCACAGCCCTCACATCACCCCCCTCCCAAGACCAACATTTGTGAGCTAGTGACATCATCTCCAGGAACACAGAGGGGTTTGCTTGCAGGCCAAATTGAGGCTCTTGCAAAACAGGTTAATTATTTAACTCCTTGCAGGGATGACTTGCCCTTAAACTTCAAAGTCTGGTCATCTTATGGAAGGAGAGAATTTGACCCCAAGAGCACTTAGTTCCAAGCATGAGACAGGAATGCTGGGCTTTGCCCTTGGACAGGTTACAAATGGCTTGGGGATGCATGCAGGACCCAGCTCCCACGGAGCCAGACTCTGCCCGGACATCAGCCCCAAGCAACGAGCTGGACCCCATCTGGGTGCAGTTTGGAGCAAGGATTCCAGCATTACGGCTCTCTCTGCTTCCCTCAGTGCTGCAGCAGCTCCCCATGCTTGTCCCTTGCTGCCACCTGGTGCCACCTCGCCAAAACTGCTGGAGAGCTGGGATGTTGAAATTTGGGATGCCACGGATGTCGAGGATGGGGACCCCCTGAGCACAAAAGCACTGTGAGGTCCCCATTCTCAACACCCATTGTCCCAAGCAGCGCCATGTCCTCCAGCCTTCACCTGGATCTACAAACAAGCCAGTGACCTCTCCTGCCTACAGGGTCAAAGGCAGGACTCCAAACATTTCCCAACCTCATGGACACTACCAAGGGTTATTTACGCTAAGGCAAATATGTTCCAGGCATTGGATCTGGTCCCCATGGCATCCCTGAAGAGCTTGGGAATGGAAGTACAAAGCACCTAGAAATGGTCAGGGTGGTCAATAACAAGAATTAGTCATGTCCAAATAAATTTTCTTTTGCAATAGGTCAACAGGCCCCAGAAGCAGAGAGAGCAGCAAGGACTGTATTTTTTTAGAAGGGTTTTTGCTCAGCAACTGTCATTCCCACTGGAAAAATAAAGAAACTCAAGATTAACTCAACCTGCAAGATGGCTGCAAAACTTGCAGCAAAATTGTTTTCATTAGTTACCCGTGGTTCCCTGTGGAACAGGGAGGAGACAGAGGGAGATTCTCCACAGCTCCATCAGTGGCTTAGCTGAGACTGCCACAAGGGGACATGCTGGAGGGCTGTGGTAGAATACAGATGATCTTGGCAAATAGACAAAAAAATAAAAAAGGGGTGGGCAAAGGAGGATGTAGTTTTGGAAAGACTTACGCAGTATTCCACTTCCAGGTATGAATAACCAGTGTGTAAAAGTAGGCTGGGGATCAAGGTTGCCGGAAAGGATGACTCATAGGTTGAGCCACCTCATTAGGGGTAGGGGGTGGTGGAGGGGTTGTTATTGTTACTATTTATTTTTAAAGCAAACTGACTGGCATGTTTGCCCTTAAAACACTGTTGCAAGATACCCGCTGTTTGAAGCCAGCAAAGGGTAAGCCCAGATCTTGTGCCCAGCTGCCTGCATTATCCCTCCATGCACAGGAGCAGCTGGCAAAGCCTGCAGGATTTTATTCTGGATACAGGAGATCTGTGAACATGAAAGAGAGAGCTGCTAACACTCTGCCAGCATCCAATGGGAATAGGAGAAGTAATAAGCTTAAATTTAAACACAGTTCCAAGCTATTCATTAGGATGCTCTCTGAGCCCATCAGCTCCTGGGGAACTGTGCTAGAGTGTCCAAGACCAGTGGGAACACCCAGGGCTCATGCAGGAGATGATCTAGGGATGGCCTGGATGATCTCTGAAGATTTCTCCCAGCTCTACATTACTACTATCCCATGAAAGGGCTTTGGAGCAGCATAGGCTGTTCCTTCAGTGCACAGACACTGACCTGGTACTCAAGCCTGCCTGGCCATTTCCAATGCTTGGGTGGCAGAGGCCATGGCAGACCTGAGTGAAGCCTCCCCTGCAGCTGAATGTGCTTGTCCCTTGAGAGGACTTTGCGTTATCCACCCAAGAATGCAGGTCACCTGCACAGAGGCTAGCCAAAGCCCAGGCCCAGGAATGCTGTGCAAACCCACAAGGAAGCACAAATCCCACTGCTATTGCCAGAAACCTGCCCACTCACCCAGTGCTCCTTGTGCAGCTTTCCCAGAACACAACAAAACAAATAAAATCAATAGAGCAGCACACCAGGGCTGGGTGTGGGTCCTGCTCTCCAGAGCGAAAAGGAGGTTTTCTGGGAAAGAACGGGGTTCTGAGAGGGGTGACATGGCACTGGCTGCTGTGTGCCTGACTCCTGGCAACTGCCGGAGCCCTTGTCACCTTGTCAGAGCACCCTGCTCATGGCTATTTTCTCCCACCACCGTCTCACCACAGACCTGGATGCTCAGCAGCAAAACAGCTTGCTCAGAGGCAGTATTAGATTTTTTTTTTTTTTTAAGCTCTCCCTGTTGTGTTTTGGAGTATCTTTCCAGGATATAGTGAAACAGCCTTAGCAAGATTCATATCAGCTTAGGTGCCTACCTTCTCCTTATGAAAGGAAAACGGAGGTTTGCTCTCCATGTCTGGAGCTGCGGGCAGAGGCAGCAGACAGGCAGCACTGTCGGGCAGGGAATGGCAGGGAAAACTCACCAACTACTAGCGGTTCAGCGAGTGCTTAATGAACAATCCCAAACTGCCCCCAAGAGGCTCCTGTTTGGAAAACAGCCTCCCAGAAGGAAAAACAACCAAACCCGAACCCCCTGCCAGATCCTGTGTGTTTTTTCTTGCATTCACTGCAAGTCTCAGCTGGAGGGTCCTGGCAAGGGACCCTCGTCATGTCACAAGCTGGCCACAGGCAGCACGTGCCTCTGTCACTACAGAGACAGGGGTTTGGGGCTGTGGTGCCCCCTCTACAGTGGGTGAGGAGAGCCATGCTCTAGGGCACTCTCATCCAGGCTTCCGTGGGAAAAATAATGTGCGTAAGAGGACTGCAACACGCATTGGGTCAGGGGAAAGTTCAGCTGAATGGTGGAGTGCCAGAGTGAAGAACACCCACAACAGCACCCATACCATAATACCAGACCCCCTGAGCATCATTCTGGCATTCAGATGATGCTCTGTGCAGATCTGTGCTGGTGAAACCCTCCCACAAGGCAGTAAATATTAATTCATCTCCTTTGCTGGGGAAAAATGGGAGAAAGATGCTTTTCTACTGCAGACAGGCATCTGTCTGCAGCTGTGTAGAACAGGACCCAGCATAGATTTCCCTGAAGGTCCATGTTCTAAGGCTATCACATTTTCCCTTCCAGCACCAACTGGGCACACACCAAGTACCCAGGTACTTTGCTGCCATCAGCTCTGTCCCTCCTGCTCCTAGTGGCTCTCGAGGAGCAGGCACTACCACAGACTTGGATGCTCAGCAGCAAAACAGCTTGCTCAGAGCCAATATCAGATGTATTTCAAGCCAGCCCTGTTGTGTTTTGGAGCCTCTTTTCAGGATACAGTACAACAGCCTAATCAAGACCCACAGCAACCAAGGGCCTACTCCTCACTTAGCTTTTGCATGAAGCTTTACCTCCATGAGCCTCATGACCCAGCTCAGCCCCAGTACAGACCTGGTTTAACCACATGGTTACAAGGAAAGCAATACTTATACATAGGGCAAAAAACCAGAAGCACACCTCTGATTAATTCCTTCCGCCGTCCTCTCGGGGCTCCTTTGGCTAGCTCAGTTCCTTAAGAGGATTTGGAGGAATATATCAGGGGCAAGGCAAAAGATTCAAAAGAGGCTCTTCCCCAGGGTTGTTCCAAAGTGTTCATTCTCAAAGGTTTCTGGGGGGAAAGAGAATGAACACAGAAGTACAGAGCATTATATAGTCTCCTGCTCAAGAAAAGATAACTGGACCCCAGCCAATGAGGTCAAGAAAGGAAGGAAGGGTCAAACTATATGTTCACAGACTGCAGGGGCTCTGGGGGAAAAACCATTCCCCAGAGAAATACAACACACCTCCTCCCACCTGACACACCAAGATGCTCAGGCTATGTGCAGGTTCCCAGTACCCGGGCTTGCACAGTAGTTTACCTGGGATCCAGTAGTTTCCTTATGGTTCCATCAGTTCTGCCCTCAACACACAAAAACCCACCAGGAGGAGCCGAAGCCTCTGCCCCTTCCCAAGCCCCATAACCAGCCTAGAGACACACCTGTACCTGGATGGTGACCAGGGCTCACTGGGGGTTGAGTGCCAAGGAGACAGCAGCCAAAACTAAGAGAGTAAGCCTTGTTTGGTGCCGGGCTTTTCTGGCTGCCAGCAGGAAATGATGGTTATTGGGAGCAGCAGCCAGGTGTGTTTACAGGTGCAGGCAGCTTATATCCCTGCCTCTTCAGTAGGCTCAGCTGCTGTGGGGCCAGTCTAGGCCCCCTCCAATATAGACCTGAGGGTTTTTATTACTGAACTACAAGAGGCTGCAACACATAATGCAGATGCTCTGAACCACCCCAACCTCAGCCCCTACCTGTGGGGCAGTAGCCCCCCTCCCTCTTCTGTACTGTGATCATTAATAGGGTCACTTTGATGCAGGGTCACCTTGATGCATGCATCTCTGGAGCAGTGGCAGGGCAGGGGCAGGTGGATCAGAAGCCAGGAAGATGCGTCTCAGCCCTCCCTGCAGCCCCTCTGGCAAACAATGCAGCCGCTGAGCCTCATGAGCCTACTGGGGAAAGGAGAAATGCAAATACTTTTGCCTGTAAATTGATGTAATGCTATTCCTAGCACAGTGTATGAATTCAGTAAGACTTGAAATAATAGTTGAAATTAGTATTTAACATGTTTGCAAGGGTTTTAGGAGGAATCTTGGTGCTTAAAACCAAATTCCCTTGCCCCTCGAGGTTTTATTTTCCTTCTTGAGTGTTTGGTGCCACCTCCTCCTAATAAAATGAGAAAAGGGAAAATGTGTGTTGTTATTGATCCTTCAGGGTCTTCAACATCTCCGTTTCCACTATGAAATATTCCTTGAGCTGAAACCTGCATCTCCCAGAAATGTGGGGAGGAAAGAAGCAGCAGAGCAAGACCCCTGTTTCATCCCACACCACAGCCACCACCTTCTTCAAAGGAAAAAATAGTAATTGCACCATGGACTCCTTAAATCACTAGATTTTAATAGCCATATAAATCCTTTGCATACAGCAATCTGTGGCATGAGAAACCATATAGATATTGAACAAGTTTTTCTGGCTTTTACCACATAAAACTATCAGCAATTTTGTTTTTTAAATAAACTCCTGTAGTAGAAACAATAACCAAGCAATTAACAGCAAATTTCTATTTTTCTAAAAGAACGATGTTTCTTCCCTTAAAAAGATCCAAGAAGCTGACAGGGAGTTTCAGATGTATGTACAGATCCAGGTACCTCAGGAAGCTGTCAGCACCACAAGCCTGTGCTCCCAGTCGGGGGAGAGACACTCTAACAGCACCCACTGTCACCCCCTGAGGAGGGCTGGGGGTGACTGAAGGGTGACAGCCACCTACTGCTTTGCCTTTGAGGGCATCACACACCACCTTGCCCTCCAGCACCCACTGGTCTTGCATGAGACCGGGACCAGTGCTCTGTCCCTGGGACAGGCAGTGAGGGACCACACCTGGAGCGGTGCACAATCCATCCCTGAACATCACCTTGCAGGCTGTAAAGTGCAGCTTGCCTGTATTGCCTGTTTCTACCTATAGTTTCACTTGGTCAGGAGTTGTAGTCATGGACAGGATGCAGAAGCACATTGTACCTTTCCCCATCACCACCCAGCACCTTGCAGGCGAGGTGACCCCTCCTCACCATTCCCTGTGCTGGTCACACACACAGCCCCCTCCCACCCCTCGCACCTGTTCTGGTGGCCTTGGCTTTTGCAGAATTCACAGAATTCATTAAGAAAATCATTATTTACATCCAGGTGTTCAGCAGCACAATGTGATAGAGTAGCTGAGACAAGAGTTCACCCGAGGTGGCTGAATCACATGCTGGCCATGAGCTTATTGCTGACTTGGGCTCAGGGGCCGAATCACCCTGGGTGGTTCCCACTGCCCCGGTTATACAGCAGTGGCAAAGCCGCTGCCTGCACCCTGTTGTCACTGTCTGTGTTCTGTGTAGAACCAACCCTGGGCAAAGTGGGCTGTGCACAGACACCACACCCTGGGCAACGTTAAGGCATTACAAATACACAGGAGCTATTCAGAGATTTAGAAAAACCCACTCAGAGTGTAAACATTTTTGCAAATACTGTCATTGGACTTCCACACATGAAGTTTTCTGTTGTTTTCTGCATAAATCATGAGATGAGCTACACAAAGAGCACTCAAGCAGATGCCTGGAGCACTTGGGGGTTCTCTTACAGCACAGCAGCATGCAACACGATGGACTCTAAGTAGTAAAAATATTTTAAGTCTCAATCCAGGATGCTTTCTTCTTCCTACATTTCATATATAGTTTAGGTAAATGTCATGAACAACTACGTGCTGGTAACCCAGGTAAGATGGGTGGCTGTGTGATGAGCACTGGGTGATTTCAGCTCATTTCTACCTTATCTCTAAGGAGAAAAGGGAGATACTCTGCTTCTGTTCCTGCATCTATGGAGGTTGCTCAATGACCCCAGGTTGCTGTGCCAGTGGCGCTATAGGTTTAGGTATCATTGATTCTGCCTTCCTCAGGGACTTTGGCACATTGACCCCGATTCATACAAGATCCCTGAGAACGTATCAAAGCTGCAGTACTTTACAATTTAACCTGGCATGGGCACTTGGCTCCCTGCCACACTCATGCCTGCTTCTTCTTGTTATCTATGCTGTGCAGCAGTGCCAGGAACTCCAGGATGAGGTTGGCTGTCTTGCGAGGCCGCTCCACCACCACTGAGTGTCCACAGTTCTCCAGGATGTACACATGGCAGTCTGGAATAGCACTTGCTAAAACACTGGCACCAGAAACATCCAGGACCTGGATGGCAGGAGAGAAAACAGTCACAGCCACAGTCAGAGATGGGGTTTGCTGGACACTGCAGAAACCCTGTTAGGGTCCAACCAAGATGTGGAGCAGGGATAGAGACACAGTCCTTGTGATGCCAGCACCCTGCCTGGGAACAGGGCAGAGAGGCTGCATGGTGCCAGTCTCAGCACGCAGCACAGAATTCTCTTGTATGCTTTTTGGCTGCTGTCTCAATGCAAAGGTATCAGTGCAAGCAAACACATCTTTGCTTTTATAGAGCCCTCTGTATGCCTGCAGCTTGCTTCCTCCCTCACTTTCCCTCCCACTTCTGCCTCTGAAACAAACCCTAAGATTTTGCCTAGAAGCCTGCCCACAATCACCATGTCTCTTTCCAATTGCCAGGACAATTCTCTTTGCTCTCTTTATTCTTCCCAGCCCTTGCCTGCTTTGGTGCTGGCACCTTTCCCCCCACCTGCCCTCATCATGCTCCCCAGCCCTAGCACTGCCCTCTCCTCCCTCTGGAAAGTTGGCTGTCAGCTTTCTACCCATCACCCTGCTGAGGCCCTGTGTCAAAATCCACTGGGGACAGAGACACATGTGGCAGCTCCTCGCAGAGCAGTGCACACCTCAGCAGCACAGCCCCCACTGTGCCCCCGTGGGTGGGCACAGGTAGAGATGGATACAGGTCTGTGGAGAATGTGCAGGGGACTGCCTACCTGGTCCTGCTTTCCCCAGATGACCTGTGTCGGCGCTTTGATCTTGCTCATGTTCTCATGGAGAGAGTGCCTGGACTTTTCATCCACAATTTCTAAAAACACTAGTGAGGCAAGAGAAGAGTCAGTCCTACACGGAGATGTTTTGCCTTCCCTTCTCAAAGGGAGCCCTGTGGGCCAGTCCTTCCAGTATCTCCTCACTGGGAAACCCATGCAGAGATGATGAGCTATCCTTGCCTTGCCACCAAGACCAACTGCAGAGGCACCCTCCGCCAAACCATCTCTTCATAGGTACTTGTGAACCCAGATGGAAGGGCAAGGGTGAAGCAGCAACCCTGTCACCAGTGAGGTGGGCAGTGGGGGTGGCAGTGCCCTGCTACCAGTGACCAACGTGTGTCCCCATATCTGTTAACGACCTTGACCCCGTCCCACCCTTCTCCAAGACAGCACAGGGATGCTGGGGCCCACTCATGTGCTGGGGACATGGGGGCTGGCAAAAACTGGTCCCCAGGTGCTGGGGATCCTGCTGGAAAGCCTAATGAGGAGGCTGCCACCATGCACTTACATTTCCGGTAAAATTCATTGTGTGGGATGCGAACGTCAACAAGGCCCTGGAGGATCTGCAGGGAGAGCAGAGGAGAGCTGCTGGAAGGGACCCATGTCCTTACAGGGCTGCATGTGCCCAAGAGCACTCAAGGGCAGCCCTTGTCTCCCCAGCAAGTCTGGCCCCAGCATGAGCTTCTTCCTAAGCATGTGGGGCTGTTGAAACCACAATTGAGCAACATACATTTCAGCAACAAGTAATATTGTCTTTTATGATGCAGACCCAGTTTCTGCCCCTGGCTAGCAGCCATCTCAGCCATGACTGCATTTTTCTCTCTTCTTGTATTCTTTTGCCAAAACCACAAAAGGTCTTGGCATTACCTTACATTTTTTTTTTTACTCTCCAATCTACTCACTCCAGACTTCCTAAGGAAAACTAGTTTAATAGCAAGCCCCTCATAAGTTCCTCTCACTTGACAATGATGCAATTAACATTTCCATCACTTTTATTTAAATAGCAGTGAACAATCTCCTTCCACATGAGACAACAGCTGCTTTAGTTATTTAATGCTTCCTGCCAGACATATTTACTAAAAAACCCCTCTACATCCCAGCCTGCTGCCAAAAACTTCATGGGAGAAGGAATTCCAGCAGAGACTGCCAGAGGGAGCTAAGAAAAGAGGGTTTGAAGGGAAAGTGCTGGAAAAATGCTGGGAGTGGGGCTGGGTGTGTCTCACCTGGGTGATGGCAGGGCTGGCAGCCCTAGCTCTACCTCCAGCTTTGCCTCAGTTGCCACTATGTAGGCTCAGGGAGAAGCAAACCTGCTTACCACCTCCAAGCCCCCCTTTCCCAGCCACCACAGCCAGCGTCGGCTTCTCACCTGCTGTGGCACCTTGAAGCGAACATAGGAACAAAGCTTCAACATGTCTGCCATCTCCTCAGGCGTTGAGGGGATTAAAGGGATCCTGTCAATGCATTTGGACTCTTGCAGCTCCCGGAGCTGCTTAATGAACTTGCTGTCAGTGGTACTTGGCAGGCCTGGGTGAAATGAGATGGGTGAACAAGATGAAACCCACATGAGATGCCCCCAAAACAGCACAAATTAAAAAAAAAAAAAAAAATCCTTGTACTGACCTCCCTCATCTCTGCCTCTGGCTTCCTGCCTGCTCACTCTTTAATGAAATTTTATAAAAAGGGGAAGAAAACGCCTGTACATACAACCACTTCAATACACATCCAGAAATGCACAGCCTCCCTCCTGCTCCAGGGCTTGGCACCACCAACCCCACAGGCTGGCATGGCACAAGGTGTAGACATGCATGACTACTTCAGCAAAAGCTATAGTGCTTATTTTTATGCGGTCATTGGATGCAAACACTAGTGCCCAGGCTGCCACTGCACACGGTTGGACATAAAATTTCAGCAGCTCCATCTGCATGCATCACTAAGGAAAATTTCCCCAGCAATTTAATCCTAAACCTTTCTGCAGCCTGCCCGCCCC
>VWYP01011724.1:117813-239224 GCA_013400435.1 Pycnonotus jocosus
TTCACATCCAGAAACAGAGAGGCAGTCAACACCTCTCCCAGAGGGGAGTAGGAACCTGACACCCCCAGAGCCTGGTAGCTAGGTAACATTTGCTTTGTTTCATTCCTTAGTGCTTATTTGGCAGCTGCTTTCCTTGTGTGGGAGGGGAAAGGAGCTGCTATGACAACCGGGATGCAGCAAAGCCTCCCCCGCAAAGAAGCTCCCTGCCTGCTACGCCTCCTGCAGCATGTCATGCCCAGGCTTCCCTGAGGCCCCTGTCCAGGGGATGCTGGGGATGGATGGAACAGAGAGGACACCCTGCTGACCTGTGCCCAGCCTTGAAGTGCTCTTCCCACTCAAGGCACCCAAAAGTGGGAGGTCAGAGCTCTCCAGCTCCCAAAGCCCCAGGTCTTCAGCACACCAGGGCTTTCAGGAGGCCAGAATGGGGAGGCCATTCCTGTGGCAGTTTTGATTCCCTCTCCTAAGCAAAGAGGCTGCAGACGTGCAGTGTAAAATTCCTGCCATCCCAAGGGAAAAGGCATTTTCCTCCAGAGCAGAACTTTTCTGATTTGCCCTCATCCTGATTCTAACCAAAACACAATAGGGCAAACACCAAACCTCTGGAGGATTCAGCACAAAGCTGTGATTTTCTCTTGTGCTTTGCCAGAGCTTTCCAAAGTGTAAATACAAATTATTTCTAAATGCTTTGTACAACACATCTATGCTGCCTCCAGCACTGCCCTGGGCTTTTGCATTGGCTTCTGTTTGCCCTCTGTCTGTCTCACCTCCCCTGCCTTGCCCACCTGCAGGACAGATGAGGGTCAGGCTGCAAATATCTTCTGGGTACTGAGCAGCATAGACACCAGCAACATTTCCCCCCATGGAAGTGCCAACCAGATGAAAGGGCTTTCTGTTCAGCTTGATGCACTCCACAAACTGTCAGGGAGCCGAAGGAGCATTGTTAGGAGAGAGGAAACAACACCATGGGGTCAGGTCATTAGAGAAATTCAACTCAAATGCTTGAGGGTGGTGACTCTGGCTGCCTGTGAAGGGAGCGAGTGAGGCCACACAAGGTAGACTCATGGGGCTTAGCACCCTTCACGTCTCCACATCCCTCATGTCCCCACATCCCTCTGCAGAAGTGATGTGATGCTGGAACTTTACCTGGTGTATTCTCTTAGCTTGCCCATTAATGGAGTAATCATCCAAGTCCGAGCGGGTTGTGCCCTCATGCCCAGGCATGTCCACACATACCAAGTGCAGGTTCTTTGGCAGGAACTGAAGAAACAAATCAGGGGTGGTTACAGTGAAGGGAAACTGCTGCAAAGCCCCTGGGCAAGGGGGGAGCCCGGGTGGGAGCAGGGGGTCACTCTCCTCCTGGCAGCATTGGTTGCTTGTGCACCGGAATATGTCAGCTCATGTACCAAGGATGACATGACAGAGCATGGCCAAGATTTGCTTCCTATGGACGCAGCAGATGTGTACTGTGTGTTGGTTTAGCACGGATGGTAAAAACCAATTAGTGACTGACTTTCAAGATGGATGACCGGATTGGCCAATTAAATATAGTTATACACCTCTGGGTCACACAAGCTTAAGATCAGCCCGGGAGTTCGTTTTTCTTCCAGCCCAGCAGGAGGTAAGAGGGCAGTCCTGACTCTCTCCTTGCAGGGGGGTGCGGGGGCGGTGCTGGGGAGGGCCGAGAGCGCCAGCCTGCCCAGGCTGGGCTTTTCAAGGGAGGCCCGCCTGGCCTCGTGACTCCCGGGCCGGGAGAGGGGATGGGCATATGCCCCCGGCCCCGCCCAGATCGGATTTTTAGCTGCTGTAAAACACCCTGCCGCTCCCCTTACAGGGTGGGGAGGAAGCTGGTTCGAGGCCTGGGCGCTTTCCCCAGAAGCGGGAGGGGAGCCTGCAGCCTCTGATAGCAGCTCCCAGCTGGGGCATCCCGGATGAGACCGAGAGGTGGGGGCAGGAGGCATCCACCATCCCAGGCCGCTCCGAGATTTCCCGGCCTGAGTTCTCTTCCCCCATCCCCGCAGCTTTGAAAATCCTACAGGCTGCTGCCCGGCAGAGATCACGTGACCATCTGCAGGCTCATCTGCCGTTAAGAATGTTAACTCTTTCCTGACACAGATAAAGACTTTTTAAAACTCTAACGCTTCTCAGAGAGAGAAAAGGCCAAATTGGAGATATGTAAAAAGACAATATGAAGACATCAAAGTCAGTAAAGGAAGAGTGACCCCTTAAGTGGAAGAGATGACAAGTTGCCTTGGTCCTAGGCTGAAAATCTCCTATGAGTTGTGGTAACAGATTGTAATATGAATATGCTAGAGTATTCCTTTAAATCACAGACAAATATGAATTGGGGAGATGATTATTTAGATTTGTGGATTTTTGAGCAATGGCTTCTGTGATTTATTGAGTGAATATTGAATTAGAAACTGTAATCTAGTTATTCCATGAGATGTTTGAACAGAGAGGAACACGAAGAAGCCCTCTGCGCCAGTGAAGAAGTGAGAAAATATCTCTCTTCCCTAAGATGAAGGATCCATTGCCTTTGGAGTTATACATGTTTAAAAGGTGACACTCCAGTATGTGTGTGAGTACATGGCCCATATGTAGTCACAGGATAGGCTACGTGATATGGGAGGTCCACAACTGCAGAAGTTCCTGGGTGGGCTGCTTTTGTGAGAGTTGAAAGCCACAAGTAGACGTTTCTCTCGTGGAAAGTTACCAGAACGAATCAGGAGAAACTTCTCTCTCTCAAAGGACTGAATGAAAGACTTTTATAAGTGGTACTGACTTAAGAGTTCTGAGTTCTGCCTCTTTACATTGTTTATGGGAAAGTTAAAATTTTGTGGTAGGAGGAAAGGTGTTTTAGAAGTTACTTTTTTTTTTTTTTTTTTTTTTTTTTTTTTTTGTGTGTATTGTGGGTCGAAGAGAAACGTGGTTTTTCCCTGCCAGGACTTTAGGACCTATCAGGGGTCAGTTTTCCTAACTGGCATGTGGTTTAACCACTCAGGAAACAGAATGCGACTTTTGGCAATACCCATATAAAAACCTTAGGCTGGGTTCCAAGCTCTCCCTTCCCTTACCGACTGGCAAGAGGTAGCATCGTGGTGTGGCCGGGCCTCCGGGAACCACAGCCCACAAGGTGGGGCGGCCCGGCCGGCGGAGCCCCCTTTCTCCCCCCTGGTGCCAGTGAGGGAGAGGGGCAGGGCTGCTGCTCGGCAGCGCAGGCTGCATGTCTGGGGCCACGGCGGAGCTGGGCCCGGACCGTGGCTCGGCCGGGCCCCAGCGCTGGCTGCCGGCACTTCTGACCTGGGAGGAGGATAGAATTTCCTCCCTCCCCTCCTCCGCCAGGCCCGTGGGAGCGCTCTCGAGTTGGGCTACCCGAGATTAAAACCTGAGGGGTGGAAAGAGAAAGGCATCCATCACTCTGCTTAATGCCTGAGATCCTGGCTGCTGTTCCTGAACTTTGCACCATGGCTTTGAGAGTTTTGCAGCAGAGACCACGCGACCACCGCAGGCCCGGGCAAGCTTTAACTCTTTCCTGACACAGATTGAGACTTTTCTTAACCCTTCTCTGAGATGAGAGAAAAGGCCAAATTAGAGACATGTAAAGGGACAATATGAAGATATCTAAGTCAGTAAATGAAGAGTGACTTTTTTTTTAACTGGGAAAGATGACAAGTTGCCTGAGTTTTAGGCTGAAATCTCTTGGAAGTTTTCAGTAACACACTGTGATTCCTTTAAATCATGGACAATACACATTGGGGAGATGATTTGTGGATTTTAAAGCAACGGTATCTGTGATTTACTGAGTGAATATTGAACTAGGAGTTGGCATTGGATGATCCCATGAGAGGCTTGAACAGAGAGAGAGACGAGAAGAAGCTTTCTGCAAGTGAAGAAGTGTGGAGATGTCTCTGCTCTCTGGGATAAGGGATTCTTTGCCTTTGAAGTTCTTTGTGGCTTTTTTTAAGGTGCCACCCCAATCTGTGAGTCTNTTCCTTTAGTGTGTGTGTTAATAAACTATCTGTTTACCTTTGATTTGGGCCTGTTTTGCCTTTTTTCTCCCAAAAAATCCCCACATTTAGTAAACAAAATTCAGCGAACATGAAACCTTCACATTAATTGGTGGCCCATACAGGAGGCGCAACCCAAACCCTGACAGTGTTAATAAAACTATCTTTGTAACCTTTAAATTAGGCCTGTTTTGCCTTTTTCTCCTATCTCACAGCACAAAGACATTTAAACAACTACACTAAATTTGGCAAACAGAGACAGAGGTGAACGTGAAACCACTACATGATTTGGTGTTTCTGCCTGGTTATGAACTTAAAACTAGAACATACTGGTTTTCCTCTGCAGCTCTGCATGTTATAGGGGTGAAGGGATGCAACAAGAAATGGGGCATGGAGCTAAGCAGCAGGTTCCTAGCATGTTACAGCAGTCATCCCATCCCATGCATGCAACCATTAGGCCCCTCACACTGCCCCCAATCCTAGGACCATCAATTCTCAGTAAGGAGCAACATGATGAAAGTGGAATCCCACCTTAACTATGGACAGCCACATGTCTTTGTGAGCTGAGAACCCATGTAACATCAGGATGGATGGTCGGTATCCAGGTCTTCCTCTATAGGAATAACAAAACTGATAGTCATCGTAGTTTGCATATCTAACCTGCATGCCCAAGGCTCGGCGCCAGTACCTGCAAACATGGAGGAAACACCAGTGAGAAAGACAAGACCAGGGCCCAGCCACGATATAAGCCAGGTGACAAGTCTGAAGGCAGACACAGATTTGTTGGCTTACTAAGTCTAGTTAGGTTGGGCTCTCAGTGGTGCCATAATGGGGCTACTGGGATTAACCCTGTGCATCTGGGCCCTGGACAGGTACTGTACTGGTGGCTGGCTGCATTGTAGATGGTTTGTGGAGACACTCTGTCTGTTAAGAACTTAAAAAAAAAAAAAATCCCGAATTTCTAAATTTCCATTTAGCAATGGAAATGGGCCAAAATAACAATAGTAAAAGAGAAAATGCCCAAAGGCTGGTATGAGGACAGAGACTCAAGAGAGAGAGGCAGCATACTTGGTAAGGCAGCAAACAGGATGGGCAGGCCAAGGGAGACAATTCTCCCAGGTGGATAAGGTGGATCGATCACCTTATCGGAGTTATTTGTACACAGTCTTGCATCAATGGGTGTACATCACCCCACAGACAAGCACATCAGTTCCCAGCCAAAACAGTCATGTCACCCTGGAGCACCACAGAAATCCAATTCCCATGGACCAGCTAGACAGCCTTTAAAAATGTATTTATACACAAACAAAGGACTGGAGTGGACGGTCCTTACATTGGGTTTAGCATCCTAGAAGATAGCAGGCTAACCCCAAGGCTGTTCCTCTAAAAGCAGAGACAGACAGCTCCTGCCAGCATATGTTTGCAGTCTGCTCAGAGGATGCAGCAAAACTGCTGGCCAGAAGGACCTGAATAGAGATTATCGGTGACACTTTGGACACATGATGTGTACGTGCAGCCCAAGGCAGAGAACGGGGCCGCTTTGTCTGTGTTTCCCCTGTGTTCAGACATAACCTTTGTCAGGACAATTACTGGGCTACTCCTGGTGGCCAAGACACTGGCAAGTACTTTTATATGCTGTATCAGAGTTTATTTAAGACACAAGAGCAAGGTCACCAGCACTTCTGGACTGTCCTACCTCTCTGCCCACTCAAAGCTTATGCATAGTGAAATCCTCTTTTAGCATAATCCCTTTTTCGAGGGAGTTAGTAGGACTTAAGCAGCATCTCAGCTCTGTGCTGGTCGCACAAGGAGAGGTGAATTTCTCCCTAATAAGTGTCTTAAGAGTCCTTGCCTCAAAGGCACTGGTGTGAACTACCAATGGGCAAGATGATAACATTTTTAGCAACTGATCCTAATGGATCAATTCAGCAGAAGGCAAAATAATCTGTGCAAAGCTGAACTGATCCCTCACAAGGTGTTAACTCACTTAGTGGCAGCAGCTAAACTGATTAACCCCTGTTGCAGCACAGGCAGAGTGGTTCCAGGGCTGGGGTCAGCAGGGCAGCCCTGGATATCCTGCCAGGCAGGAAGGCGCATTAGTGGCAAGGGAAAGCAGTGAGGCCATGGCTGAGGGGGGCCCAGCATGACCCTTGACTGCTCCAGCTGAGGACACACGGACTGGCAGTGAGGAAAAGCAGGGGGCAAGGAATTATGGAAGAGGGGAGAAGCTCTCCCTGGGACCTCCCAGGAACAGTGCTGCAAAGCTGGAGCTGCATGGGGCTGAAAAAGAAGAGCAGCATGATATCCTGCCTGCACCTCTGCCTGCTGATGGGGAAACACAACAATTTCACCCCTCAAAAAAAATCCAACTTGGAAAGAAGGCAATAGAAAAGGAAGAGTAAGGGCAAACCCACGCTTCTCGTCCACTGTCCCTAACAATAGAGGTGTCCATGACACACAATGCATTGCAATTACTCCTACAAGAAGCGCTTACTGCCAGAAATGCTGGAAGAGAGAGAGATGGGGGGCCCACACCCTTCAAAAAGAAGACAGTCCTTCTGACCCCTGCTCACATGCTCCCTTGCCTCACCCAAACACACACCAACCTGGCCACAGTGGATATTCACTCAGCTCCTTATCTGCAACCCCAAAAGAACAAAGGCAGCAGGGCATTCTCTATCTTGCACTCACCCTGGCTCCTCCAAGCTCCTGGCATCAGACCCTGCACCTCCTTTGCCCTGCCACCCCTGCCCATGGCTGTTGAAGACTTCACCCTGACCACGCTCACTCAGCAGTGTTCCAGAGATTCTCCTCAGAACCTGTCTATCAGGGTCCTCCCTGGCTTTCACGAGCCTCTCATATATCCAAAGAAATAAACCACTTTGACTGCCAAACCCAGTACCACCTAGACATCCATGGGGCAGCAGAAGGGTGTGACTATGCCTGCTCTCCTTTGCAGAGTGATGATCCCATCACTGGGGTTTTCATCCCATGCTCCATCCTCTCTCAGATGCTGTGAATAAAAGGCTGCTAATTAAAGTGCCTTTAGAAACAGTCTTCATCCCATTGCTGCACATGAGTGCTGTGGTGGACAGCTTCCTCTCAGAGGAGGTGATTTGGATTTGGAAACACTCCTGACCTGGGGGATGAGACCCTGTCCCAACTTCTCAAGGGAGTTATTCCAACTTTTCCTTGCAACGAACCCAGAAAGAAAAGCTGCCAGTGGGCTTATCACTGATTTCCTGGGACAAAGGAGAACTGAAGGATGTAGTGCTTGCCTCCTGGTATCAGAAAGAAGATTGAAGGAGATAAGGAAAAGCATCCCTCCATCTTCTCTGATGCTCCATTCCTGAAGAAAAGGAGAGGATCAGAAAAGCCTCATCCATAACTACTAATGAGGGAAAAGTCCCTGCCTGCTGAGCAGACTGTCAGCTGCGATGGAGCATGTGAGCCCGGGGACACCCACACCACAGCCATATTGATGAGGTGGGAGATCACCAGACTTACACAGCTGCCAGGCTGGTGGACAGGCTGCAGTGGCAGTACTTTTCCCAGTCTCAGTCCTGTCCTTGGGGAAAGCAACCCAAAGAGGTTTGGAGAGATCTTGCAAGCTGGGACTGCAGTGGCAGCCTGGCCAACTGCCCCTTGGCACAGCCAAACCCCTGGAACAGCAAGAGGCCTGACAGACATAGGCCTCAGCAGCAGAAATGCAATAGGAAAGTGATATTTTCTTTTCCCAGATATGTTTAAAGCTGCACACAGCTGGCATGACCCTGGAGGACTTCAGGTAACCTGCTGTTATTGTCATCAGTGGCAGGAACACCCAGCTCTATTTACACCACTGTGACCTGTATGTATGTGGGGCCCTGCAGGTTCCACCCCTGTGCCACACAGAGAGAAGGGGGCTCATGCACTCACCAATAGTAGATGCGGATAAGCGCTGAGGGCCAGAGAAGGAATGAGGCCACAAAGGCCAGGATGGGGATAGCCAGGGTGCCGCTGGCAATGACAAACATGTTCAGCATATCCAGGTCCATGTTGCTCTTCACTACTCCGCCTCACCTGCCTGCATTTAGGGAGAGTTCTGAGGTTAACCACTAGAAATTATGACAAGTCATTGCTAAATGAGAACTCTGCTGTCAGATGAGGAGGAAGGCAGCTCTGCAAGAGGCAAGTATCAGTCAGGAGCACAGCTAAGTCTCCTTCAGTTTTAAAACCCGCCTATTTCTTCTGGCTCCTTAATGGATCTAATTACTGCAATGTTATCCTCTCAGGAGAGCACATCTTGAACGGGCAATGAGCCTCCTAACAGGCACAGAACATGTCTGGGGTGACATGACCCTTGGGGCACTTTGCAGACACAGGAAGCACAGCCCCCTGAGGGCTGCAGGCAGCCTTTCCCCCCACCATGAGGGCAGGCAGCCTTTCCCTCGATGGGTGCAAGCAGGGCCAGCTTCAGGCAGGCTCCATGCTTCTTTCTGGAGGCGGGCATCCAGTTCTGTCTCCCTTCTCTCCCCCTGCCTGATCCCAAATCCCCAGCACACAACCACTGACCTAGAACTGATGGGTTGAGCCCAGCTCCCACTACCACTTTGCACAGGCACCAACTAATCAAGGAAGCAGAGCCTATTAACGGACTCGGGAATAGAAGGGAACAACTTGGCAGGGCACTCTTTGGTGTCCAGCCCTTATCAGGAAAAAATTTATCCCCAGCCCCACATCCTCACTTCTGCCCCATATTTTGCACTTTGCACCTGGATAACAGGTCCCCATCCCTGCTCCCCAGCATCCTTCAGACAAGTGTCAGGAACAGCAGGTGGAGGACACTGGGAGCAAGGGCAAGCTCTTGCACAACGTCATGTTTGTCCCTGAACTCTCCCCACCACAGGCAGCTAGGATATATTTTTCTCGTTAAGAGATTAAACGCTGCTACACACATATCTCCTCTAATTCGCCCTGCAAACCAATTCATGGCTCCTCCTTTCCTCGGCACCAGCACTTTTGTCCCACATTTGTAAAACCAGACATCCTTAATGCCTGCTCTCCCACCAGCAACTCACCCCCTCATCACCACCTCCACATTCCTCTGTGTCAGGACAGTCAGATTTTCCCCAGCTTTCTGCAAGACTCCCAGTGGTGTGTGTGTCGTATGTGATACCATGAAACAGGAACACAATCACCATAGTCACAGCCTCCCGCCCCCAGACACCATCAGACTGGATCATATTGGACCCCCTACATTACACACAATCCAGAGAAACAGTTTACAGAACCTCTGAACCTTCAGCCAGATTTGCTCTCTTCCCCCAGGGAAAATAGGAACAAGTGAAATTTGAGGAATATTGTAAATATTTTCACCAGGCACTTCCTTAACAAAGCTAAACCTCATTTCCGTTTTCAAGCCTCAACAACACGTCGTTATTAATTTAATTAACATTTTGTAGAAAGATCCTTGATCTCAGAATGGCTTGTTCATTAAAAAACACTTTATGCAACGGATAAACCTTATCCATGCAAGCAGGGCTGCGAAGGAGCCCATTCCAGAGCACTGCTATGTCACTAAAACAGGGCAGAAATTAAGCACGAAAAATCGCCATTGTTCCCACTGGTGACCCGTAACGAGAGAAGGCTGCAGGAAACAAAAGCGCGGGATGGTGGAAACCCCTGTGCTCCGTGGCACGGGGTCACCACCTCTGCCTCCACCTCCACACCGCTTTTAGAAAGCTAAACGAGGAGAAAGCCTTTAAAAAACCCGGCTTACCTTGCACAGTTCCCCTCCTCCTCTCGTCACAAGTCCTGCTCGCTATGGGCAGCGGCAGTGTCTGAAAACACTGTCACAAGAGGAAAAAAAACAAGGTCAAAATCGCAGTCCTGCTTTAACGCCTCCCTTCAGGCTCGGCGGCCCGGTGAGCTTGGGGTATTAAAGCCACCAGCTTCCCTTCAAGACGTTTCATATTCACCTTCTGACCGACCTCTCCCCTGTTTATGTAAATACGGTCCTTTGTACAATAAAGCCCGCGGAGTGCACTTATTCCAAGCAGAAGCAAAGTGCAAGTTGCCATCGGAGAGGGAGCGAGAGCCGCGGCGGGGAGAGCCGAGCCCAGCAGCCCTGGGCAGGGCTGCGAGGACCCAGCGCCGCGGGCTCATGCTCGCCCTTCAGGTGATTACTGCTATTAGAACAAAGCCAGCTAAGCTGCTTCTCATCCCCTTCCTCTTTGTCTTAAAGGTATTTTTTCCAAGCCCTCTCCGTGCGCCCCCACCCCTCCGAGCCTTCCCTGTGTGAGACAGGTTGAAGAGAAGCGCAGCCGCAGGAAATTACTGGCCACGCAGCAAAATGCTAGCCTGAGCTCGCTGGCAGATTTTGGCTGTGAAATTCACGGGGGACGATCAATAGGTGCACCGGAGTCAAGCGGCATGAGTTCTGGGGCCTGCTTCAAGCCAGAAAATCCCTGAGAGCTCCCCTTGCAACGGCCGCACGTCCAGGGGATCACGCCGAAGCATTTCGTCAGAGCCATGGCAGCCACCACTCACCACGGAGCCCCGGCGCCTAATGCTGGCCGTGCACACACGGCTCAGGGCCCCGCTGGCCACGGGTGCCTGGCAGGGGAAGGATGGTCGGGGAGCCCCATGGCGCTTCCGAACCTCCTTCTGCGTAGGCAGAGCATCGTCACTGATTTCCATGGCTAACTCCGATGGAGGAAAATGTCAGCAGGCTCAGATATGCGGTCAGAGGCAGCCACCATCACCAAAGTCTCCAGTACCCCCTGCCCAATAAAGCCCACCCTGCACCCATCAGTGCTGCAGGGACACCAGCTCTCCAAAGCCTCAGGGGAGCACCCACAGTGGCAATGCCCTGCGATGGTGCTTTGCCTGTCGGGGAATGATAACGCTCCCTGCTGCACTGAGGCCAGGCACCATTACCCCAGGTCCCGGCACAGTCCTTTGCTACCAGCTAGAGAGAAGCTTCTTAAGCTGCTGTGGGGTTTTGTTTTGTTTTGGTTTTTGTTTTGGTTTGGGTTTTTTGTTGTTGGGGGGGGGGTGTTGTTTGTTTGTTTGTTTGTTTGTTTAAAAAAAGCCCTCTGGTAACAACTGTAAATCTTCATACCACAGCTTATCCATCATTCTGAGATGCCCTGCGATCAAGACTCACAGCAAGTGGCCCCAAGTGTTGCTACTGCTTCTCAGAATGATCTCCACACGCTTCATAGATTAACTTGCAAACATCAATTAGGCAACTCTGATAAATGGTATATGATCATGGTGGCGATAATGCCGAGCACACTGCACACATGGCAGGGCATGGGATGCCAAACCAGGAGCACTGATTCCCATACTGGCAACAAGCACCAACCACCACAGCCTGCATCACCCTTGGGAGGATCCCCAAAGCAAGGCACCCCAGGCAATGGGATGGTCCCAGGACAGACACTAAGGGGAGCTTCTACATCTCCATTTGTTTGCTACTTCCTCTCCTGTATCAGATTCAAGTAAGGGTCACAACACCTGCAAAGACAGGGGCCAACAAGTGGAAGGGGTCTGTGTGGTCACTACGGAGGACAGCATGTTGGGGACATTCCCAAGGCCATGGGACAAAGGTATTTTTCCTCTTTCAAGCTCAGTGTGCCACTCCAGGGAGGCTTGGGAAGACCCAAGAATGCACCTCAGGTGTATCTTTAATTTTTTTCCAGGCCCCACAAGAGAGGCAGCAGCAGCACAAAACCCACCCCAAGGCAGAAGGGCCTTGAGTTGGAAGAGGAAACTGGCAGCTGATGAACTGGGCAGCCCTGAGGAAGGCCAGGCAGGGATTTCACAAAACAGGAATCACATGTATGCCATCACTGCCAACATTCAGGCACAAAGGCTGTCTTGGGCTGTGCTCGTTGGAACTGGGCTGTGCAACTGCTATTGCACCCAGCATTTTGTTCAGCCCACCTGCACCCAGCACAGTCCATGTCTCATCGATCACTAAATAGCTGAAAGCTAAGCAGCACATTTAGGCATATGTTGTTGTTGTTTTTATGAGATCTGAATAGGAAAAAGCATCAACCAATTTTAAGATTTCACTGCAGAAACAGTAGGCTTTGAGAGACCTCGGTGACTGAGGGGGGGCGCCCAGAAGCCCCGACTCACACCATTAACCACATAAAAAGAAAAACCCAAAACATGCGAGTGAACCCTTTCCCTTGGAAACTCCCTCACCCTTGCATCATCTGCAGCCAGAAAAATAATATTGACTATAAACTATGACATAACAACTGTTATGATTCCCCAGTTATGAAGTGTGCTCTGGGATCCTTTAGGTGCTAATCACAATGAAGTTGTAATTTAATATCTATTAATATTTGAAAGATCTCTGTCTGTCAGTCAGCCAGCTCTCAATCTCAGTCTGGCCTCTGGTGAGTCAAGAGTAGGAAATGTGCCCTTTCACCTTCATTTATTTATGATGGCAGAAATGCGATCATTATTTCTGCAGCAGCAGAAAACGTACATCTCTGAGCCAATTGTATCTGTGCAACATGGCTCCAACATGAGCCAGAGAGTCTGGACTGGTCCCTGACCCTCCTGCTGTACCTTAGACTGGGAATATGCAGGGACAAGCTATCAGCATCACCGCCAGCCAGCCTTGGGACAGTGTGGATGAAAAGCATGACCCAGGCAGGCTGTGCTGACAGTCAGCTGCTGCTTTAGAAATTTATAATGTGCCCATCCTCCTTCCAGACCCCATCGCCATCCTCATCCTGCTGCACATGCACGCAGCAGACCATGCACGGCGCATTTGATGTCACGAGTGCACTGGGACTCAGCCGCCTCCTCGGGAGGGGGTAGGAAAGAGTTGGGCAAGGATGAGGTAGGGGTATCTGGGGGCCACATCCTGGCCCCTTCTCTCAGCACACAGTCCCTCCCACTCCTCCCCGCAAAGCATCCTCCTCCGGCAAAATGACAGCATCCTCCAAACAGCAGCAGCTGAGTCCATAGAATCCTTTAGAGTCATAAAACGGTTTGCTTTGGAAGGGACCTTAAATATCATCTCTTTCCAACCCCCTCGCCACCAAACGATTAATTGTCGGGAGAGGGGGCGAAATTGAAGGCAAATTAATTAAATATTTGAATATATATTTTAATGTTTTTCTTGGATTTCGTCTTTGCTCGCGATCTTCTGCCCACCCCCAGCGATACCACAGTTGGGACTGGGGAGACGCGGACGCCGGAACGGCTCCCGCTCCGCTCACTTCCCCCCAGTCCTGTCATTGCCACCGTCACCCCCGCATCCCGCCCCCCACCGCCTCTCACCGTGCCGATCCGAGCCGTTCCGGGCCGTAATGGCAGCGCCGGGCGGCGGAACGCGGCGGCTCCGCTGCGCCCTCCCCCCGCGCCAGTGCGGCTCCGCGGGGAGCAGCGGAGAGGCGGGGATGCGGCTCCGCGGGGCGGGATGCCAAGGGGGTAGAGGCGGGACACAGCTGGGGTGAAAGGGGGATGAGACAGGGGCGAAAGCGGGGGTTACAACGGGGTGCAAGGGGAGATATTATAGGGCTGCTTTGCCGATGCGACGGGGGTAGACAAGGACAGCTACAATGGGGGGATGTAGAGGGAGGTCAGTGGAAATGCAAGGGGGCATGCAAAGAAGCTGCAAAAAGAATGCAGGGGAGAAGTAATGGGACTTCCATGGGGATTGCAACAGGGGTGGAAAGGGGAATGCGATGGGGGGATTCAGTGTAGCTCTGATGGGAATTCAGTGGGGTTAAGGCAGGGGATGCAACTGGGCTGCAGTGGAAATGCAGACAGTATATTAGGTGTAACACGGATGCTAGGGGGACAATGTGAGGGTACAAGACGGGACACAGAGTGGCAACAGAGGGATGTGATGTGACTTTAGTGGGGGTGTAAGGGAGAGGTGCAAGTGGGCTGCAGGGGGTGGGCAGTTAGACCAGGGTTCTTGTTCGGTTCATCCTAAACCTGGGAAGATGATTCACCCCGCCAAGGCAGCGTGCAAATACTTGTTAGGATTGCAAACAGCCTCTCTACGTGAGATGTAAAAGGGAGTACTGCAAGGGACACACAGCAGGGAGCCAAGAAGGATGAAATGAGGCTGCAGAACTCTTACGGTGGGGTTGCCATGGAAATGCAACAGGGATAAAAAAGGGAATGGAATACGGCAGCAACAGGGTTACCACGAGGAGACACAAGGGTGGATACAACAAGGGTGTTAAGGGGATGCAATACAATTGCCATAGAACTACAAAGGAGAGCGCAGTGCTACACCCCACAGAGAAACCTCACAGCCCCCTTGCATGAGGCCTGGGAGCAAGCTTGGGGTGGGGAACAGCTGTTCCCAGGTCTGGGGCAGGGTTGTGATCAGGGATGTTTCCACGGGAAGGACACAAAGGTTGAAATCAGAGCGTCCCACTTATAAAAATCCTATTTCAGGTGTAAAAGTAAGTCTGTCATTTAGGTTACGAATCTTTCACCTTCCCAACAGATGACACTGCTCTCAGGAGCTGCTTTTCAACTGCCATTTAAAAATCTGCTCCAATTTTTCTTAATACTGCCAACTGAATTGTTTTGCTATAAGCAAATTTACTTTCATTCCCCCTCATGGGTCACATATCAGGCTGATATGTACCTTTAAAATATGCAAAAAAATTTATGAGGAAACTTAATTAAATTGGAAATGAGATCAGCTCCTGAGGAAATGCAAATTGGGTCAAATCCTCACCCCGCCTCTGCTCTGATAAAGGATGTCCTTTTGGTCTAGCAGGCTGGGGAAGGTAAGGTAGTTGTGTAAAGAGCTTTCCGGGTCAGAGTTTACTACAATAACCATAAGCTTTTGATAACATGAACTGTCAGAAGAGATTTATAACCAAAAATCGAAGGGGTTAGGTGGCCTGGTGAAGTTGAGGCTCAGCCTGTTTTGGGTTTTCTTTCTCAATCAAGCTAGGCTAAACAAAGCTGAGGTTCCACTAAGGTGACCTAAGTGGACATGGGAGGTATTTCACAAGCATTCAAACATTGTTTGCAGTCAGAGTTGTTTGTTCAACTTTCTCATGCACTCCAGGCTCCCGTGGGACACCTGCAGGGCAGTGCTGACTCAATGAACGGATGGATTACCCACCCGATGGTTACTCCAGGCCACCTGGTGGGAATACCCCTGGATACAGTCATAGTAAATGATGACACTTAAAACAGAGAAGCTGAAGCAGAGGCCTGTGGTGGTTTTGTGTCGAAACATGGCATGAGCTAAGCAGGAAACTCTCCTGCAAGTTCAGTGTGCAGCCACAGGGAAAATCATTGAGAGTCTCCTTTGGTGGTGGTGGGCTCCCCTGATCCAGCCACTGCCAGGATAAGGCCACAGCTTCAACAGGTCACAGCCTTGCTGAGGGAGGCAGTGCCATCATCATTTTGCTAGGCAGGGGCTGAGGCTGCTCCTCTGCAGTGAGGAGATCTTGGATACTCGAGGTGGCACGGGTGAGAACAATGGGGACAGTGCAGGGCATGACTGAGCTCTGTGTGCCCACAGAGAGCAGATGAGCCGCAGGCTTTAAAGGAAGCCCCAGCAGCTCTGTGGGGACCTCCTTAGGACTCTGCAAGGCTATGTTTGGGGTGGTTACAATGTGGCAAACCTAAATTAAAAGCCAGTGCCTGCACTGACCTACTCCATGAATTTTGTTTCTTTTCTCAGTCCACAGACAACTCACCACACAGCTGTGGCAGCTGGTGAGGACTGAGTCACCCCTGAGTCACCCTCTGAGGCTGCTGGCGTTTTGAAGCCCAGCACTAGCTACACCGGCCCTCAGCCAAGAACTACTCATTCCTATGCCAGTGTCAGGAGCTGGGCTTCCCACCAGCACAGGAGCAGCTTTGATCCTGTGAGCAGGACGCACAATGACCACAACACTGACTTATGATCCAGTGAGAAACATTGTATCTCTAAATCAGAGCAAGCACATGTTAAAAAAACGATTAAAAATAATCGGAATTAGCTGTCTCATGGCTGCAGAAACCAGGACATGAGACTTCTATGTAAACAGTCTTGTTTTCCGTAGGAAGGTGGAAGCTCTGGCTGGATTCAGTCCAGGATGGCTGTGGAGAACTCTGGCTTCTGCCTCACCCGAGCCGAGAAGCAGCATTGCTCCACTAGGTGAAAGGTTTCCATGTTATTTTCCACTGCTGAGTGATGGATCCCCAGGGCATGTGGTGAGGCTGTTTGCAATCATAAGTGACTGCACACTGCCTTGGCTTGGCAAATCATCTTCCCAGGGTCACTCATCTCCATCTATTTCTGCTGGCACAGTGGTGGCCCTGTGGCACGATTCATGAGCCGTGCCCAGGGCACTGTGGGCATGGAAGAGTGGCAGGGCAGGCGGGTGCCCCAGACCCCACCATGGGAGCTGCTGTTGAGGAAGGCCCTGCCATGCCCTGAGCAGTGCCACTTTAATAAAATAGAGCTACCAAAATTCACCCCCCAGGACAGGTGTAAGATCTTGGCTCACCTCAGTTTGCAAACAGCAGCTCTAGGTGAGCACAAGGGTAAATAACTCTTCTGGGCACCACCTTGAGCAGCCGCCCTGTCACTCTTCAAGGGCTTCGTTACATGATGGGACAAACACAGGAACAATGGTCCTGCCTTTTAAAACATTATAAAGCGAGACTTACTTGCCTAATAACAGCTTTAAATAATACTTTATTAACTCTAGTCAAAGTTAATGCATATATTATGTGCATTTTAATTACATTTTAACTGCTACCAATGTGGGCATACTTATTGGCACAAAACCTTATTTGGTGGCTGCAATATCTTTATGGAGGATTAACTTCAAAGCCTCATCTTCTTGTCGTGCATCAAAGCCTGTATTTCAGATTACCTTCTGCTCTCCTACAGCTCAGTTAAGCAGCCTCCTTCAAGAAACTTAAAACATCATGAGGCATTTTTCCTTGGACTGCCTTGTAGTGGGCAGGTTGTCATGCTTCAAATCACTAGCTGAAAAATACTGACATATTAAGTTGAAAAAGAAAACCCTTCCACAGTCCTGGACTAGCAAAGGAATTGTGCCTTGATAGTAATTAATTAAGTAGAACCCTTACCTTCCAGAATTATAAATAAAAATTGAGTATCAAAGATTTGATTCAAAACATTCCATGTATCTTGCACACCAAATATTTTTACCTGCATTGCACCGAAATGCCAGAGGGTCACACCAGGACAACTACTATCATTATATTGGCACTGAAATCACTTCCCAAATGACCGTATATGGTCTGCAGTCCAGCTATGAACTTCAGCAATACAAAATGGCTCAAGTGCTTTGCTACTTATTAACTTGAAAGTCCAGGAGACTGTGATAAAATACTGTGCTGATTGTTGTGATAAGGTCACCAAGAGCCCAAGAGTAATTTCATTTGCCCAAAGGAAAAAAACACGAGTTTTGTGGGGATGTCATCTTCAGGGCTGGCCTTCCTGGACCTCCCTCTGTCATAGCAGATGTTGACAGAGCAGCAATTTGTGTAGAAATGGTAGAAATTAAGAAACATGCAACACTTTAAAGCCTGGTACATGGAAGGGGAGGCCCCTTGTCCAGAAAACTGAGATATGGTGGCACCTGGGGAGCACCAGCCTGGGGGTGTTGGTCCCCACACTGCTCCTCACACCCAACATCACCTCTGCCCATGCTGACTGTCCCTGGTTCCATGGAGCCAATCTCCTCTTTGGGGGAACAGGCTAATGGGGATGTCAAATGGAGTAGCAGGGACACTCCGACAGACTGGGGCTCAGGCAGGCTTTTCACCCTGTTTTGAAAGGGCACAGCAGCACTGGTGTCCCCAACAGTACCAAACCCCTGACCAGAACACAGACACCACATTTTTCCTACAGAGAAGAAATGAAGCTTCAGCCAAGCCCCAAGCACCCCATGGGTGCTCCCCCCTTGTGAAGCATCTCATGAGTCATTGCTGCCCTTGAAGCCCAGAGAAGGCTTCCTCTGCCAGAGCAGAAGGGGATGTGGGCTGTTCTCACAGTGTCTCCCTCCAGCCCTTCCAGCAAGGCACAGGAAACCTCAGAGATCCTCTCAGTCCATTTCTGCCAACAAAAACAATTTTTTAGGTTCCCTACAGGCAGCCAGGGCTACAGGCAAAAGGAAGCAGCTGTGCCTGAAGGGAGAGAAGAAACTCTCACATGGCTGCAGGACCCTCACACCCTGCTGTCCCGTGGGGACCCTAAGCAGGCATGTGATACAGGGACACATCTCACCCCATGCCTCTCACAGCACCTTCTGGGGAGTGGGAAGAAGATGGAGAGCTAAGTTGCTGTTCTAGAGGTAGTGACACACCAGCCTCATGCATCCAAGACAGGCTATCAGCAAAGCTTCACCGGAGGGCCCTGGGCAGCACCTACTCCCTGCTCAGAGCTCTTGCCCAAATTGGCTTCTGCATTACCCTCAGCCTCCTTAGCTGCCTCTAGTCTCCTGGGATCAGGGAGAGGCTGAAGAGGGGCTTTATTAATGAATGCTCCACAGGTGTTGCTCAGCTGGAGGGGGTGTCCCTCACCTGGCATCATTTCAAGTGGGGGATGAGAACCCCAGACTGTGTTGGTTTCACCAGCAGTTTCTTGTGCAAGAGCAGGACAGCCCTGAACTGTCAGTGTTCACGCACCCACATCGAGTATGTTTTATGAGCTGATAAGGAGCAAAGAGGATAGGCACAGAAAGTGCAGTAAACAGGGAGTAAAGTGCTGTAGAAAGGAACATGTCACCCCCCCACAGGTCGACTGGCTGTTGTTAGTACCACTGATAATGCCTGGGGTGGAGGAGAAAGGGGTAACTTATGAGCCAGGAGCCCACTTACAACCACTGTTGAGGGTCAGAGCCTTCATGGGCACCACAACAAACACTTGCTCTTTGATGCCAGGGTAGCCAAAACAAGCCTGATTTTGAGGAGAGCTCTGGGTTTTGGTGACTCTGACCCTGGAGCTGCAGCTGCTGTCGCAAGCCCTTGGCTCAGGCTGCACTTTTAGCAAGGAGATTTACACCCCTCCAAGGCTGTCTCTTTCCTTCCCCTCTCTCTTTATTAGTTTCTTCTAGAGCCTGTCCCGCCTGGGGCCAGCTCACTGGAGACCCAGAGTAGAGAAAGCACTGCCTAAGCCCTGTTATTTTGGAGGATCACCTACCCACTCCCCAGGTTGCTCTTTTGATTGGCAAACACTGGGATAATGTGGTGACATGTCCCTTGCTGGCAGCCAGTGCTCCAAATTCCAATAATGCCAAAAGGGATTTGTGGTGCCTATTCCAACACCTGCAGCACATTCCCTGGAGAACTTGCCTCCCCAGCAAGCCTAGATCCCACTGCTTTCAGCTGTGCCATGTCTTTGGGAGCCCTTCCATGTGCTGTGCTTTGTGCTGTCTCCATCTGAGCCTGTTCAGTTGGTTCAGTGTTGGTAGCCGTGCCCTGGTGGCTCTGGGTAAACCTGCTTGGGCAGCAGGATGCAGGCAAGCTGGGTGTTCCTAGAGAAAGGAAGGAGGGTATGAAAGTGCCCTGTAAGCACAGGGAGAAAAATTCAAGACACTTAAAGATGTCATTTAGCTTGAACCCTTGTTACACCTCCTGCCTTTGTTACTTGATTGAGGGCCAACAAATGTGTCTCTGTCTGAGGGCTGACACGTGGTGGAGGATTAAGGGGATAGGGGGGTGGTTTCCCTGCAAAAGCCACCTCAGGGGCCCAAGCCATCCCATCTGCAGCATCCTCACTCAAGTGTTGTTTTAGCCAAACTCATGAGTCCCCTTCTACCACATAGCACCAGCCAGACTCACATGCACAAACCAAGACTCCTGTGCTGGGGACACTTGGCCAGGAGTTTGAGGGGCAGTTCTGGAGCATCATGTATCTTCCCGTGGCTGCCTGGCAGTCCCTTCCAATGGGCTTCTGGTGCCCTCCAGAAATCTCAGTCTTTCCCTCGTGCTGCTTCCCAGACCCTTTCACCATCCACCCCATCCACCTCCTGGTCTTTACCGCTGGCCTGGAAGGGCCCAGGGAGCCTGGTCCTAGTCGAGCACGGCCCAGAGTGGTCCCAGCTGGTGCCCAGTCATGGCAAGCATCCCACAGCTAGTATGTCCCTGTGTGGAGGGATGCTGGATTCCGGTGGAGCTGTTGCTCTGCCGGGATTCAGAGGTTGGCTCAGAAGCTGTTTTTTCCTCAGGCAGAAGTTCAAAGTCTCCATGCTGCTTTGTGCTGGGAGATGGAAGTGAGGGAAAGGAGGAAGTGGTGATTCCTGTTCATGATTGACACAGCTGACTGCTCAGTTTGACCTCCCAAGCAGTCATAGAGGGATGGATGCATAAACACACACACACATAGATATTTATAGGCACGCTCGCAGCAACTCATTTTGCCAAGGTCCATGAAGATGTTGCTCTTCTTCTTACTTTCACTCTTCCATTTCAACCCATCTCTGAGCCTTAAAATCTGCTCCTTCAATGTGAGGTCTTTTGGAGAGACTAAAATAGCCAGACCTGAAGTCGTCAATGCTGTGGTAAAGGTATGTTTGTTTGCCTGTGTGAGACTGACACTGAGCTTTCTAGGGCTTCTTAGATGCATAATCTTGCACTTTGTTTGTCTTTCACAGTTAAATATGAAATAAAGAGCTAATTATTTTTAAAATATCGTACTCTTAAAGTAAATATCAGCCTGTGGTTGAACAGAATGTATGTTGTTATTTTAGACTTCATGGGAATATAACAGAAAAAATATTTGCTGTTTCCTTCGGAAATTGAGTTACAAAAGGAGGAAAACCTCAATGCACAGCAAAAATAATTTTCACTTTGAATCCACAAAGCTTTGTTTTGTGATACATTATTTACCTTCCTTATGTGCTAATTATTCTCAGATATTCTTGTCTATTTAAACCTCTTCTCAGGACAGCAAATAGTATCTGTCATATTAGAGTCTGGTAGAAATTTGAAAAACCCAATTGCCAATTTCTAAAAGGAAACCCTCACTATCAGGCTGCCTCCACAAAAGCTGAAGATAACCCTGGTTTTTAAAAGAACCATCTTCTAGACTTGTAACTTTGCAAATGCCCTCCAAGATGCCACAGTGAGGGAAGACATGGGGCTTGGCATTAGTGAGGTGGCTGTGTGTGCAGAATAGCATCAATAAGGAATGGCTTCATACGGTTGGGTTGTATTCCTTTTATTGCAAACTGGCAGAGAAGAGTGGTTTGCTTGGCTTTGCATTCCTAGACCATTCTTCCTATACTGGTATCACTGTGGGCAATATATACTAAATTTTGGGGTCACTTAGATAATTGTGGGTAAGTTTCAGGGGGAAAAGAGGGGCTTTTTTCCTGACAAAAATCACCCACAAAGTTTAAAGAACAATGAAATCGGGGGCAGAGGGAAGCCCCTGAGAATGTTGTGCTTTGGGTGAGCTGGACTTTCCCACAGAGAATCCCAACAGTAGCTGTGGGAGCTGAGCCTTCAGTCCCTCTGAGGAGTGCAGTCCCCTGGTATCAGGACCCTGTTTTCAGACAGGGTGTTTCTTTGGGCTCCAGGGGCTATTCCAGAGGAATCTACAACAAACTGAGACAGGTGAATGCTTACTGTAGGGGAAGGAGTGGGGTAGGGCAGAGGCAGCACCCCAGCAGTGGTGGTGATGGTGGAATAGGCTCACAGGAGTGGCTTTCGCTGCCCCTTCCCCTCCACACTTCCTCCTCAGGGTCAGGTGCCAAAGTTTTTCACTGAATTTGAAACTATTTTTTTCCCGGGTTCCCTCTCCCAGTTCCTGCTGGGGCATGCAGCAGCTCTGAAAGCAGAAAAGCTTCGTTCCAGCCCCTGCTCCTCTCCCACGATCCCAGGCTGCATGCCACTTGTTTCACAAAGGACTTTCCCCATGCGCGTAACCACTTCTTTCTAACCCCTTTCTAATCCTCTAAAACCAGGCGTGTTCAGACTTCCTCCTACTCCTTCTCCTTGCAGATCATTTCCCGCTGTGACATCATGTTGCTGATGGAAATAAAGGACAGCAAGAACCGTGTTTGTCCTCTCCTTGTGGAGAAGCTCACCAGGTAGGGTATCCATGGGCAAATGGACAAATATCAGGAAAGCTACTTGGCAAGAGCCTGTGCTCTGCTCAGTGCCACTTTACTGGGACAAAATCTAAGAATCTGTCCCAGTGTCAAGGAAGGACCAGACTCTGGCAGTCTTGCTGAGGGACAGGAGCAAAGGCAGTTCCACACCACTGTAGAACACATTTTTAAATCAGTATAGCCAAGTTAAATTCAATTTGCTACAAAGAAATTCCCAAAAAAAGGAAGGGGAAATGCCCTCACTGGGCTGGCATCAGGCTGCAGCAGGACAGACACATTTCTGCAGGGCTTGGAACTGCTTTAGGTTAGGGATTGCTTGCCTGGACAATCCAGCCATCCAGAGGAAATGGCAGCGTTCATGATACCCAGCTAAAGGAGACATAGAGGCTGCAATGAACAGGGAGAGAGTCAAGAGCAAGGGATAGAGCAGGGGTTCAGCTCCTGAGAAGGGTTTAGTGTCTGTACCACATGCCTCTGAGGTAAGGCAAGCAATGCCCAAACCTCTAGGTGCAGACAAAATTATCTCACACTCAGCACCTTGTGAGTGCAGAAATAAACTCAGGAACATCACTTTCCTTCCAGTCAGCTGAAGGGGTCAAAGGAAGAGTACAGGTGCGTGGCCAGCGAGAGGCTGGGAAGGAGCAGCTACAAGGAGCAGTATGCCTTCATTTACAGGTGAGTGAGCCCCCTTTGCCAACAAGCCAGCCCCTCCCCCTGCCCTCTGGGCTACAGCCCCTGGAGATGGGCTAGACATGATGGTGGCTTTACTGTGAGGGAGCCAGAGAGGTGCAGGCTGTCCCAGGATGTGGAGATCATCCCAGCAGACACCAGTGTGTCTGTATCCATCCCAGACTCTGGCCCAGGGTCCAGGTCAGAGCATGGAGTGAGTGTTAGACAAGTCTCAGTGAGCCGCAAGTGTGACATCCCCTTTCCTGTTGATTCTGCTGCAGGGAAAATCAGGTATCTGTGAAACAAACCTACCAGTACCCTGACATCCAGCCTGGGGACGAGGATGTCTTCTCCAGAGAGCCCTTCGCCATCTGGTTGCAGTCTCCCAAAACTGGTGAGGTGTTTCAGAACTAAGTCATCGTCCCACTGTGCGTCAGCACAGCAACACTGCCTGGACCCAAGCATGTCAGAGGGCAGGCTCAAGAGGCTGCATCCAGACCCCACACTGCTTTTCTTTCCAAGAGCAGCATTTTCCCTTCAGGGCTGCTGCCTCTGGGAAATCTCACAGGCCTGCACATGCCCTGCTGGGAAAGCCTCTGCTTCTGCCATGGGCAGTGGGTTGGTGGAGGCATTCCATGCTGCTGGCATAGCCTGGGAGCAGTTACTGTGTGGATGCCAGATCAGGATTTGCCTGCATTGGCACAGCTCCTAAGGCTCAGCTGAGTGCCTGGAGGGGTCACTGTACAACCACAGAGATCACCCTGGTCTACAGTCAGAGTAGAAGCTGTTTCTTCCTCAGAAAAAAAAACAACAACCCTTGCTTACAAGTCAGTCTGTTTCTTTGTGATTCATTCTCTGTTTAACCATTACATTTTCCTGTTCTCCTGCCTTGTTTTGAAGTGGTCTGTGAGTTTGCTATTATCCCTCTGCACACCACACCAGACACAGCAGTGCGGGAGATTGATGAGCTCTATGATGTGTATTTAGATGTCAAACAGCGCTGGAAAATCGAGGTTGGTTGCCACATCTGTGTTACTAAAAGGGCTTTGGTTCTGAGTCACTAGCCACATTATTTGCTATTCAGAGCTGAAAACCTTAAACTGATAGATAATGGCCCCCCAGGTCTTGAGTATCTCTTTGATGTATTTTCATTGAGTTCTCCACATTTTATACAGTAAACTTGATCACCTAATAAAACTATTATCAGCCTGCCCTGATGTGCCCAGCAGAAAGAAGAAGCCCCATGGCATCCATAGAGCATAAAAATCCTCATCTTCTTTTGAAAAGCCATCCTCATGCTTACATTTGGAAACCCTCCTACCTTCCAGAACTTCATCTTCATGGGGGACTTCAATGCTGGGTGTAGCTATGTTCCCCAAAAGCAGTGGAAGAACATTCGTCTGAGGACTTACTCTGAATTCCTCTGGCTAATTGGTGACAAAAATGACACAACGGTGAAGAACAGCACTAGGTGCCCATATGACAGGTAAAGGGCTCACTGCCAAACCACTCACTGGTTATGACTCTGAGAGAAAAATTGTATCAAAAGGTGTCAGTGACCAACAGAGGAAACAAATGTACATGAGGCCATCAAAGTTAAAGCAGTGTCCCTGAGAAATGTAATCCAAATGCTTCTAGCCAGGAGCACAAAGCACTTTGCAGACCAGACTGGGCAGGATTTATACAGAACCAGCCACTGCTGCAGTTCAGGTGGGGATGGACGACAGGACAGCCAGCAGCCCTTCTCATCTGCAGGAAGTCCTGCAGACACCTGGCAGGACGTGCTGCTGCCTTCTCCATGCCAGCTTTGCACCATGGCTTTTGCTCTTCTGTTTGTAATTTGGATTGACAAAGGCACAGCAAGGTTCTGCTCAGAGAGGGGACACCTCACCTTGCCCTGGACATGTGGCAAGTCCTGCTGCCACTGCGGTTCCCTCGGCAGGAGCAAGCATACATCGGCTATTAGAGCCCAGTGTCCTCTTGAAGGACAACTTTCTGGGTCTGATAAGGGCTTCTCTGATACTCCAGTTGTTGTCCTGTGATTTTTGTATCCAAAGCAGGGCTTTGAAATTTGCAGCATTGTTGGGTGGGTTTAGACAGAAATCATTTAACATTGGCTTACAAGGCCAGTGCATACCAAGATATTTATGTGCCTTGCTGCCAAGGAGGCACCTAAAGGAGCTGACATCTCTGGGTGGGCAGTCCATGGGTAAGGACAAACCACACATAGCTGTGACTTCATCAGAGCCACCTCTCTGGCCCCCAGCTCAGTGCAATGTGGCTGCCACGGGTCAGGCACCCCATCACAGCAGCCCATTCCTTTGCTCCTTGCAGGATTGTGGTCAGTGGACAGAAGCTCATCCAGGCTGTGGTGCCACACTCTGTCAACATCTTTGATTTCCAGGAGGAATTTCAGATGACTGAGGAGCAGGTAGGCACAGCACAGCCTCTGCAGCAGCAGGGGAGGGCTAACATAGGAGCCCAGAGCCAGCAGTGTCTAGGCAGTGCTGAACACAGACCTGCCTGTAAAACAAGGTCACTGGTGACCATCACTCCCAAACTGATGCAATGCTCACATGCCACCTCCCCACACCCAAACACTGCACGCCCAGGCAGGGTTTGGAGATAGTGCAGGTGGCTCCCAACCCTCTGTGCTGTTGTCTTGCAGGCACTGGGAGTGAGTGACCATTTCCCAGTAGAATTTGAGTTAAAACCAAAACGTGGCTTTTTCAACTGGCTGAGATCAAAGTTTTCAAGGAAGAGGAGACCAAAGAAGAGCCGCTGATTGAGATCATGAGCATGCTAGGTCCTCCTACATGGCATGGAAATACACAGATGCTAACAGATCTTGTAGAAGACTGATGTAAAAATACTCACAGCAAGTGCAATGTTTAGTGATTAAAAAACCTCAAATATTTTGTTAAAGTTTTATTATTTTGAGTGAAAAGGCAAATTAAACCTTCATGCTGTTTTTTCTTCATTGTATACAGAAATAAATCAGCTAGAAGCAGCGCACCATATAGTCACAAATGTAAGGAGCTACTGCAGGGCTAAAATACTTCTGTGTGCTTTACCTGCAACACCTGGAGGGCAGGGAGCTCCACATGTTCCCTTGGGCTCTGGAGCTCTGCCATTCCTCTGTAGAGGCAGAAGGATTAAAAGGATTTTTGCATCATGTGTATCTGTATGTGTGTTTTTACATTTCAGAGCTGCAACCAGTAGGACATGAGGCTGTACCCAGTGATTTGCAATGTAGAATATTGCTGAATTCAGAGTATTTCTCGCTGAGGGGTTTAAATTGACCACAGCATACAGGGATTTGGGAAAGACAGAAAGAAAAGACAGAAGAACAAGCAGTGAGAGCCCCCTTTCTGCACTGCCTCATCTCAGGGCAGCAGCAAGCTGATGGTTCTCACCCCTGCCCATCTGCAGACCTCAGGTGAGACATCTTAGGGATCCCAGGTAACACTGCTGCCAACAGAGTACCATAAAATTCACATCAAAATCTGATTTCAGCATCATGACATGGAAATGAACTGCATCCCCCCCCTCCAAAAAAAATCTCAGTGGTAGCCCAAAGTCCTCTGATGAACCAGACTGTAATGATGATTATTTAATGTAATGGTGCAGCAATCTGTTTTCCTAGCTCAGCCCACAGGCTGTATTTAGTGCCAACCAAACCCTGTCACACAGATGGCATCTGGAGAGTGGGAATAATCCAACTGTTAGTGGAGACAAATATTCATCTCCCTTCATCAATGCATTCCAGGTTGCCTGTTGAAAGGGCAGGAAGGGCAGGTGAGTGAGAGAGGCTTTGTGGGGAGGGAAATAGCTTGGCCTTTGTGAAACCCACTGTTCAGGGAGAAGAATTTGAGGAAAGAAACTAAATCAAGAGACAATTATCCCAGAGGGTTGTGTGCAAGGCAGACAAGAAGTCCTCCAACTTTTAGTAGCAATTAAAGTTGAAATGATACAGCATTTTTGTATGAGCCCTTACTTACACTGCAGTCAACGCAAAGGGAAAAGTCTGATTTAGAACAAATATTTACATTGGGATTTTTATAGAGATGCCACTGTCTGGCTGACATCAGTGATGGCTTCTGTGAAGGCTGAAATCAGTCTGAGTCTCTGGCCTCATATCTTGCATCTATGTAAGCTCTTTCTATCTCCTGTCTTTCAGAAAGGGGCAGTGCACAGAGAAAAAAATCACCTTCCACAAAAGCAATAATGGACACATTCATTCATGAAAAATATGTAATTACAACTAAGTTTTACTGGAAATACTTGCAGTATTTGGTATAGCTCTTTACCTAGCAGTTGAAGAGATGTGGCCAGAGAGCAGCTTCGGGAGTGATGTCAGTGGCTGTTGATCCAGAGCAGTGTACTGGGTTTGACTTGGATAGAGTGAATTTTCTTCACAGTAGCTGCATGGAGCTGTGCCTTGGATTTGTGCTGAAAATGGCATTGATAATACAAGGATGTTTTTGTTGCTGCTGTGCAGCACTTAAACAGACTCAAGGCATTTTCTGTCTCTCACCTCCACCAGCGAGATGGCTAGGGATGCTCAAGAAATTGGGAGGGAATGCAGCCACAACAGCTGACTCCCTCTGACCCAAGGGATATCCCATACCAAACAGAGTCCTATTCAGCACTCAAACGTTGGAGAAGAAGGGTTCGTCTTGCAGATATCCTGAACTTCTGACCAACAGAGAGACATCTTAATGGAAAATTATGCTCCTCCATGGAGAGCTGGGACACAGTTTTGTGGGATTCACAGCAGAGAGACAGCATTGGCACTCACATTGTACATTTGATAGGGGCTGGGATGTGTCTTGAACTCCTATTCTTAGCACAGCTCATCTCTTTAGATATTCATTAGACAATACTATAATTACATCCTAAAATATTTAACAGTTCATGTCATCTCTAGATTTTCCCCCCTGGGGATCATTACCCAGCTGTCCCAGCTGCAAAGGGGTTTTTAAGTTGTTCCAGTCTGCAGGAGCCTCAATATATTCTGCAGCCAGAAAAAAAGTTTCTCTTTTTGATAAATAAGGCTTCTTGAGCTTTATTTATGATCAAACAGAAGTTTTTCACTGGGAATCCAAAATTCCTTGAGAGACTTTCTCATGCAAGCCAAATCTCAGATCATGGCTGGGAGAAAGACAAAGAGGCTCTTCAGAAGTGGAAAACTGCTTTGTCCCCAGCAGCCTTGTTCAGGCGAGAACACAGAGCAGAGAGAGTTCAGTTGAACAAAAAGTGCTAAGACCCCCAAATCCCTCAGGTTAGGGTCCTTTGAAATCCCTTCTGCAATGCATGGTACTGGAGGTATTGCCACTTCCTGCAGACCCAAGGTCTCCACTGCCCCACAGAGAGACCCCTCCCCAGCCTATAGAAGGTCTCTCTGCCCCTCATCCCACAGAAACCCAGACGAGGAAGGCTTTTACTGCCCTGGGGGTGTAAGTCCCTTGGCAGGGAAACCCCTAGGAACTCACAGCAGCAGCCCAAGGACTGCCTCTTCTCTACAGCTCAATCATCTCCACTGGATAGGTTGTCCATCTACACCTTCCCCTAAGGAGGGCTCATGTCCTCTTCCTGGCCTTGGCACCACACCCCACTGACCCACAGCCCTGACACCTCTCTGCCTGCGCCATAGGGTGCAAGACCCTTTGGCCCAGATCAAGGCTCTGCCTACCTCCTTTTACCTCTTTTGAGCTATTGGCAGCAATGAGGACACAGGAGAACTGGTACAAAATCTCATGTTGCTTCTTTTGGGATCTGTACCTAATATCCAATCTAAACCTCCCCTGGTACATCTTGAGGCTGTTTCCTCATCCTGTCACTTGTTACCTCAGAGAAAATACCAACTCCCACCTGGCTACGCTCTTCTGTCAAGTGCTGTAGAGTGATAAGGTCCCCCTGAGCCTCCTTTTCTCCAGGCTAAACAACCCCACCTGCCTCAGCTACTCCTCATAAACTTGTGCCCCAGACCAGATAAACACCCTGTACAGATGTTTGGCCACATACAGATGTCCAGCAAACAACTGAGCTGCAGCCCCCAGAAGGGCTGTGTTGTGCTGTCACATAGCAGGGCTGGTAGCACTGACAGCAAAATAAAAGACAGAAAAATCAAAGAGCCTACCAGTATGATACCAGCAGCTGGTCCAAGCTTGACTGTTTTATGGCTCCCTCAGACTCTGGAGGGATGGTGGGAAGCACTTGTGCCCCAGGCTGGAGCTGGCCACTCACTGACCAAGCATCTGCCACGGAAAAGGACCACAAGTGGAACAGGGGCCTCCTGGGGCATGAGTGCTCATCTGGCACTCTAGGGGAGCTTCTTTCAGTGCCCCTGTAGCCTAAAGCTGCAGTGGTCCTGCGGGGGCTTCTCTCTGCTGAGCAAACCTGGGAGGTGGAGAGCAGGAGGTGAGGGCAGCCTCATCTTTCTCTTGGCTCTAGTCAAAAGAAAAACAATTTTGAAAATCACTTTTTTCCCCCTCCATCTGTGGATCGTTAAAAGCATCTGCAAGTTCCCATCAGCTCCCTGCCCAGAATAACGCGTTTTTCCCTCCTGCAGGGCTCCTCCCCCGCAGCGGGGCCAGGCACACACGAACTATTACAGGGCCCCCTCTAGTGGCACCGCTGTACGTCTGGGTGGTCCGGGGGATTCCCGTGGAATTCACACCCAGACCCCTCAGCACGGCCAGCAAACTCAGCCGCGGCAAAGAAAAGGAATTTCACCCTCCTCAGCTGGGAGCTCATGGATCTGCATCACCCCATGTTCTCCACACAGACCTCTTCATTCACTGCAGACAGTCTATGGCTGAACCCAAGGAGTCCCTGGGCCCACTGTGTTTCTAAATGAATTTTGCAATAAAAAGGGAGCACTGTGTTGGCATGAAGTCTGGTTATTCATTGCCCACAGTTGTTTAACTGGGAAACGTGCTGTGATGACCCTCCCGAGGCGGCAGCAGTTCCCAGGACCAGATGCTGGCAGGTTACAGGGCACATCCACCCCTGGGTCCCCTTGGTGTCCCTGCCACACCTGCACCAGGAGCACAGGGGCAGTTGGCTTGGTCCAGCAGCCATTCCTACCTGTCTAACCTGCCTGTCTAATCCCTTGGGATATCTTCTAGTGACTGTGCTTCTGCTCTTTGGTGGTTTGTACCTGGTTTTGGGAAAGATGTGAGGCTGCTCTGGCCTGTATCAGTGCCACCATCCCCTCTCTGTAACAGATGCCAACCCCTTTTCCAGTGCCAGGGGAAACTGCAATCAGTTTGGATCAGAGGCTCTTTCTGCAACAACCGAATCATAGAATATCCTAAGGTGAAAGAGACCCACAAAAATCATTGAATCCAGCTCCCAACTCTGCACACAACAACCCCAAAATTCACATAATGTGCCTGAGAACATTGTCCAAAGGCTTGTCGACTGTGGCAGGCTTGGGGCCATGACCACTTCCCTGGAAAGCCTATTCCTGTGCTCATCCACCCTCTGGGTGAAAAAACTTTCTCTAATATCCAACTTTAACCTCCCTCAGCTGGGTTTAGCCCACATTCCTCTCCATCATCCTGAGGGTTCAGGGACACAACCTCTGCATTCTCACCTGGTATAAAACCACAAGTGCCCTTTCTCTGCAGGCTGGTTTTCCAGCCAGTGTGAAAAACAAGATTAAATACTTTGTGTGTCATTTTAAATATAGAGTCTCAGCTGTCAGTGTTTGCAGCAGTGATTTTCGGGTAGAGAGAAGACAGATTTATAAGAATTAATTTCCATATTGGCAAAGTAACAAAAACCTCCCCTGAAAAGCTCTGCAAATGCTGGCATTGAGATAGGAAGGCTTTCTGTGCCTCTCTGTTGGGAGGAGAGCCTGACCCCAGCCATTTTTGGGGAAGATAAATGCAAAGTCCCACCCCACAAACAAAACACCCTAGCTGGACATCACTGTCAGAAGGAAATACCCATCCTGGCAAGGCCAGCTCGTCCATGGGGCCTGAAGGAATCAGGCTTCCAGCTCAGCAGGGATGTAAATATTTGCAGTACCTAGGTCCTGCAGAAAGGCAGCTCAGCACAGGAAAGAGCTGTCAAACATACCTCTAGGTCCTGCTAGATCATATTTTCCTCTTAATTTTTTAAACATCATATATACTAGCCTTTCATTCATGTCATTTAAAGAATGTGCTTTAAATCTCAGTCCAATTATCAGCGACACGAGCTATAAATCCAACCTGATTTAGTGACAACATTTCTTCTAAGCATGCAATATAAATTCACAACTATGAAAACTAACTCTGAAAGTCTGAGAAATTCTGAAAAGCCATTTAAAAGCCTTTTCTCAGGAGGCCTTGGGGGAACAGCCTCACACAAGAGAGAGGCCTGGCAGCAGGGCTGTTTTGATAACCTTCAATGAAATGGACCTGAAAACATTAACCATTACTGAAGGCTGTGGAGGAAAAAAATGCTGCAGCCCTCCCTGCTGCTTTTCCAGCTCAGATGGAGCTGTGAAGATATGGCACCTGGGATGGGAATACCCCTAAGTTACTGTAACACAAGGAAAGATTACTTTTAAAAATAAAGGGGAGTTTGGGAGTTTGAGAGTTTGATGCTGAAGTGTTCAGGGGGTTTAGTCCCAGCAAAACTGGGTGCTCCACTGAATATCCTGTGTTGGCAGCAAAATTCCAAACACTCCTTTCTGCTGTTCTGCATGTGGACAGAAGATCTAAAAAATAAGGGGGAAAAAAAAGAAAAGAAAAGAAAAAAGAAAAAGATCCTCCAAGCCAGCGGGCACAAAGCAGAGATAAACACCTGGGGATGCTGCCAGCAGCTTTGCAAGGCCCCATTCCTTGGGTGCCAGAGCTGTCCCTGACCTGGCAGAGGACAAACTGGGCAACCAGTTTAATTTGGCTCATAGAAAAGCATAGCTCAGCCAGCTATCGTAATAACAAATGGTTTGGAAAGAGTCTTTCCTCGAACAAATAAAAAACACTGTATAAAAAAGCATTGCACCATTCTCTGAATAATAGTTTCATGCAACTCCATCCCAGTTTCTGTCAACCACCTTGGTTAGGCTTTTCCATGTGATTTATACACAGGTTGTTCCCTTTTTTTTCAGGTGAAGAAGGTGCATTATCTGCACTGCAAGTACATTTCAAGGTGGAGTAAAAAAAATTAATTAGAAAAAATAACCAAATAAGTTTAAAACAAATAAATGCAGAAGCTAAAAGTGAGTAGAGAAAAAAAGCAGTTTCTGGATTAGAAATTTCACAATCTCACTTTCAACAGACAATTAGAGGGAAAAGTAATTACAGGGTTTGCATAATCTGACCAAACCCAGAGCACTGCTAAGCAACAGCCCCAGCATCCACACTGTCAATGCACCCAGCTGACGTCAGAGCAGGTCAGGGCTTTTTGGGGGCTGAAGGGAGATCCAGCTTGGACACACAAAGTGCTCTGTACAGGCCTAGACGTGGAGACTGACCACTGCAGCAACATAGATAAAAAGAATATTAAGAATACTGGAACACCTTTACATATATATACACACACACGCACACACACACACACATATAATGATTCAAGGATTAATTATATAAAGATTTAAAGTAAAGATTAATTATGTAAAGGAATTATTAAAATAAATCGTATATTTTGAATGCTTTAAATAATATTAAATACATAAAACAATTAAAGTTATTAAAATAATTTAAATGCATATATTTAATTTATTACAGATACCGCTGCACAAGGCAAAATGCAATTCTTGGTTTTGAGCAACACCCCAGTATATGAGGTATTTGCCATGCTGGCTGCAGAGATGGCCATCAGAAACACAGAGCCAAGGCCATGGACAGCCAGAGGGATCTCAAGAGGGAACTCCAACAGCTCCCCAAACCAAAGGAGAAGGCCAGTGGGCAACCAGTGAGCTCCCAAGGTACAGCAGGAACAAGCAGAAACCAGGGTCAGTGATGGCTACAGGGCAGACTTGAGCTGCAGGATGAGGACAGGCTGAGTGTACAGGTTGTGAGGAGCTCCAGGACACCATCTCCAAAGACTCCTTCTCTTTGCCCATTGATATTTACAAATGCATCCCACCAATACCAGGCAGGTGGCTGGAGTTACCATCCCATGGTAAGTACTCTGCTGCAGGCACTTACCTTCCACCACCTACCCAAACACCCTGAACGTCCCAGATGTGCCATGGGTCCCAGCATGCGTTCCACTGTGGTAGTGCCCTACCTTGGGGCTGCCCTGGGTCATTGGCAGGGCTCCAGCTGGCTACCAGGGCACTGCTAGATCTAGTGCAGTGCTTGCAGGACAGCTTGGGCCAGTTGAGGAAGGATGAAGAAGCTCCCAGTGGAACTCAGAGGTACTAAGTGGCCAAATCCTACTGTAAACCACCACTAAGGGGAGAGACTATAAACAAAGAAAAAGAACTTAAGTTCAACCAAATTGGTAGAAAAGCCCTTTTAACACCTAAAGGCAAAAAATGGATGCCGGTTCTCTTTCTATACTGAAGAAAGTAAATTGCAAGTCTGTCCAGCAGGAGGCACTGGGACACCAGTACCCCATACACAACACCCCCCAGGCCCACAGCTGCCTGCTAAGGTAGCCACTACACTTAGGAACCTTTGTCAAAGTGCCAAAAGCAGAGCAGAATGTCCCCCAAAGCACTGATTTGTACCCAACACAGTCAGTCCTCAGTTGGCAGAGCTGCTGGAGGTAGCTGAATGTTGTTGCCCAAACCCTTGCCAAGCTCTTCTCATCACCACCACTGGGTGCTTGCTGTCCTTCGCAAGGTTATTTTTGCGGCCACTCCACAGCTGTCAGTGCCCAGGCCAGGCAGAGTTGGTCACTTGAAGCAGAGCTCAGTTTTTACTGGAGGTAACCCCAGCCACGGTAGCAACCAGCGTCCATCAACTTCATAAACAACTCCTCTAATTTCAGCCAGTGTCATTAAACTAAAACAAAGGGCAATAGGCAAGAGAAGGCCAGACAAGCATGGGGTGGACTGGGACACAGGAGTTATACAGGTGAGATGCTCTCAAGGTTTACTCACACCAATAGCTGTATCCAGGTTTGTTTTGTTTAAAATCATTGAATAGGAGGCTCCTGCTGAGGTACCTACCACAAGGCTAATAAAACACAGTTAACTATAAAAAGGAAATAGTCTGATAAGCCTGGGGCAGGAAAGTCCTTGGCAGCCACTGCATCTCAGGTTTCACCAGGGCTTTCAAGCAGGAGAGTGTTTGGGAAAACATCTGCTGGTTTCCATGGCTGCGCCTGGAAGTGCTGGCCCCAGGTTCAGGGAGACACCTTCTGCAAACAACCCCAGGGATCCTGGCGGGGAGCAGCGAGTGCCTGGAGCGCCCTGGGATCACAGCCCAGATGGCAGCTCTGGGGACACAGCACTGCCCCCATGCCTGGGGTCTGCACAGGGGCAAACCAGCACAGCTGTGTAATGCTCCATCCACACTGTGCCCACTGCACCCTGCACATTTATGCCATATGGCTTAAACTTCTGCCATTTTGTTAAAAAAAAAAAAAAATTTGGTTTCAGGGGAAAAAATTAATGGTGTCGAGGTTCTGCCCAAATTTTCATGGCTAGCTGCACAGCCCATAGGCCAAGCTGCTGAGTTGTGTAGTTTCAGTCTGAACTTTACTGACTACATATGAAAAGAATCCACTGTTGTTTTTAACATGCACATTTTAATGAAGCAAACATTTCTATTTAATAAGTTATAAGATACAATTTTACAATCCTGCATTTTATTCCAGTTTATTTTGTTTTTAATTCCTAGTTTACAATGTAGTGAGCATTTCACATTAAGGCACAAAAAAAGCACAGTAAAAAACTCCAACCTTCCTTTTTTTCCCAGTAACTGTGCTGGAGAGTAGTACATCCACATGTAATTACAAAACTGTAAGCATGAACTTCTCCCAAAGGACAGTGACATGTCAACAGGTTTTCAACAAATCCTACCTCCTTCAAATTGCAGAGTTTTATCTCATCAGGAGAGTTTACTAAAGCCCCAGCAGCTGACAGCAATTCAGATATGCACCTGGGAAGTAGTATGGAGTAATCCAGGACAAACAGACAAGTTACAAGGAAGTTTCTACTCCCTAACCCTCAGCAACAACACCTGTTGCGCCACAAAGGGCATTTCAAGAGAGATGAGTTTGCTTCAGGCATGTCCTTGGACTGAGATACAATAAAACACTGTGCACCAAAGAGGGGTTTGTTCATTTATATTGCTATTATTGGTATTGCTGTTACTGGTAACTTCACAGACCCACCCTGTGTCCCACTGCAGATGTGGGTCCCATTTCCAGGATTGCTTCTTTGGCCCATCTCAGCCACTGGCCTGGCCTGCAGCCTCCAGGGAAATCATCTTCTCAACATACCACAGTGCTCTGGACTGCAGCGACTCTGGGTCACACAGGTGACAGCCATGCCTGGCTTGGCAAGTTCAGGGGCTTTATTGACCCAACCAACCCAGGGCATGTTCTTAAACAGAAATGAGTGTGGGCGGGTTACCTGTAAAGTTATGGAAACATCACCAGCATCCCAAGCTCGTTAAAAACTGCATTACTAGCATCATGGCCAAAAAGCTACCTGTCTCTAGAGTTACAAAGCATTAACACAGAGAGGCTGAAAGCTTACAGGAAGTAATTTTCAGTCTGCTTTTGGTTTGCTATAAAAGATAAACTTTTTCTAAATGTAAACCATTAGCAAAGCATTTTCAGAAACATTTTAAATTTGAGTGGTAAAGCTACTTATAATAGCTTTTTATAATGTTAAGTGTTAAAATCAATCAAGTATACAAAGGCACCTATTATAGTACCAGTTTTACCTCATTTCTATACAGAAAAGAATTTGAACTGGGGACAGCCCAAGTCATATTCCATAACTAAAATGTAAAGTCTCCAGTCAAATAAAATCAGTAGTTAAGATACCCAATTATGAAGACAAATTCCAGTTTTCAATTAACATCTAAGGTCTTTAACATCCACAAGGGAAATTAATGTCTAGTCATCCACATGATTCTCCAAACATTAACAGTGACCTGGACAGTTCTACAAAGATACAATTTGAGGAGATATTAAATAAATCAACATTAGGTTGGTAAGTAGGATAGAAGTGAAATGCTTGTAAAAACAGTTACAGAGTTTATGTCTGACTACTGAAATGTGAGCCGTGTGTATCTAGAAACTGCATTTTGCAACACGACTGCACCCAATACAATTCTACATCTGAACTGCAAACACAGAGACAACCTGACAGTGTGTTTATGGAACAGTGATATGGAAGGGACTCCCAGGAATGTGCTCGTCACCCCACTTCACTGCCAGGACATAGTCCCCCCTTTCCTTGACGACATAAGTGACATTGTACTGATGGCTGCCCAAATGCTTGATGGACACCTCTTCGCACGGTATTGTAGGTCCATGGACACCAACTAACAGCATGTTGGAACCTATAGCAAAACACACAACTGTTAATATCCCTGAGCTTAAACAAGGCACTGTGGAGGTACCATAATATATTGGCTCAGTAACACACAGATTTTGTTATTTTAATTCACAGAGTGGTAGCTGAGCCCTACATCAGATTAATGTGGTATAAGGAGGAATTTTACATTAAAATCCTTCAGCCTCATAGAGGTGACGGTTTATCTGTGCTACTTGCCAGACCTGACAGGTTACCACTATCTAACTACAGGTTAACACTAAGTAGAACACAGGAGCCATCCATGCTTCTTGTGAAAACAAGCTGGTATTGCTTTACAAGTACTTCATCAGAAGTTAATGCAGGGGCCAGTGGACACAGCTGGCCTGTAATCCACCCACTGCAGATGATGATGATGACCATCAAAAGGTTACAGGAACACCATGCATTACATGCTACAATGCACCACAAGGGTTGCTTAAGTTCAGCAACCTGTTTGTTCTCATGCCATAACCTTGTGGTTCTTTCAGGTGCACCTGGCTCAGATGAAGCCATTTGGAGAACTAGCATCTTTACGGCCTCTTTATTAGGACTGACTTGGTGAGCACAATATAGTATTTAGCGTTTTTCTTTAGTACCAGACCATTACCTCAAGCTCTGAATTTTACCTCTGAATCTGCAAGTTGGTTTAGGGAAAAAAACGCCCAGCTAAACCACCAACCCTGAATATCCATCTGGTTCCTGTATCCATACCTGCTTTGCTGCAGTCCACAGAGAAGGAGCTTTTCTGACCCACAAAAGCCTTTGAGAGTCCTGCTCCCCGGGAAACCACTTTGCTGGCATCTGAGGTGGATTTGGGAATGGCACTATAGCAAGTTTCAGTCGATGACCTTGTCACCGACTCTACCAGGATGGAAGAGGTTTCGTTGGCACTGCCTGGGCTAACCAGTCGCTGCCCTGGAAACAGAAAAGGTTTCTCACATTCAGATTCGCCCCATCTGAAAGGCATTCACAAGGACATTTTGAAACTCTCCTAATGACTAGCATGCATTCTGCATCCAAAATGCATTTTTGGAGAGGAGCAATTTCCTACTTGGGTTTTCAAGCTGACATCTTCCAGCACTGCTGGCAACAATCCCATCCCAGAGCCCTCAAGTGCCTAAAAGACCATAGGAACTTCAGGATTCATTAAGCAAAGCGGGTTGCTTAAGGAGAGTTAATTGTGCTCCAATCACCAAATGCCAAAAATGACTTGAGTTGGCAGAAAAGCAGGCGCAATTTTGCAATAACCCATTTTGAAAGCAGAGCATGTCCCAGCCTGGGGGAGCGCAGTCCCTGCCACCCTCTCCCAAGAACATCACCACGCTACGGGCACCACAAGAGGATTCACAAGTGCAGGGGCAGCAGTAGAGATGAGCTTCAGCCTGTGCTTGAACATACTGCTGGAGAGAGAACAGGCTTCCTAAACCAGCCTTCCTCACTTCACCTAGGGGCCTCCCAGACATTACTGACCTTTGGCTAGGTGATACCTGCACCAAAACAAGACCAAGAGAGGCAACACATGCTACAGGTGACCAGGTTTCAGGCTTTGAGGGTGGGGAGAAATGGGTAAATAAGTCTTATTTCCCTGCGACCCATGCAAGACCCTAGCACTAGATCGGGACTTAATATTACCCCATAAAGCTGTTTTATGGCCCATCACTGAGTCAAGCTGCCAAGCTTCTTGACTACTGCTTTTGTACTGCTCCTGAGACCCCTCCTCTAGGCTTTGGAGGTGATAGGAAGAAATGTTTTTCTTATGGTTTTGGGCATCTAGACCACAACACCACATTATCTCAGGAGGATGTATTTACTGAATGACATGACCTGCTTCAGGCACAGAGTAAATACTAGTTAACTTTTTACCTGTAACCTTTGCCTTGAAAGGGCTGCCCACTATGTGGTTAGGTCCACCATATTTAACTCCAATTAAATAGTTTCCTGGAGCCATGGGTGTGTACATGACTTTGTAACCTTCTGGAGTTTCCTGGCAGTCCATTTTCACCTTTGATGGCCCTTCAATTGTAACAGAGAGGGTACCTGGACCAGCCTTGGTCGTGTTAATGAAAAACTCCGATTGCAGTCCTAGAAAGATGTAGCACAGTGAGACACACTCTTCCTCACACATAGCCTCAGGCATTAAATAAGAAATAATCTGGCGCAAGATCAGTCTGCCCAGGGCTGCAGGCAGGGAGGGACACCACATCCACACCAGCAGCCTTGCACAGGCCAGCCCAAATGGAGTTCTGCACCCCTGGCAGCCTCCCCAACTCCATCCTGCTCCCTCCTTCAGTTAGGTTATGTGACTTTGTGGGACAAGGGGTCATGAGAGCCCTTCAGGACTCAAATGGAAGTAATTTGATATCAAAAAAACTGGCTTAGAGAGAAAACAAGAGCTTTTCTGCTGGGCATCACAGTTCACACCCACACAGCTCCAGCATGGCTAAGTTTGGGAGAGCTCACAGCTGTCTCACTGCCTGGACTGCAAATCAGCAGTGAAGAGCCCACAAGAAAGCAAGAAAGACAAGGAGCAGGAGATGGCCTGGAGGAGACGGGTGTTGGAACTGCTCGACAACGGCACTCCAAGCAGTTTATGGAAACAAAAGCTTGTTTAATTACAGCATCTGGTTAACACAGCTGAATTATTGCTGCTAATACTAAGCCAATGACACAATGCCAGCAACACAAGAAAAAATTAAGTAAGGCTTTCAGCCCCCAAATAATTTACTTTCAGACTCTGGCCTCAAATATTTGTGATCTTTGGGCTGTTGCATGAGATGCTGTTGCGGAGGAATAAAGTGCTCCGTCTCACTTAAAACCAGGATGGCCATGGGAAAGTTTACTGCTGCTACGATGGAAGCATGAAGACATGGGAATAAACTCAGGAGAAGTTTCTAGCCTCCCCACAAAAGAGGTTGCTGTGTCGCAATGCTGGAAGAGCCCAGCTCCCACAGAGGATTGTGCCATCTTCCAGTGCTCCAGCAGCCCATCCCCCTGGCACCACTGCACTGGGAGGTCAGGCACCAGCCCGCAGCGCCTTGCTCGACTGGAGAGAAGTTAATTCTCAAAGCCAGCAAGCTTCACAGCTTCTCGCTGTGCTGTTGCTCCAGAGGCACTGCTTTTTCCTGTGCCCCAGATGAAGGCTCATATTGTTGGAGGCTGCAGACGCTCAGCCCTCCCAGGGGGACGGTTCAGGTGCTCAGCCACTGAAACTCCTACACTGAGTCATTGTTCTGAAACGCTGCTCAGCAGCTCCCAGGGCACTGCGCTTTTGGCAGTGGCCAGGATTCAACAACGGGGCACAGAGCAGCTTTGCTGAAATTAAACCGTCTATTTAGATTAAAAACAACCCCAAGCACCTTTATAGATGAAGAAATATTCCTCTGTCCCTGATGCATCACTGGCTGGTAATAATGAGTACTTTTGTTTCCACCTATTAAAGGAGCTCAAGCTACATCTTTATTTTATGGAGCGTATCTGCATGTTTCCAAAACCAACTGCTTCATGCCTCCAGAACAGCAGAAGCTTTGACTGAATAACTGCAGTACTTTTTTTTTTTCCACAGGGAGAGAAAAGGTATGAAATGGAATCCACAGAAGACAGCGGTGGATAGACAAAATGAGCTAGCTATTCCCTTACACAACAAAGGGAGAGAAAAATAATCATTTTACTCTGCTATTTACCTATGTGTGTGGCCTGAGCAAGAACACAAATAAATCAAAGTGCATATCCCGGAACATTTTCATACTTACTAAGGGCACAAATCATAGAAATGAAACAACAAACCCTAAACTCTACATTCTTGAGTTGAGAACTATCAGATGAGGCAGCCAGAGCTGACAATGAGGTATACGAGGGTGTCAGATTTCCAAGAAGAAACTTCACACTGCATCTGGAGCATACATAGCACACTACCAACAGAACAACCCACCTTCTTCCTAGGGTTTACATACCCTACTACATTTCACTTGAGATTTCTTAGAGGTGCAAGCACCAAATGGAAGGTAACAGGGTACACCCTCATACCCATTTAATAAACACAAGTTAAATAAAATTCCTTCAGCTCTAGACAGCCAACTCAGACATCATGTTCATGTGTGGAAGGGAGCCAGAGCATCTCTGGAGCTCGAGGGACCACCGACGTGGAGATAAGCTAAACTACAGCAGAGCTGTAGTCCAGCTGCTAACCAGCAGTTCAGTGAATGCATGTTGCAGTTGCTGATTAACAGAAGTTTTAACTTTGTTAAGGCTCAGTATAGGCTGCAGACTTGTGAGTGATGGTTATAAGACATGGGAAGCATGCTAGAAAGTAAAATTAGCCTGCACTTAGGTCAGCAGAGAATGTAGGTTAGTTCAGCTGCCTTAGCAGGTAAAAGTATGCCTAGAAACAGGTTCTGTATATCTCAAAGCCCAGGTGCAAGCAGGTCTGTAGGAGAAGGATTACCCGTGGTGCCGCTCTCCAGGCCGGATCCATAGGCCATGACAAGGGCAGGGTTGCCTGCCTGGCCAGGCTCTCCCACGCGCACTTTGAAAGGGCTGCCCACCACATGGCTCCCATTGAACTTCACATCAATGGAGTGGATGCCATTCTCATGGGGGATGAACCGAACGGCGTATTTATCTGCAACAGAGAAGGGGCTCTTCTGACAAATCAAAAGCAACAATCCAACCATAAACCACCAATCAAACCCAAGGCAGGGCTGATTAGCAATCTGAGCTTCTGAAAGCCTTTGACACATTTTGGTCCCAGTTTAAGTGAACTCAGCTACATGAGGTGCTAAACTTGTATTTAAGCAGAAAAATGCTGTATTTATCACAGAAGGTATTACAGTTTGTGTTTTCACCTTGTTCACTAGGACTTATCTCAACTGTCATCTAGTCTGAGGGTTATTTGCCTCACTCATGCACTAAACATGAAAACTGAATCACACCCCAATCTGTTGGCAGCTGAGGGAGCCGTGTATAGAAGAAAAGCAGCTGCTCAGAGCAAGCCAAATCTTACCAGTGAGCTGAGTGTGCTGCTCTGACACCACACCTTTATGTAATGAAGTCATTTAGCAATTTGCTGATATTTAACATTTTTGATTGCATGTTAACTCAGAGGCAGTACTGATCTCCCTCAGCTGGACAGCTGCTGTCTGTTTACAGCACAGACTTCAAGTGAAAAAGAAAAGCTCATTGCTGAAACAGGAAATAAGCTTTCTGTAGTGTTTGCTTATAGACAGTTTCCTTGACGTTTCATGTGAAGGAGTGAGTGTGAGGTAAAAAATAAACTACTAGTCAAAGACTGAAGCATAGCTTTGAGAAAAAAATTTCTTCCCTGGTTAAATTCAACAACCACATCATACTTAGTTTATTACTAATGTCACTGTGCCTTCACTGGCAAGCCAAGACTTAAAATACTTTTATCTTACACAAGTTGGGGCTCAGTCAGTTCATGGAAAAACATGGACATAACCCTGACTGAACAGCTCTTGACACCAAAAAGTTGTTTTCTAAGCAACCTGCTCATCCTTGGGACACACGATTTGTAAACCAAAGGAACTGAATTCCCTATGCAGCAGCAAGTGCTTTGGAGGTCATGCAATTGTTTTGATCATCATCAAGTTGTGCTCACCTGGCTCCAGCTCAGACACATGGCACTCTTCGACAGCTCCAGAGGGGCTGTGGACTTTAGCATCGATCTTGCCCTTTGCCCCGTTCAGCCTTATAGCAAAGGATGCTGGCTGATTAACTTTTAATCCAGACTCCTGAGAATGCAACAGTCAGATTATCAAATTCAAACTTTCATTTCAGACAGCACAAGATTTGTGGCAGGGAAATAACCACTTCACCATGAGGATTTTTCAGATTTTAACAAAAGGCATGAAGTTGTGACTTTAGTTCTCAAATCAGAAGGTCTCTCCCTCTTAGGGGGTGGCTGATTCAGGAGTCACCCACATTGGCTAGGCTGACTTTTCCCATGGTAACAGACTATTTCTGGATGCCAGATGATTGCACCACATCAAGGAGAGGCAGCTTTACAATACTAGCCACCTGTTATCACTGAGGTCAGTCCTTGGTATTCAGGCACTTGATTTAAAGGATGCTTAAGCTATAGCTCCATTTTCAGCCCATTCATTCTTTCCAGATTCATTCAGGGAAAAGTCTCTGATAATCCAAATGTCTGAAAGAGTAATGTGCATGTTTATATTTGCCACAAGAGGCTACATTTAGAACACTACCACAAGACGTCTCAAACATGAGAAAGTTATTTAAAACATGAAACCAATGTTGTGGTGCTGTCAGACCATTGGTGGAAGGTGAGGCAGCTCCACACCTGAGGCAGCTCCACACCTGAGGCAGAGTGGTCCTCGACCAGCACAGCCTGTGCAGCTATCCAGCAGTAATATCTCACACTTAACATACTTTACCTCATTTTGTTTTCAACTAAATCCTGAAGAGAGAAATAAATGCAACTGAGTAGAACTGAGGTACAATGTATAAACAAGTCCCTGATGTGGGTTTAGTGGAGGCTGATGCTGCACAATGGACCCTGTTACAGAATACTCAGCTTTATTTGCCTCTCCAGGACTTAATTGAAGTGAGTATTCCTGTCAAAGAGTCTTTAAATGAAACACAAGGCAAACATCAATACCACAGTGACTAATTAACACCCTTGTAACTCCTGGTTAGAAGTGATACTATCAGATCAGGCTGTCAAGGTTCATTTACACAGCAGAGGTGGAGAATTCCTGCAGCCCAGGCAAACTCCTGGGGATCACAGCTCGGACATAACCAAAAAAAAGCCTTAACAGAAGTACCAATCACCACTCAAGGAGGACTGAGGCACAGTATATTTGGACACAGATTCTCAGTCTCATATCCAAGCTTCTGGCTTTGGAGATTTCAGTCAGGCCTTTAATGTTACTTGTATATTAATGCCTGTAACCACACACATACATAAATTATATGGTGAGATTACCAGATGAGCCCAGACCAGCTACAAAGCTGTGATTCACTTCGAGATTCACTACCTTTCATCAACCATCTGGGCTGTGACACTGTGGTTTTGCAACATCAGCCAGAGCAAATCTGCACCCTGACCTCACGGTGGGGCCACCTCTGTCTGCCTGGCCAGGCTGCAGTGATGTGCCAGCCATGTAGCCCTGTGCTACCTCACCCACAGAAATGCAGCTCTTCATGTACATGCCAAATGAGGAACTTGGTACCAGCATGATCACTGGTGGTTCACCTCTAAATTTCAGCTCTCCTTGTCCTTCCCCTAGCTAATGCCATGGGGAAACATGTCTTAGTTTCTCCAGTGCTACTTCTGGAGCCTTTTATTCGTAATTCCCAAGTGTTATCACTTGTAACACTCAATTTAGCCTTCTGCCTTTGAACTCTGGCTAGCCAGAGTTACCCTGGGGCCAGCTGCCAAAAATCTCTCTGGCTGCAAGCTGAGCTTGAAAACAAGCACCAACCAAGATAAGGCAATTACTAAGAAGAAGGGACAACCATTCTGGTTTCGGAGAACAAGGACAAAATCAGTCTCTGTGGTAAGTTGTAGAGATGTTTCCTTATGTCTCACCTGAAGACTAGTGACAGTGAGCCTGCGAGCATCATCAGAGGGGGCGATGACAGGAACCAGGTAGGGGCTTTCGGGAATGTGCTCATCATTGAACTTTATGGACACCTCATAGTTGCCTGCAGAGAGAAGAGAAGCAGTGAGTGTCCTTAGTTTCTTTGAAAGTCACTATCAGTGTTGTTTCCATGTGATTTGGTCTCAGGACATACCTGGCTCTTGAACTATGTATGATGCACCACAAGATCCATCTTTATGGTCATCAAAGGTGATTTCTGCTTTACTTGGGCCTTCTACAGCAATAGACAGTCCTCCAGCTCCAGCTTCCCGTGTCCATATGCTGAACTCAGCTGTTGAAGCACACGAGAACACACACAAGATTAAGTTTGCTGCTGTTGCTGGGTTGCAGCTTCCTCCTAATAGACTGTAAAGTTCCACTTGAGCATATTTGAAGAATGGTAGCTCATCCCACCATCATGGGAGATACTGCTTAGCAGTTTCTCCAGGAGGCTCCTGTTAGCCAAAACACTGCACTGCAGACCTGCTCACAGCAGATTCTGGAGCCCACTGAGAGCAGAGGACTCACCTGGAACACCTGTCTCTCCACGCTCCAGTCCTGGGCCTCCAGCTCTCACTTTATGGGCTCCTCCCTCACCCAGTGGCCCCACGGTGAACTGGAAGGGGCTACCTGGCACTGGCTGCCCTTTGTATTTGACATCCACAGTGTGGACCCCCATTTCTTGTGGCACAAAGCGGACACAGTAGGTGTTTTTGTCACACTCTACAATTTCAGCATCGAAGTTTCTCCCAGAGGGACTGGTTACCTGAGCTGTCATATCAGCACAATCAATTTCTAGCAAAAAGAAAATTTAAAAATGCAGATTAGAAAATGGCAAAGGGTTTTAGAAGCCAGATCTGAGCTCAAGTGATTACCCAGTACAAATAACAAGAGGTACATAGATGCCCATTGCATGCTCAGCTGTATGCTTCTGAGCATACAGAAAACCTGGCCTGCTGCTGCTTCCCAGGTGCTACAAAGGCAGATGAATGGCTGGATAAATGCAGCCAGCTAAGCCTGGCCTACATGATTCACACTTCCCAGACAGCAGTACAAACATTTAAAAGCCAACACAATCTTAAAACCCTGGAGCTAGAGTGAGCTGTGCAGCCCATTCTCCAGCCTGCTGTACACAGAATAAATTAAATTAAGGCCTCATCAGTATTTATTTCTCCATGTGTGGATCATGGTTATGCTTATTTTTAACTGTTTGAAAAGACACATTACCAGTGTTTCTTCCCTAAGCTATGTTAATACAAGGATGTCTTTACAAAACTGAAGTTGGTATTTTCCCTGCTTCAAGTACTCCATGCTACACAAGCGCAAGCTGTGGTTTTGGGCATAAGGATGTTGTGGCTTACCTGGGATTTTTAGGTTCAGATCACATATGCTTCCTACTGTTGCAACAGAGGGAGCCCGTCTGGTTCGTGTGATGCTCTCCTTAACTCTTCCTTCACCACTGATCTTCACACTAAATGGGCTGCCTGTAAGTATCACAGCAAGTCATTCCTCCTCTGCTTATTACACACACCACTGAAGGCAAAAATAAAAGCTTCCTCTGACTTGTAGGAGATCATAGGGGAACTTTTATAACCAACTAACAGTCAGGCCCAAGTCAAATACACCCACATAACCAGAACAGTTTTGGATGCTTGCTGCTTGGGAAGAACCTCCTCACATCTTTGAGACTGGTCCCAAAGCCAGATCACACAGCCCACACACAGTTCCAGAGCACTGGTCAGCCAGATAAGACTTCTGTTGTACTAATCAAAAATTTGCCCAACACTTCTGCTTACCTGGAATATGTTCATCTGCAAATTTAGTGGACACAATGTACACACCAGGTACAGTTGGAAAATAGGACACTTTGCAGGTTCCATCTTCTAGATCTTCAGTTTGGATCTCTACTTTGCTGGGTCCTTCGACAGCCAGGGAGATTCCACCATAACCTACAACATAGGTAAGTTAGCCTCAGATTTCCAAAGCTCTACTCTAAATATGATGCCTTAATGGCATTTCTGTACTCCTAATCAGTCAGAGGCACAGCATGCATTCAGCTTCTAAAATTCTCTGACTATATCTCTTTTATTTCAATAACGTTGAAAAGTTATCTAATCAAGCTAAAAAGTTATCCAAGGCTCCACATTAAACCAACAGGGAAGTAAGTATCTCCCTCATTTCCTTCTTGCTATACCAAATGATACTAGAGCCAGCACCACCCTGTCGGTTGTAACAAAGACCTTACAAAGCGTATTCTAAGTTAATTGCACTGTCTGTGGTTAATAACTGACAATTACGACTGTGTTTAATGGCAGCTGCTGCTTTGCAGCTTGCATGCTGAGGGAGGCAGTGGTCTTGTGTAGAGTCAATACACAACTCATAGCTTCTCATGGTCCCTTTGTGAGGGAACTAACCAGCATCTCTTGTGTCTACAATGAAGTCACACATTTCGAAGGTTCGTCCTTCTACCAAGCCACGTCCAAAAACTCTTGCTCGTCTGGCATCCCCAATCTCAGACTGGACCACCATGATTGTTACAGGGCTGTTTGGTACATGGCTCCCATTTTTCTTGATGCTAACCAGATGTTCTCCTACTTCCCGTGGAATGAATGAGATGCCTACAAAGCAGAGAAATGTGAGAAATTTATTCAGTTCTTGTTCATGTTATATTTGATTTAAATACCCTAATCACACTGAGAAATGAAATACTGGAAGAGCACTCTCTTTACCCATGTTGAAGTGTTGCTCTCAAGTAGACCACAAGGCCATTCATATATGCTGACAAAAGCCACTTCAACTGCAACCTGGCACATCACATGCAAGCTAAGACAAGAAGCCATTCTTCATACTTTTCTGTCTTTGGACAACTGTAGCAAACACTATCAACTACTTGGTTGGACAACACTCCTGTGAAGGAGCACAGAACTCAGTCATTTTACACAGCAAAGCAAACTGGAGTAAAGGATATCACAGTAATCTCTCAGAGCTTACCAATGTGGTTATTTGGCAGCCTCTTCAGAAGACAAGGCTCATCACGACCAGATGGGGCTTTAATGCTGGCTGTTAGGAGACTGAGATCAGTCTCATTGATGTCCAACATGAAGTCAGCAGCAGAACCAAGCTTAACCTGAGACCGTCTTCTGTTATCATCTGAATACATAAAGAGAAACAAGTCACAAAACATTACAAGCTTAAGTGCAGAACAAGTCAGAAGACTTCAAATTCCTGCCACAAACCAGGTTCCCCATGCTATCCGAGGTTAATTTTTAATATGAAGTGCTTCCAGAAGTTTAAACTTTATACCTGTTATCTTGGCTGTGAATGGACTGCCTGGAATGTGTTTGTCATTGTATTTGACCAAGATGCTGTAGTTCCCAGGTAGAGTAGGCAGGTACGTGACTGTGCATGTCCCATCTTTGTTATCAATGCAACTGATCTCTGCTTTTGAAGGTCCTTCAATAGCCAAGTCCAGCCCACCTAGGAAAAAAGTAGTGGCCCTTCCGTAAATTTTTGTGAACACCAGGTCCAAAAAACTGGTCCAAAGAGAAATACCCAGTACCTTGTACTGAAAATGAAGTTTAAATGCATGTTTTCAAAGGACAGCAGCAAAACCAACTCAGACCAATCAACTAAGGCCACAGTTCTATTCAGTCTTTAGATTTACCTAGGAGTGATTCCACACCCAGTCATCATCCACTATATTTAAGCTGCTTTCAGTTTATTTTTAATTAAACAAATAATTTACACCCTATACCACAGGGTACATCTACTGCTCTCAGGAAGGGGCAATACACCAGTTTTTATTGCAAGTTACAGCCTGATGTTGGCATAAGTCATTTATGTCACATGAGAGATATATAATTGGACAGATGAATGTAAATTAAAGCCAATGTGCATTACACTACCAACAAGTTCCTTATTTAGGGTAGGATGGGTTTAAAGAACTGACTTACCCTCTCCTGCATCTTCTGTAACAATGGTGAAAGTTGCTGGTTTATTCGCGACCCCATAAATGAGGCCAGGCCCATAAGCAGAGACACTGCCGCTGTTGGGGTAATTAACATAGAACTGCAGAGGGCTCTCTAAAGCGGAAAAAAACGAAAAAGCAGCACTTTTAAAGATGAGTGGTCTATACTACAAGAACTGATACCCACGCTCTTGAATGCACTTCTCATTACATGGTATCTGAAAAACCTTATTGTGACTGTAATGCACTTAAAAACTAAATAAGCCTCCATTTCCATCCTCAAAAGACTTTTCCACAATTTGTGCCACATTCATTCATGGAAGAGTAAGTGTTACTCTAGTTGCCAGAAATAAGCTTAAAGGATGATGTAAAGGGTCTTGTTCATAACAAGTTTATTTTCAGCACATTAAATCAGAACATGACTCAGAAGCAGGCTTCAGTTCAGGCACTGATTCTGAATTTTGGTAGCCCAGAATTAGGAACTAGCACAGCACATTGTCTGACTCAATGAACCTGAACTAGCAAATTTGAAGGGTATCCAAAAATGTATTTGCCAGCCTCAGATTAGCTAAGCTGGTGCACAAGAACAAAAAGTACAGTCACCAACAACCAATAATGGTTTCAAAAGAAGGCACAGATAGCTCTTCAGTCCAAAGTTAGATTTTGCAGCTGAAACAGTAAAAAGTTTGATTCATGACAACTTTCATGAAGCAAGCATTATGACTCATCATCTTTCTATCCCAGCACGGGGTAAAGGTCTTAGTGAACCAATACATCAGACCAGCACCTAGGTAGGTGCTATATCCATAAAGTGCTGAAGGGACTGAAGCAACACCATGGATCACATCACTGAGCTCCCTACTTCAGTCTAAGTTATCCTGTGTTTCTGTATGAACAGAACCAGCAGTTTTCTCAGACAGTGCTGAAAGTATTTTGTCTCATGTCTACACATCTTTTTATAGGTTTGCCCCTTTGTGCCCAGCCCCTCAAAGCCAGCATGCCTGGAGAACCACAGGGCAGCCACAGCCTCCAGGGAAGGCAGTGCTTCCACTGGGGAACTGGTGAAGCAAGGACAAAAGAGAAATGGAACAAAAGGCAGTGGTTTCTGTTTGTTAGGAAGCAGTCAGGAAGAAAGAAAGATTACAGCATAATATGCATGTGTGTTTTATTGCAATCAGATGTAAAGAGTAACTATAGTATTTTAGCCAATCAGTTTTCCCCACAGTTTTGAGATTTTTTTGCCAATGCAGTTTTAAGGATAAACACACATTGTAACCAGTAGTTTTGTTAAACACCATGGCAGTAAATTTCAACCTAAAAACTGGTCATTAAAAAATAGTATGTTTCTTCTTCGTAATAAAATGCCACAAAAGCTAGTTTCCCAAAACCAAAATCCATTTTAAGCCTGGCTGGTACAATTAAACCACAATGGAGGCTCATATATGCTGGCACTTCTTTGCTTTAGTTCTCTCTGGACTGCTTGCAGAGAAAGGGCTGCTGAATGGTAAAATATCCTGGGCAGATCTTTCCACAGTATGTACAACTTAGCCATAGAACCTCACTAGGTAGCAGATGCATCAGCAGGACTCTGCACTCAGATTTGAAATGCCTGTTTTGTCAGACTTACCTGGGATGTGATTTCCCATGTATTTTATGTGCATTTCATGCAGCCCAACCTCAGTAGGAGCATATTTCACTGTTACTGTGCCATCTTTGTTATCTACGATATCTGGTGTATCCGTCTTTCCAGAGGGCATGTGTACTTCACCTACAAAAGGCCACCATGGGAGTTATGGAGAGAGTAGCTGCCTGCTTCCCCTCTCCCACCCACAGAGAATTGTCTAGCCCTTTTCAACAAGCATTTTAAATTGCTAAATTCCTCACCCACAGGCATAAGTAGGAGACTGATGGGAACACTAACCAGATATGTTTTCTACTTAAGCTAAATGAATACAAGGCAGTGGTAGACATCTGGCAAATGGTCCTGTAACTCTACGGGCAGGGCTGTTTGCTGCAGTCACAGCTGAGCTTTTCACAGCAAGCCGCATAAAAAGTACTGATCTGCCTTATAGCAAGATGCTCCCTCTTCTGCTGCACTTTTGAAAAGGAAAGAACTGTTCCTTCAAGCTGGGACAGCCCAGGGCTTGGGGTGGGATTGCTGAGCTAGAGGGCAGAAGGGACACAGGACTTGCATGCAGAAGCTTAGTGCAACCAGGGTGCTACTGGAGCAATGCCCTCAGCTGCCAGACCTGTAGAAGAGGGGTCACCTGCTTTGGAGAAGGTATGTAGCGGGAATGCAGAATTAACTGCTTTATAGCATCTGCAGAAAAGAAATAATGGCGCTTATCAAGGATGCATGTAGCTGCTCCAGAAGGGAAAAAGTATCAACAGGCCCTACAGTGCAGTAGCTCACAGCCTAGCACTGAAGGCAACAGCAACACCAAGAATCATCACTTAAATCATTGAAGGGGCATATCCTGCTCATCCTCAGTGGGTGCCACTCAATGTGAAATTTAGCAGCTATGTTGCTGGCAGGATACAAAACTCCCACACACACTGTGGTCTAGACCACCCAGTCTCTTAGCTGCAAATGGATAAAAACACTAACAAAAAAGCATAAATGATCTTGAGATGCACTCCAGGTACCTGTTATTTCTCCTTTCCTTACAGCAAATGGGATAACCATATCAAAGGGCCTGAACCCCATGCCGTTCATGTCTCCAACAGGGACATAAGCTTCTTCTGTAACCTAAAACAAGCAAAAACATGGGTCACTTCAAAAAGGCTGGTAGAGCCAAATGAGCACTGAGCAACTCCCACTGCAAGCACAAGCAGAAGAGAGTGTGCTGTGATTATTGCAGCCAGCCAAGGACTTGGCTCAACCAGAGCAGCGTCCGGCCAAGCTCTCCTTTACAACACCACACCACAGAGCAGAGCAAATCAAATACGGCACAGATGGAAGACATGCTGGAAAAAAAGGAAGAGATAAAAATGGAACACAAAAGGGATGGAAGACAGTGTAGTGCACACAAGACCCAAAGTGGCTCCATCTGAAAGGATTTAGTTGCTTAAGGCCTGGAAGAGAAAGTGATTTTTAAATGGGGCAGCACAAAATGGACAAAAGAAACAAGTTTCACAATGCAACTCTGAACTCAAGACACTGTGATTTTACTGGGAAAACAAAGCAGTGCACTCAGGGTGCTTTTGCCAACAGCAGACATTTCAGAAGTGGAAGCTGTGGGTGCAATGATCCTCTTCATTTTTACATGAGTTTATTTGGAGACTCCCTCCAAGCAGCAAAGAAAAAACAAGGTCTGGATCCCAAGAACAATTGATGAAACAGAAAGAATGAACACAATGACCAGCATGATCAAGCAGTCCCAAGAAGCAGGCTGTCATCTGAAATGGAACACAGATGTGGAGCTGAAAAATGTAAAAATTGTGTACCCAAGGGCGGAATCCGGGGGGGGAAGCGCCCACTGGCTCCTGTGACTGTGCGGCGACATCATCTGCATCTACAGCCTAGGCAGGGGTAGAGGCAGGTTAATTGTTATTAAATGTTATTCTGGCATGGAGGAATTCCCATCTTCCACAGTTCAGAACACACTGCTCTTTCCAGTTCAACACTTTCCTCCCACAGTGCAGCCCCTCCCAGTCCTCTTGCCATAGCAAAGACCTGGATCCAGTCAGGGAAGCTGGGAAACTGCCTTATCCGCAGGCGCTAGGGGAAGCCACCAGTGGCACAGCAAAGGGACAAAGCCAGTACATGCCGTTGTCAGATGCTTGGGAGGGAAGTGGAAAGCTGTGCCTGAACACTGGTAGAATTGAATATCAGAGTTGCTTTCTTATGGGACTGATGAAGTGAGGGAAGGGAAAGGTTTAAACCTAAGATGAGAGTCCCTGAGCGCTGCGCAGCATGACATGCTGGCTGGGAGGCTGGGGAGCTGGCTGCTGTGGGAAGGCTGCTCCATTTCATGCCCTTGGATGAATGACCCAGCCCACGTCCAGCCATAGCAGCAAAGCCATTCTTCTGATTCATAGCTGGGACTGCATTGTCAAGACGCTGAATGTGTTTTCCCCTGGTACAGCCACTCTTCTCACCAGACATGCCAAGAGTATGACTTGCAAATTCCCATCTCTCCCATTAACCAGGCACAAGCGGCTGGGACTGACACCCACACAGGCAGCTCCCCTAGGCTCAGCCAACCCAGCCTCTCCTGCCCATTTACACCACTGCAAACCACTCTAATGGAAATTTCTGCATGGATGGACTCCACTAAGAAAACCAATGCAAAACAGAAATGCTGCTGTTTCAGTGTTCTCTGCCCCCAACTAAGACACCCAAGTCAAACACATACTGTATCAGTCAGCTAGGAAGTGAGAAATTTGGCTGGCCAGGATGGGCTCCCTGACCTCAAGAGGCATTTCCTGTGGTGAATCTTGAGCAGCAACCAAGGGAGTCGTTTCTCTCACGGAAATCATGAGACACCCGTAGCAATCTGCCAAGATGACAGGTAGGAAGAGCCAGAGCTGCTGGCCCCAGAGCCTTGCCCATGAGCTCCATATGAACTCAGTACAAGTACAGTCCTGTGATTTCAGAGACCAAGATGCACCAGAGGCTGCTTTGGCTGAGATTACAAGACCAGGAATTGTTTTGCCAACACAGAGAGATGCTATTCACAAGAAGGGCTTCTGTGAGCCCTGAGAGGCACCTTGTCTGCTTCTCAGGGGGGTGGGGTATTGTTTGCTAAATGAGGAGAACTGCACATTGGAAGGACGATAATTAGAAGGATGGGGAATTTGGCTGTAACAGTTTAACTAGCGCTTACAAATAATTTTTAAGTGTGAGCTTCCCTGGGATCTGTCAGCAGACTTCCTTATTTTGGGATCAACTTAATAAAAAGTGAGAGACAGAGAAGGCAGAGCACTATATCTGACAATGGCCACCATAATTAGTAGTAGAAGCTGATTACAACCACCCTTACATCATTTAGAAAAAAGAACTACATGGTCAGGAACTGAAAAACAAATTTCTTCAGAAAAGCCAAGTCTTCATCCCCTGATGGTTTCTATCCCACTTCACTTAACTGTATTGCCTGCTCAAAATAAGCTCTGCAAAGAACAAGGATTCATTAGCTCCTGCTAGCCTAAGAAATATCTGAACAAACATTTACACACAGACTTAACCTATTGCTAAATAAAACACAGCAGCAAGAATCTGAGTGGGAGGTACTTCTGGAGCAGAACTGGCTTACCATGACAGTGAAAGGACTGTTGGGAATGTCCACCCCACCAAAGCGGACATAAATCACATAGGTTCCTGGTTTGGCAGCGGTGTAGAAAATATCGTAAGTCCCATCCTCATTTTCAACAACATCTGCTTCAGCTTCTGTCCCATCTGGCGTGAGGACGGTGCATGTCACTTTTCCCTTCCCTGCTGATTTGGCGTCTACCACAAAACCAACCTCCTCACCAGTCTTTACAGTGGGTGCAATTCCAGGACCTACAAGGCAATTTTCATTACAGAAGGTGTTCACAGGACAGTTTTCCCAAGCAGACCCCTTGTGATGTGCCTGGGGAGCACAGCACCAAGACATTGGTCACAGGGAGCCACAGATGTGGTTTTGGGAGCAGATGTACAGCAAGGGACATTTGTAAAATTGGTCAGCACAGTATGCAAGAGCTGGCTACCAGTTCTCCTCCTCCTCTGCAATCAGAGAGGCTGGATGGGAACAGAGAGGAAAAAAGCTAAGTTTGAAGAAAGCAATGCCTTAACCCACTCTTACCATCCTACTCCTTTATGCAAAGCCAAAGGCACTTTCTTCTGCCAGCAACTTGACTGCACTGCTTTAACATAAATCTCCCTCTGTAAGCAGCTATAAAAGGACACAGTAGCAGCCACAGCCACAGTTCCTCCACTATTTTCCAAAAATCATTTTCCACTGTTCTGCCACACATCTCAAAAAAAGAACATCATGCAACAATGCCAAAATTGTAGCAATCAGATCTAGCTTGAAGAACCCTGTGTTTAAATGAAAACTATTATGTCTTATTTGCAGTAGTACATATTGAATACTCCTGCTTCTGATCCTCACTTCTTACCAGGTAAATGGCTCATTTTAAAGTGGCAACAAACCTGCTGGTTTAATACCTTGGCAGTATTCCAGCACTTACTCCTATGGTGATTGTATTTCAGCTTTACAGCACTGAATCAGAAGCACTTCTTGGAAATGGGAAATTTTAGCTGGCATCTGGCAGTAATTTCCATCTCAGTTATTTTGAATAGTTAGTGACTTGAGTTACTTGGAAGAGTATCAGATTTACCCATTAAGGCATCTTTTAAACAAATTTTGAGGCAAAGAGGATATCTCTTTTTCTTCCATTGTGTCAGAAATATATTTCTGTTTAAAACAACTTGAAAGCAGCCAGGTCCTAGACAGGCCTCAGGGGCACTCTAACCGCACAATGCCCAGGTCCAGCACATTGCCCACACACTCTCACAGGTCTACAACAACAGATTAAGTTTCCCTGTTCAGTGTGGCCTTGCTTACTTTATTTATTTATTCTACAATTAAGGGAGTTAATGTTCAGTGGTATCCTTGCAACTAGTTCCTGTCACTTCTGCTCCCCGCCACAGCCTCCTGGGAGGTGGGAGCATGCCACGGTTACCAGCCCAAAGCCACGTGGTGAACACCCATCCTTAAAATGTGTGTTCCTACAGCAAAAAATCTGGAGTCTCCTACATCGAGGCAATCATTTTTTTTGAGTCATAGTAATATCTTTAGGTTCTCTCCTTCCCAAAAGCCTGTTCAGACTCAAGCCAATCTTGACTAGACAGAAAAGCAGCAGAAACCTCCACTAATAACACCCACCCTCAATAGGCTTTGCTAATATAGAACCACATGACCAGCTGTTTACATCCTCAGAATTAACTCTTTTATAGCTTGTAATGAAAAGCTTCTCACAACACTCAGCGTGCAAGGAGCATAATGCAGTGGACACATACATATGTGTTATTTTTAAGTCAATCTCACTGAAGTTCTCAGCTAGATTTATTGATGCCAAAATAAGCATGAGACAGACAGTTGCATCTGTTTATAACAGCCCAGGCAGTCTGACAGATTTTGCTAGAGGCTGCAAGAGATCCCTGCTCACCCACAGGGTGGACACTTCTTTATCTTTAGGAACACCCCTTCTGTAAGAGAAGCCAGACTACACAAGTCTCAAGCATGTCTTCTACATCCATCACATCCACTGTACCATCCTCAGGAGGCAGCTTTACACACAGAACAAGCAACAGCAAAGAGAGGAGTCAAACACTCACCTGTGGCCAAACACTTGCTGGCATCCCCAGCTGGAGATGCCCGGATCCGATAGGGAGAGGCCGGGATATCATCTCCACCATACTTAACGCCAATTGTATAGCGGCCTGTTTTGTCAGGGACATAGGTGACCGTGTAAGTGCCATCCTTGTTGTCATGAATGTCCACTCTCTTAGGTTTGCCCTCTTGGTCCTGAGGAATGCAAACCAGAAGACTTAAGCACTATGAAGGTTTTGAATTTCCTTAGCTAGGCATCAAATCTGTTTCCAACCATACTTAGGTGGTCTCAAGTAGATGCAGAACTGCAGCTTTTTGAAGTTTAAAGATATTTTGCTCAAAGACTAGTAACAAAATCAGAGTATTAGGAGTAGAAAGGTATCAGACCACTGTAAAATAATCAGTGCTATCATTAACTATTCTTTGGTTGATATGAGAATGTTTATAAGAGCAGCAAGCCACTTTAGCCAACTTTATATTAATTGTAAGAAGTTCAGGCTTCACTGTCATACTGCTGTTGGAAATGAGGAACACTTCCCAGTTGCCTGAGGCACAAGTCAGCAGTCACACTGCACAGCTCGGTCCTGAGTAAGCAGTGGGTAGCCTTGGGCAGCTGCTCCCTGAAAGGTCTGAGGGCAAGGGGAAGCATTACTGGAGCCTGCTGTCTTCCCCCCTGCATGAGGCATCCAGCTTCTGGCACACTACAAAGTCTAAAGCTAAAAGCAGGTCTATGCAGCCCCTTCAACTACGATTTCTCATCAGCTGCAAAGCACAAAGCATTTTAGAAAGTTCTCCAAGCCTGCTTACAGGGAATCACATGTTGACTCAATTTTGTATTTTATGACTTAACACTGCCTGGGGTACACTATAAGCTGCAAAGGACTTGAGATTTTAGGTACAGCATGAAAGAGCTTACCTATTTCAGGAAGGCTTGTGAAACACTTGACATTCAACAGCTCAGAATAAGAAGCAAACAAATGCTGCCAGAAGGATCACCTATGCACTTCTACCATACAGGATTTGTGGAACTTGATTTTCAAAGCTCCAGCCAGGCTGGAAGCTCTGATAAGCATTTTGGATTCTTTAAGAGCACACTTGCATGCCAGAATTAATGGTAACTGCTTTGGTGCACCTGAGCAGGCATTGAGACACAACAGGAGCAAGAATGCAGAAGGGCAAGTACAACCAGGCATGCCAGAGCTCAGGTATGTGCTTTGTGGTCCATTATCCAGACACCTTTTTGCTGAGGCCACAGAGTCCAGGCACCAGAAACTTCGGAAAGAGTAGTAACAAAGATAAATCAAAACATTTCTGCAATATCTCCTTAAGCAGCTTATGACTTCTGGCAACCTTGAGGGAGATGTGCGTGATAAGTTACCATAACATGATGCTCAGAGTGGTTATCATCTCATGGCCTTGCTGAACACTGCTAGAAGTTTCACAAAAGCACTCTCAAGAGCTTCACAAATGCAGAGTGCAAGACTTTCCTGTACCAGATCTTAGGGTCCAGTCAGCAGCCCAGCCTCCAGGACACTGGGTATGTTAGGATAAAACTGTGGCCACTTCTGAGAGATTCATGCCCACCTAGAAAACATGTTTCCTGTCCTGCTTGGTTTTGTTACTTACTGTGATCTGCACAGCCAGAAGTCCCTGCCCAGCATCCTTAGCATCCACAGCGAACTCCACAGGCAGGCTGGCTAGAATGCCATAGGAACTGAGCCCTGGTCCACTTGCTGTCACTTTACTGGCATCGTACGTAGGAAGCACTTTCACCTTGAAGGGACTTAAAGAGCAACCTATTATTTCCCCTCTTCCCAAGTCAATGGCTGATAGTTGCTGCAGTACAAGCTGAGGTATATGTGGATACAGCCCTCTTACACTGTCTGCTGCAGAGGCAGTGAGCTCAAAACACCACTGAACCCTGAAGTCGTGCAAGGAGCTGCACTGGTTAAGTAGAAAGGACCACAGTCAGTCCTTAAATGGTGCTCATGTGCTGGGAGAACACATTAGATTGTTAAATCTTCAGTTCTCTAAAGTTTCTCTTATCACCTTACCTTCGAGGAATCTCTTCATCAGCATATTTGACAGTGATCATGTAGGGTCCCTCCTGCATAGGGGTGTACACTACTGTGTGGGTGCCATCGCCATTGTCTACCACATTAACAGGTCCCACAACTCCTAAAAAGGCAACATAAGATTTTCTCAGCTTTCCTATTAAAAGACAGTCATTTGCTGCACAAAGCTACAAGATGCGCTACTCATTTACAGTTGGCAACAAATTTCTGGGGTTTTTTTAATGAAAGCAGCAGGCATGAATCAATGATCAGTTTCCCTTATTTTGTATTCAAAGCCATTTACTTGAGATAGACATTTTATCCACTGATCTCTGGGCTCCCATCTTCCTGCTGTAAACAAAAGCTAGCATGAAAATACCGGAGAACAATCTGCCTTTTGGTACAGTCTAGGTCAAAAGCAATTGCTAGAAGTGCATGAAAGATCTTTCAAGACAGAAAATAAGTAATGCTTATCATTGTCTGAACTGTCATTTACAAGATTATTTATTATTACTGGGATTCACTGCACAGAACTGAGCCCTAAAGCCAGTTGGTGTGTAGCGTTCACCACCTGAGTCTTTCACAATCAGGTGTTTAGAAAGGCAGGCTTGCTGCCTAGGCGAGAACACCCTGCAAGCTGCCAAAGACCTAAGGAAGCAGGATCAATTATTTCAATTTGCATTAAGCTAAATCCACAACAGATTATGTGACATATCAGTTCAGATCAACACACAAAGCAGTCTAAAATTACAAGTGGGTTTTAAAACACAGAAAGGATTAGTAGTAAAGCAAGCACAAAATAAATGTATATAGTTGCCATGCACCGCCTGAAAAGCAACACCGTTGTTTCCCACTCCCTCCTGCAGATGATTCTTGCTGTTGCAAATCAGATTTCCAAGAACCAAAATTGTCAGTAGTTAGTGAGAGTTCAAACCTGTCTCAGTGACACCCTTTGGACCACCTTTAAAGAAATCTGAAATGGCTTTCAATGGGGAGCGCCATCCCTGGGAATCCATCTCATCTGCTAGAATTAAAGAAGTGTTACCTGTGGGGCACCTGCAGAGCAAGACCTGACACTCCAGTGGGGAGGCAGCTCTCACCTCCCAGCAAGGTGAGACTTGCAGACAACAGGTACTACCACTAGTAAGAGACTGTGCCACTGAGACACAGCTTTCTAGGTTAATGCACACACCATTAATGCTATCACTTGAGGACCTTGGTGCTCTCTGGGGACCACTGTGTAGTTTCACCATGATTCAGAGACTCTTGCAATCCACTGACACAGGTTTCCCAAATCACTGTTCACATGTTAGACTTTGGATTTACTTCTTGATGTCTAAAACTTAACACACAATTGTTCATCAGTGCTTACTCACATCACTTCTCCCAGCCCTGAAGATTATGCGATTAGGCTAAAGCCATCAAAAACACTATCCACAGCAGCACTACGTAGGACACAGCTCTCCTTTCACAGCATGACACGTGGGTCAGCTGCCAAGGGGCGCTTGGCAGATGAACAGGACCAGAGGAATATGCTCATTCAAGTGGCATCACCACCTTTGCAAGCAGGGCCAGGACCGTGCCCAAATGCAGATACGGGCACAGCCAGATGGAATTCTTTGGTTCTTACCTCTGGGACCTGTCACCACCACTTCAAGAGGTGCTATTCCTGCCTTGCTGGTGTCTACAGTGAAGGACTGGGGGACTTTGGCTCGAACAGCTGTACCCAGACCTGGTCCTGCTATCTTCACCTTGCTGGGATCCACAACATCCTTCACAGGAACCTTGAAAGGACTGCCTGGAAGTTGACATAGTAAGTGTTAAACACCACAAGGTTAATAGTTACAGAGAACAAAAGGTCTTTTTTCTCTACATTTTTATTTCTGTTCCTCTGGTCCAGACAGGAATGACAACTCCACAGACTCCACACTATCCCTCTCTTCTGCAAAAGCCACAAGTGTAATGATGGTACCTCTACATTTTCACAGAAATGTTGACAATTCTGTTGTGACCCATCTGCCTCCCACACCTCAGGAAAAAAACTAAACATGAAAGAAACCAGAAGTCTGAATGAGTATCACAGAGGCAAGACATTTCCTTATATCTTACTAAGTTCGGTATGCCAACAAAGAGAATGGGAACAACAGGAAACATCCTCTCTTACTGCAGAATGGGATCTTTAATGCATCCACATACCAGTTTTCATGACGCAAAGTATTATATATCACTTGTGTCATAGTACCAGTTATTTGTCAAGGGTTAGTGCCCCTTTTCCTGCCCCACTCATCTATACCCATTTGAGTAAATGCCACTGCCTTTTCTGCCTGAGTTCTGAGGAAGAGCACAAAGCCAAAATCACATCAACATCCCACAGCGCAAGGGAGATGCAGCCAACTGAGAACTCTGAGTCCATAGTTTGACTTCTCCCCTCTTCTGAAAGCCAGTGCGCAAAAACTCTTACCAGGAATATGCTCTCCCCCATATGTGATGTTAACATCGTACTCTCCTGGAACATAAGGAATATACTCGGCACTGCAACTCCCATCTTTGTTATCTTTACAGCTAATTTTAGATTCTGAAGGTCCTTCAACAGTTATTCCAAGGCCACCAATTCCTGCCCCTCTGCAAGATAGAAACATATATTGTTAGAATCATCTGCTTCTAAAGCAGCTTTGTAGCCTTCACATGTTATGGCTGCATTTTCATCCTTTTTGGAAATGTGGTAGCCTGACTTCTGATGTTCAGTCTTCAGCATGTGCTGGCATGCAAAGCTGTTCAGAACTACCTCACTCAAATCTTCCTAGAATTTTCTCCTCAGGAACTATCAATCCCTAATGTCAAATGTCTGCAGAGCAGATAAGATGAGTAGACACACAGTCATCAGCTGGACACAGCTTGGCCTTTTTATAAAAATTTGTACTGAGTTTAGCATCCTGCATTGCATACATCACTACACTCCTCCCCTCCTCAGATATTCCTTCAAGATCAAACAGGCCCCATCACCTGGTGACAACCGAAAAGGCATTTGGCTGATTTGTGAAAGCTTCTGAAAGTCCAGGTCCTTGTGCCTTCACACGTGATGGATGGCACCCCTCTGCAACATTCACTCTGAAGGGACTATTTGGCACAGGCACACCATCATATGTCACACTGACTGTGTGTGGACCTGTTAAGAAGAGGGAAACATCTCCTGAATTCCCTAAATATGCTCATCACTTAAATTAATTCTACAAGATGCTACAGACTTAAATGTCAGTATATGGGTAAGTTTCTTCTTGCATTTCACAAGACTTCACTAGTGTTTTGTAACTGAAACTCCATCTACACACTGTTCTTCTAAAGACAAGTTACCATAAAAGTCAGCTCTTCAAATTAAAATAAAGCTACTTCCTGCAGAATTAGCTCCTCTACTGGCAGACTTCTTGCAAAGATGCCAACAAGATATTGGCAGACCTCAGGGGTTTGCCAAATGAAAGTGGCAGAAGAGCTGCTTGCTCTTGGTTTTCCCCTTTTAAGTACAAGAAAACAAGCCCGAGGTTACCCTTTTCAAAAGGCGTGTACTCCACTGAATATGTTCCATCAGCATTGTCTTGGATGAGACAGTCTGTGGGGGAGCCAGATGGGCTTGTGATTTGTGTCCTGATATGGTCACCACCAGCCTTCGTTAGAGGTCGAGCATCCACAGTGAACTCAGTTGTAGCTTCTCGGAAGACATCTACAGGAAATGTTTTGAAGAGTCACTTCAAGAAGTGCATATATTCCAAAAACAAAACATTTAGTGAAGCAGCATGATAAACAACTTGTTTGGGAACATGAGACCCCTGTCTGTCCAAGGATCACCATGGAAACTTGCAAGGCTTTTAACAACTTTCAAGGCTCAGAATATTCAGAAATGACTTCAAGTCCTACAAATTCTGATAACAACAGTTAGTCTCACCTTTTCCTTCGACTCCTGGCCCAAACACTTTAACTCTGCTTGTGTCCACAGCTGGCTCCACTTTGACCCGGACTGGGAATTCAGGCACTTGCTCTCCTCCGTATCTCATCTTGATAGTGTACATGCCAGCTAAGAGTGGCACGTAGGTAACGACATAGGTGCCGTCTTTGTTATCATCAATCTGGACCTCGGCTTTGGAACCAGTATCTGACACCATGTCCACCCACAGGTCCCCGGGACCTGCTTCCGTGCAGTCAACATTCAGCAGCCCTGCCTCACCTACTTTACCATGCTCCAGACCCGGGCCTGTGGCAATGACTTTAGAGACATCAAATGGCATTTCTATATCTGCCTTAAAGGGTGAACCAGGAATGTGAACTTCTTCAAAGAGGATGTTTACAAAATACTCTCCAGGCTTTGTAGGCAGGTAGGAGACAGAGCAAGTTCCATCGCCGTTGTCCGAACATTCAATTTTAGCTTCACACGGGCCTTCTACTGTCAAACCCAAACCTCCAGTTCCTGCCCCTTTGGTATCTATTGTAAACTGGGCTGGTTTTCCAACAAGGCCTCCTCGAAGACCTGGACCATGAGCTTTTACCTAAAAGAGAATATGTAGTTGAGCTAAATGGCCTTTTCCATGTTATTGCCAGAAGACTTCCTAGTTAGACTTGTTTGTATGTCAGACTCGATTAGCAGGCTTTTAAAAATACACAGCAGGCACTGTCACCTTTGCCACTCACCCCATTTTTACTGTAAAACTAGTACTTCTCCTCCAAAAAGGCTTCTATGCAAGGATACTTATAATTTCACCATAGCTGTTTTTATATAGCCATGGGAAATAAAAGGTTGAAATGTTAAAATATTTGATGGCCATACATGTTTTTCTTGAAATATATTTCCTTAGGAAAAAATCCATCTTAATACATCAGAGATGCTTATCAGACAGACCTCTATTAAATTAGGAGCAATACTTAAATCTGCCTCCACACTATGGAGGATGCTTGCCACATTTTTGATTGGTTCAACTTTTTTTTCAAATACAGTGTTACAGGAATGAATTCTACAGGTCATGGAGGCTGCAAAAGGAATCACTGAGCACTCTGAGTAAGGATGTTCCTGGGTATGTTTTGGCCAAGACCAAGCCAAGTCTCATGCAATAGCCCACAATTCAGTTTTCAGGTATCAGTTGCTGTTACAGCCCTATACTGTTCACTTACCTTGGAGGGGTCTGGAGGTAAAGTGGCCTCCACAGTGTAGGGGCTCCCTGGGATTGGGTTGCCATCATAACTCACATCCACCACATACAGTCCTTCTTCCCGTGGGATGTATTTTGCAGTGCTGCACTCCTTACCCAACACTGGTTCCACCAGACATGGCACAGCTTTCCTCATAGGACTGGAAATATTAACCTCCAGTTTACCTTGCCCACCAGCTCCTTTGGTATCAATTACAAATTCCTGATCCTTCCCTACTTCCACTCCTGAAAAAGACAAAACCTGTATTACATTATTTACTTAACACCAGACAGTGGTTCAAGGAATCTCCCATGATCATATCACTGAGGGAGCAGTTACTGGCAGAGCCCTCCCCATTCTGCATTCCTCTGCAGGCAAAGAACCCTCCCAAGCCAAATAAAAAACAAAAAAACCCAACCAAAATCAAATGCCTTGGTTAACTGACAGTACGAAGCTAGAGGGGAAAACAAGCCTGTAAGGTGTGGTCTGACAGTATCAGAGGCTCATTTCAAGAAAGCAACAATATTTCACAGCCTTAAGTTCTTCCACTTTTGAAAAACAAAAAGACTGTATGAATGACCCTGTGCATTGTAACAGTTTGATACATTTGAACAGCCACCTAGCCCTCAGGGAAACAGATTTCATCAGTGAGTGCTCAGCCTGGTGAAGCATCCAACTCAGTTCACCACAAAGGACCAAACCCCAAACACGTTTTCTCCACATTACTATGTAATCTGAGTAAGAAGGAAAAAAAAATCCTAAATTGAAATTCAGTCCTCAAGAGGACCAACTAAATAAGTGTAGTCAAGTTATGAATTCAGAGCTGGTTGATTCCCAGCTGTAGCAAGTTAAAAAGGAGATTGTTTTGCCTGCTCCTGCTCCAGCAGGACATGTTGGCTATCACCCAGACTCCAGAGACCCTTCAGTAGCTTCCAGCCCACAGGTACTTACTGTTTTCAAGTCCATTGACTCTAACTTTGCCTAGGTCTAGAGGAGCAGCAACGCCCACCGTGAAAGGGCTTTTAGGGATAGGATCACCACCGTAAGTTAGCAAAACCTTCATAGGACCCTAGTTGGAGAATTTACATGTTAGCTCAGTTCCTCACTTTGCACAGACATACCAAGACCCAAGCAGTAAATAACTACATCAACTAATCTATTTTATCTGGCCACAGCCAAACCTGCTGACTTATGGACACTAAAGCTCTCACACTACTGCAGCCCTTCAAAGTACTAAATGGTTTTTATTTAATACAGGAAGAGCAAAAAAGACAGTTCTTTCCAACATTTAATTTGACTATATTCAAGCTGCCTGGCAAAGCCTCCAGCTCAGGCTGGCTCCCACCTTCTCAGCTCTCAGATCTGACAGCTGAATGAATGTCCCATTGCTCCAGACCAGGTATCCCTTTCCACCAGACTGCAAAGAGGCTGTATTATTACAGCATCTGAAATACCAGCGCTTTAAGCTCTACAAGTCAGAAAGATTAATGCTCTTGTGTATTTTGGCTGTAATGCTGCACAGCCATGGCAAGCTGCAGCCCATGGTGTGTGTTCCCTTTATTCTCTCCTACTGCAGTCCATATTTTAGCTATATTCACTGTTTGCTTACTTTTCATTCTTGGCCAATTCTGCTCAAAAGTGAAATAATCATGGATGTTTCATGCAAGCCAGTGAATAGCTTCCATGATTAGTTTTGGTTGTTTTTAGAAAACACACACACACGAGTAGCTGTAGCAACACCATGAGATAGATAAGGCCAAATAAACAGCATTAAACCAAGGCTGCTCTGTGACTGATGCTGCCCCCTCAGGAATTTAACTACCTACTCCATTCTTCTCCTGCTCTGAAGAGTCCACAATCTCATTCATAACCTACTGCTTAGGAGCCTGAGAAGGACAGGGTCCAGGAAAGACCTATGTGGTCACAGCACAATGGGGGAGGGACAATGAGGCTACTCTAATTACTGAGCAGTCTATTTTCATCTCTTTTTAATCACTGCTCTCCTGCCACTGCTATCTGCAAGCATCTCCTGTAAGCCTACAGCTCCTTCCACAACGCATGGTACTTCTCCATATGGAAGACCCAAGTGGAAAACCTGATTTGGGCATCCTGGCTTGTTTCAACATTGATCTTCAGGTGAAATACAGCAATCTGCTCAAATTGCTCATGAATGCATGGAGTAAAGAGGAGTGCTCCCTTCTGCATAACAACCCTGACTAAACAAGCCAAAGCCTCTCCAAACAGGCACGCCAGCCACATCCTGAGATCATGCAACTGCTTTATGGAAAAACAAATGCTAGCTTTATGGTGCTTCCAAGAATTCTGAACCAGCATTATCAGCTAAACAATACTGCAGTCTTCCTCATCAGTTCACTTTTACATAGCTCCATTCAAGGAAGCTGGGGCAGATGACCCAGTAGTGCATTTGGTTGTTCAGGAGAACAAGAGGAGCAAAACACTTTCATCTTAGCACCACAGAACCTAAGTCCTCAGAAATATGATATTTGTGCATTCTGGTGTTTAGTGGCCCTTTACAAACATCAAATACAGCATAAGGAAAAATACTTCTAGTTATTAGGAGCTTCCACTTTTAGCTCTTTAATGGTGCTGCTAGTAAGGCACCAACTTCATCATTTTCCTACTGGGAACTAGTGCAACATCACTCAAACTCTTCTTTTGTCCCTGCTCTGTTTGCATTCCATCTCCTTTGAGACAGCAGCTTGCTGACAGGCAGCATACCACAACCCAAACTCTGCAGGACTGTGGTAGCTGTGGCACGAGTCAGCTCCACTGGGGAGTCTGGGAAGGTTTGCCACCTTTCTTCATCAACTGGTAAGGTATGGAATGACAATGTGAGCTGTGTGCTACTGCATCAGTATCTGTCTTTGCCATAGAAAAGAAACCAGTGGAAAGCTATCAATAATTACACCAGAAGAAGTGCATTACTGCCTTCCAACTCCCATTGTACTGCAGGTGTTAGGGATCCATGGGAACGGGATACCCTGGCAAGTTTTTTCTGCTTTTTCCTCTGTGCACAGGTACTAGGGAGGGAGGTCACTGCACTACAGCAACATAAGTTGTTCACTCTTGTACCGCTATAGGAGTCATACCTACCTGTTGTATAGGCGTGTACCTAATAGTGTGAGAATAATCATAGTTGTCAATGATATCCAGATCCATCACTGCGTCTCCTGCCACTGAGCTGCTGAACTGCACATCCAGTGGTGCTTTTCCAGCTCCCTTGGTGAACACAGTGAAGTGTGTTGGTTTGCCATTTTCCACACCTGAAGAAAAATGTTAATTCTAATTTACACAAAACTCACACATAGAAACTCTTCTCAAGAAGCATTCAGTACCAATAAAGCCTCATCAAGCAAAATGCCAAAGGAAAAGGCATTGTTTCCAGCTGCCTGACACTCCACCCTGCTGCTGCATCCCAGCAATGCTCAGTCAGGCTGTGACCATCCTGGCAACAGCTCCTCATGATCCAATACTGGCCACACTACACAAACCCAGCTCTCACCAGTTTTGTTCAGCCCTGGTCCTTCAGCTTTCACTTTACTGGCATCATGTGAGGGATCCACTTTAACTCTGAATGGGCTGGCAGGAATTTCCTGCAACAAAAACACAACTCCAAAAATAACCAAGTCACTCTTCACTAGTCGAAATTAAACAGATCATAATTTTAAGATAATTCTGCTCTAATTCCAGCATCTTAAGTAAAATTTCACCTCACTTAAACATTGCCTTACTGAGTAGTATAATTCAAAATATAGGGCAAAGTTAACAGCTGGAAGTTTGTCTCTCTCTGTTTTTTATTTTTAAGGAAATCTCTTTTCCCCTATTTTTCTTGAAAAGTCACTTAGGTTTCTTCCCTTCCAAAGGCAGCCTTGTGCCACCATGGAGACAACACTCATTACGCCAGTCCAACACATTACACAAACTTCAGCGTCCCCAGCCAACTGCTCTCACTTGCATACATGCAAGTATTGCAAAAGAAGCTTCCTTTTTTTACACTGTTACAGAAACAGTGACCAAACCAAGTGCATGTGAGCTGACATGGAAAGAGCTAGTGGTGAAGTGGCAAATGCATGGCGATCAAAGAGCAGATAAACAGATTATCGAAACATCAGGCTGCAAAACAAAGATTACAAACCTCTCCTGCAAAAAGCACTTTAATAGTGTAGCGCCCAGCAGCAGGTGGTGAGTATTTCACTGTGAATGTATCGTTAGCATTGTGGATGATGTCAAAATCTATGTCCTCTTCCTCACTGCTGACCACACGAGCATCACACTTAATTCCAACACTGACATCACCTAGAAAAAGCAAGTGGAGGTTTTGCTACTGGACAGCACACATATTGCCACCCAAACACCCAGACCATTCCCATTTCTAGTTGTCTGAGTCACCACGTTAACTAATATGACAGATCAGATCACAATTCACTGCAATGTCCTGCTTCCCAAGGTTTTTCCACTAAGTAAGGAAAACCAGCATGGAACAGTACATAATCCCTTCCTTGCATGACCTGTGATTCTGATACCACGGAACAGCCCAGCCTGCTTTTACCTTCTCCTGCATCTGTGCAGTCCACAGTGAAGTGTGTTGGCTCACTTGCTTTCAGGCCAGTTCTCTCCACACCAGGTCCAAACACTTTGACTTTCTGAGGATGACTACCTTGACCTATAAGGACCTACACAAATTCACAAGGGTCAGAATCACACATCTCTGTCACACTTGAGATCACAGCCAAGTCAGAGCATTGCTTGGAGAGGAGCTACAGGATGACAGAAGAAAATGAATGGCCACAAATCTCCCAGGCTGCAGGTAGGCTGATAGGAGACCACCACGTGAGCTTGTAAAAACAGAAATATTTATTCAAGTGGATAGATTTCTAAAAAATTGGAGAAGGGCACACCTCCTTGAAGTTCACAGAAGGGTTTTATCATCCTAGTTGTACAAACAAGTAGTTGTGAGCACCAATGTCCTATTTAGCTAGAACTAAGAATTATTCATCTCTGTACTTACCCTAAATGGGCTATTGGGCACATTGGCTCCCCCCCAGACAACAGCAATTGTATGTTTGATTGGCTTAACTGGCACATAGGAGCAGGCAAACACACCATCAGACTTGCTCTTTATCTGGATATCTATAGGGTTTCCTTCTCCATCCTAAAAAGCAGTAATACAAGCAGTAGGTTCAGGTACTTCAAAAACATTTGCATAGTTTGAACAGCCCAAGACTGTTCCAAAACATGTCAGGTTGTTTTTTTTTTCCAGAATTGCAGCTGAGAAGTACTGAAGAAACATGCAATTTACACTCCTGTAAGTCTTCCTCATCTAACACTTGCTCATTCATACACCATCCTACAACACATAGAAAATTCACAGGCTCAGAGACACTTCAGTGCTTCCAAATGACAACTCAAGGAAATTACACCTTGCTTTGCTGAGGCAACTCCAAGTAAGGAAGCAAAGCCACGTACTTCATACACTTCAGAGCACTTTGTCTTCAGTTGCTGCCTGACTACATCAGACAGATCAAAGCACAGAGCCTTGACTGAATTACACATGCCCAGAATTAAGTGATGTGTGAGCAGAAATACTTAAGGCATTTTTCTAAACAGTATTAAAGCACTTTTGCTGCAGTTTCACACAGCTGCCTTTGGGCTTTTACCTGTGCATACAGCTTCAGAGGTGCTTTCCCAGCATCCTTGGTTTCAACAGTGAACTCAGCAGGATTGTTCACTATACAGCCAGTTCTCTCCAAGCCTGGGCCATAAGCCTTCACCTAAAAGAGCACCTCAAGAGTGTTAGTATGCAGTTCAGAAAGAGAAACAAAAAGTGATTTATGTATGAAGACCTGCCCCCTCCACAAATCCCATGAAGCATGAGATACCTCTTCAGCAAGTTTTCATTACATTAATCAAAACCACAACAGTGTGATTAGAAAAAGCTGGGGAATATCTGGCTGGGTATATCTTGGCAAATTCAGAGCTTTAAGCAGAGGCAGCTTAAGAGTCTGCTACCAGAATGCTTTAGAAACATCTCTACTGTAGTTACATCAAAGGCATATGTGCTACGGCATAGGTGAACTCGTATGCCTCACCTTATCTGCATTGAAATCTCCTGAAGCTGGTCGAATGAAAGCCATGTAAGGGCTGTCTTTTATGTCCTCATCATCGCACATGATGTGCACAGCATATTCACCAGGCTCTTTGGGCCAATATTTCACATCACATGAGCCATCGTTCTTGTCATCACACTCAATTTTAGCCTGAGAAGGGCCTTCTATTGCAAAACCTGAAAAAGGAACAAGTAGGTTCCTCATGTTAGGTTTGTGGTGGCTGCTAACCTAACAGCACTTCCACAAAAAGCTTTTTGTTAGCCATAACCATCCCTGATCTCTCAGTCACTGTTCTTCAGCAATATAGGAGATAATCCATCATCCATCATTCCATTCTGGATCTCATCCCACAAAACCACAGATTAACACTCTCCATCACGCACACTCCTGTCTCTAGGACTTGCATTTTATACTCTGATAGATGCTCGTGTTTAGACCACAACGTCTTATGTTTTTTTAACCGTTGGGAAACCTATTGTTTCTCATGAGTTCGCTGCTAGGATTGCAAGATACAAATATTTCAGGGAAACTAAGCCAAATAACATACCAAGAGAGCCAACTTCTGTGCCAATGGACTCAACCACAAAGTCGGCTGACTTGCCCACAACTCCCTCATGCAGTCCTGGCCCCCAGGCTCGCACTTTCTGAGGACCTGCTTCATGACCCACCTGAACTTCAAAGGGGCTACCAGAGAAAAACAAAGCATGGTATTAGAAATGGGGACAAACACAACATCCATGTTTTCCCCAGGCATTTTAATGAGGCTTTACATTGGATTTTCCAAATTAACAGATACTATCATGTGGTGGCACAGTGCCCAGCAGAGCCTTTCTAGCAAAGAGGTCATTCAAGCACCCATCATGTGCTTACATCTTCCACCACAAATCCTGAGCATCAAATACTCGCTCTGCTTGCTATAGCTGTAGACAATGAAATAATAGATCTTCAAAATCTTACAGCAAAGCAGCATGACCCACCACGTTTTATTAGGGTTTTTTACTCATGATTTTGCATCAGAAAGACTGATGCAAATCACCCCTCAGAGCTTTGTCAAGTCGCTGCAGCCCAAAAACAAAAAAATAATGTTAAAAATAAAATGTTACAACAATTGCCACTAACTTGTCTCCCCTCAAAGGTCAGCATTGCTTTAAAAGCCCACCAACTACACAACCCACTGAAGGACACAAAAATGCCCAAAAAGCTACTTTTGACTCACCTTTTTGGGATGTTTTGCCCACCCCATGTAATTGTGACAACGTATTTCCCTGGTGTGGCTGGGTAATATTCAAATGCATATACACCATCCATAAAGCCTTTTTGTTTCACCAACTCCTCCAAGCCCTCTGTTGAAAGATCAGTTCAGCATTGAACTTAACAGTTTCCATCCTGCTTTCAATTATTCAGACAAGTTCATGTTTTCTAGTATTTATTTTAGCTTGCAAGAATAAATTTCTTCCACCAGAAAAAAAAAAGGTCAGGTTATAAGGGAAGGTAGTTCTAGCTGCCCTCTAGGACAAAGGCAGCAAACACTTCCAGAAGAAATACAGCAGAAAGTATTTTAAGTTACCAGACTTAATAAGTTCCCTGGTGTTTTATTTTCTTAGTCTGCAGTATGATGCGTGTCATATGTTAAAACAAAAAAGCTTAACATTTGTCAGACTTTGTAACCACAAGTATGCATGGAATGCCTACTTTTCATTTTCTTCAAGATGAAGAATTTAGGAAGAAAAGCTTAATAGGCTAAAAGTTACATTGATACATCTGTTGCTTTTTTTCCCCCCAGGCTCATGAAGCCACACAGTCAGAGCTCTGTGAGGGTGGAGGAGGTGAAGGCAATACAATGCACCTTTGAGTACCACCCCAGGTGGGAGGAGGTGGTGGGGTACCACACGGGGACTGCTGCTGGCAGCCGCATGAGCCAGCGGCCCCTGTGCTCCCATCCTCCCAGCCTGCCAGGCAGAGGGCCACATCCAGAGCTCAGGACCAAGGGACCTGGGGATGGATCCTCACAGATGGTCTCTATCAGCCTACAGGTTCCTTTCCTCCTCTGCTTGCGTGTCCAAGCAGCTAGTGCCACCAGGAATACTGCTCTGAGCCATTCCCTGGTGTGTGACTTGCTTCCACAGATTGGATGAAGATGCAATGTGTACTCATAAAGCTTGGAGGCCACAGCAGGCAGATGCACAGATTTCCTGTTTTGCTAACTGATGCATTGAAATGGAAAGAACTAAAACCAGATATAATCTTACCCAGTCCTGCAGATCAAAACCTCCCCAACAGACACAAAGAACCAATAAACCCTTCTGGAATCTGGCTTATTATACAGATCCCATCCATCAGGACACCACCTCCCTCCTGCTCTTCTCTTTTTCCCAGGCTCTGCTCCTCCTTCTTCTCCAAAACACATACACAGCATAGATTCATCCCAGCACTCACTTGGTCCCTTTATAGTCACTCCAAGATCTCCGCTCCCTGCTGCTCTCGTATCAACCTTGAAGTCGGCCGTCTCCCTGATACGGATGCCCTTGGGCTGCAGACCTCGACCAGTGGCACGACACGCGTTGGGGTTGCAGGCTGCAAGGCAACTTCAGGCATTACTGCTGTCTCTGATCTCAGCATACAGGTAGCCTAGCCAGCCTGGGACAACCTTTAGTTTAATGTTGACTCAGGGCAACCACAGCTTAGCTTTTAGCACAAGGTTATAGCATTAAAGCAGACAGACAGGAGTCTGCCCAGCTGCTGTCTATGCCCCCTGGCTTTTAGGCAGTAGCAGTCAGTGCAGCCAGGCAACACTGACCCCCTCCAAGAGCCTTTTTTAGAATGACTGCAAACACTGAAGCCCTGCTGCTTTCCAATTCAATGCCAGTTATCAACACAAGACTTTTATACAGCTATCACAGAAATTTACCACTGACACAACCTTCCTGATGCCTTTCGTGTTGAGGCCCACTGCAGTGTGGAGTGAAGGGTCCCTTTTGCAGATAAGCCCCAGTGAACAGTATTATTCTTCTGGTTTTTCAGAAGCACATGACTGAGATAACTGCTAATAGCAAAGCTGAGTTTTGCCTGTGCTTCATTAAAAGATGTTGCATCAATCCCCCCGCCCGCTTGTCACAGTAGCAAAGTCACCAAGCCCTCTGCAGACTGAAGCAGGGTGGGGCAGGAGGGTTACACATGGTTTAGGCTTATCTTGGCCTCTTTACTGCAAGCACTTCTCTGGGCCTGCAGAGCGGTTACAGAAATTACATGCACTTAGGAATAATTACACAATCCCAGCTGTCATGAGGTTTTCAATGCCAGAGACCTGAGATGTTTGAAGAGACTTACAAACAACCACAGCTTCCCAGCACTGTAAACTGAACACGCATTTCCCCCAAGCACGTCGTGCTTACAGCAGGAGCACAAGTCTGCCAAGCAACTTGTTAGGTTTTCACTCATTATACAACAGCTTACACGTTTTCCCCTCACCCCTGCAGCAGCCAATATCACCCCGTGTCCTACACCAGATGGTGTGAGCGGGGATTCTGTGCCATCTGCCAGCTCTGAAAGCTCAGCGAGAACACACAGGAGAGCGTGGCTGACATGGAGTAGGAACAACTTGCAGAGCACTTACATAGCTGTGTCAGGCAGCTTGTGGTTAAGCCAGTTTCACTGACTGGGTCACACAAAGCTTCAATTCACTTGCAACTTTCTTCCCCAACCCAACAAAACCAAAAATCCTTTTGGCTGGGACAAGCTGCAGGCTAGAAGCTTACAAAAAGCAAACATGACAGAGGATCCTGCACACCTCTTACCAACTACGAAGCCATTAGCAGTGAAGTCCAAAATTCCACAAATGGAGGGTAGCTCAGGAGAGATGAGCAGAGATCTAAAAGCATAGGAGCATGTAAGGATGGAACAGAAAGCAAATTAGGTGTCCGTTAAGGAGGAAAACAGTAAATACAGTAATTTCAGGAACAAGGATGGAAAACAGCAAGACACTGCATAGCTGCATAGATTACTCAAAAAAATTCAAAAGGCAGCTTAACTTTTGTAAGTCTAGGCAGAAAAGAAACTAGCAACGAAAGCCATATTACTGTTAGAGAGCACTGGTTTACCCCAAGAGTACTAAGGTGACCCACTGACACAGGACCAAGATGTTGAAAAGTACAGAGAATACAAAAGGCATGATCCAAGCATATTCTGTGATCATATCCAGTGAGAAAAGTGGCCATCTACATTTATATACATTTTTAAAAAACGTACCCTCTCCAATAAGAATAGTGCAAGGAGTTTTGGGAATAGCCTCCCCAGCAAAAGTCACTTTGACAATGTGCGGACCAGCTTGAATAGGTTTATAGGTGCAACGGTAGACTTGGTTGCCTTTGTCTTCCACAACAACTTCAGCAAGGCTTCTCCCCTGAGGATCCTCCACCTCCACAATCACGTCACCCACACCAGCACCTGCAAAGGAAACAAGCCCAGCTGAGCCTTGGCTTTCCCACCAGCAATAGGCACCCTGTTTCAGACTACCACCAGCTGTCTGGGCTCAGCTAGCTATAGCCTCTGCATTCAGCTTTTGCTGACAACAATCAAGCATTTGAGCACGGAGTGGGCAAGACAGCATGGTGGCATTCCATGTAGTCAAACTGACAGGGCTCTGCTGCTCCAGACGCAGGGTTTCACAACATAGTACTGAATATACACACAGCCTGGTTACCCTATGGATACCATCCTGTAGCACCTTTATCACAGATCAGCCCACAGCTTTGCCAGTCAATTAAATCTCTCAAGCTTTGAAGTGGTTTAGATTAAGAGATTGGACAAATGAATGTTGGTCTGACAAGGATTTTCTGCTGGACTACATATATTGACTTTTGTTCAGACACCTGCTCCTCTCACATCTTATTCAACTCATGATACAACAAAAACAGTTTTCTATACACTTTCAGAGGCCAGACATGTCTTTACATGATTCAGACCACACCCTCTCCCAATTAGAGGCTGAACAGAATACTTCCCTCACTATAACATTTAATTTTATCCCTAAGCTCCCTCAGGCTGAAGGCAATTTCAAATATGCTACTCAGCATATTTTGGTGCTTAAATGCTACAAGTAACTGCCTTAAGTAGTTTCACATTGTTCTAAATGAACTAACATTTGTAGCATCTTATTGACTCATTCCTCTAGGCTACAGCATTGGCATAATAACAGGTAACAAATAATGTGATGGAGATGCTCTAATGAAGGTAGTAGCCCTCTAATAATTACAACAGAGGTTGAAACCAGTTCATCACTGAAGTATGAACTCAAAGTAGCACTGCAGCAGGTTCTTTCTGTAAAGCTAAATATAGAACATACTACACGTTTACAGTTTGCTCACAGTTTATCCTTCACATTTATGTTCAACATGTCACATTCCTGTTTAAACTGAGAGAGAAAGAAAGAAACCAGCCAGGAACTTGACTGCTGCCATACAACAAACTCATGGCAAATTTCTGGGTCAGGCTTAGCATCTTCTTGCCCCAGCTCAGCTCTGCACTTCAAATATTTCATACACAGCTGAAGCCTTCTGAGCAGGCCGGCTGTTATTTCATCTATGAGCTTGATAGGGCTACAAATCCTCATCCACTTTTCAGCTTTTTTTATTTCTCCAAGGCCAAGAACCTTTCTCCAAAGTTCTCACATTTGAAGAAATGCAAGATTTCCACCATCACTCATCCTGCTTACCTGCTGTGTAGAGGTCAAAGTAGGTAGACTTATTGGCAATGTTCCCTGCTGCCTCCAGTCCCGGTCCCTTTGCTGTCACTTTGCTCGCATCTCCCTGGGCTTTGTCAACATTCACTTCAAATGGGCTCTTTGAGATGTGCTGCCCAGCAAACAGGACTGAAACCTAGAGACAGAGATCATCAGCTTAGACCCACCAGGCAGAGGCAGAGCTCAGACCACCACCATAAAGCCAAGCACAGGGTCAAGCACCTGCATTCCTAACACAAAGACTTTCCCTCAGAGGTGAGGGACCATCCATCCCACAACCCTCATCACATCCATGCTAACTGCTGGACACCTTCTTAAAGTTCTATTGATTACGGAGTCAGGCACACCAGCATGGAAGCTTGAATCAGGATGTGCCAATACAAGGTGGATCTCCATCCAGCAATAAAGTGGCAGCATTTTATCTTTTCAGGCTGGCTGCGGGGGGGCAGCCACCCTAGGAAGTGCCAAAGCAACAGGATCACCCATCATAAACTGGCATCTATGGGCATCCAGGGACAAAGAGAGGGACTTCTTCTCTGCAAAATCCCTACAGTGTACAATACCACCAGCAAAGAGATACTTATAGAAACAACTTATGTTTTCATCTGTGTCTCTGTGACAACCAACAAAACTGGCTTTGTGAGCTGCACAAAGTGGCCCAGCTGTAGCACTTGACACCCAAACACAAATGTACTTTCTCCCAACACACACTTCTTTCCCCCTTGAGAAGGGAGCAGCCCAAAAGCTAAATGGAGAACTAAGACCACATCAATTTAACTTTTCTCCAGGATGCCTGGGATGACCCTTACCCATCAGTGAACAGGGAGCCCTCAGGGGCTCATGTTAACAACCAGCAGAGCAGCATGTCTAGCAAGAGAATACTGGTTATTGACACAAAACCCACCTTGTGAGGTCCAGTAACCCTTGGAACATACTGTACTGAGTAGGTCTTGTTTTTGTCACTGGACGGTGTTATCTTTGCCTAGGAGAGAAAACACATCCATCATCAAGATGTGCCTACGCATGCCAGTTGAACACTTTTCTGATACTGCAATCTATTTCCAGAGTCAGCAATGTTAGACACTTGTTGCTGTGAGAGCAAGGATCCTTGCTATTCCTCTCTTCTCACATGGAAAAACATCCCATTGGTTTTGTCTTTACAAGAGAGGAAGCAAGCCACCTTCTTCCCACCCAGCCCCTTCCTTTGCTCTTAATTGCTCTATTGAAGCAGGACAAAAATGAGGAGACAGGGAGTCCAACGTACAGCTGTATTTTTCTGGAATGCTGTAACATGATCAAGTGGAACACTTGGATGAGAAGTTTCTATAAACATTAAAACCAGCATTTTAACTCTAAATGATTCATGGCATCTAAATAGCTGCTTTAGCCATTCTTTCAGAATGAGTAAATGGAGACAGTGATTTAGTGATGTATGTTATCTGAAAGCAGGTCAGAGTGCACTTGGCCAGTCAAGCTAAAGCTCTGCAACTACTGGACACTGGGGCTGTGTTGCTTAGTTGCAGGTAGTTGCCTTTTTTTCCAGGGCAATTATGAAGAAAAGCTTGAGGCTTCGTGCACTTTAGATAAACGGTACTTTGCAATTTCTTTTTAGATTACTTATTTGTTAAGAACTCACTTGAGAAAGATGAAGATTACCTCAAAAACTACAGCATTCAGATCAATTTGACTTTTCCATACAAGACTCTTAATGTACATACCTCCTCTCTGTTTCCTTCTGGATCTTCTATGAAGACCATGAGGTCACCCTGCCCAGCACTGATGGTGTCCACTGTGAAGATGGCAGGCTGCTTCACCATGTTCCCATGAGGCTCAATCCCTGTGACACCGACAGAGAACAGCTCATTAGCTGCTGCCACAAAACCCAGAAGACAGTCTGGAGGCTACCCAAAGGCTGTCCAAGCCATTCTCCCTTGCAAGCCATCAGAATCAGTTTCTGCACACTCCTGCATGTCATGTCTTTACCCTCTGTCCAGAGCATGATGCTCACAATAAGGCCTTCTCTTATCACACAAGCATTTTTAAAAATTGGCTGAATCATTGGCACTCAACTCACAATCTCGGACCAAGTCAGGAACACAGCTGCTATCTGTATTCAGGTGAAAGCAAGTTACCCTGACAGGTACTCAGCATCACTCCTGCTGCTGGCAAGTGCAGGGCTGATGCTGACAGTATGTGGGACATGTGCATTAGCTGCTCTTTAGGAGCTGCTCTGCTTCACACAGCTAAATGTTTAAGTGTGTTGCATCACAGGACTGATGACTAAAGAGGCAGGAGAGAAATTTTGGGAAGCCTTCAGGTGAAGGCATTACTCTAGAGCCAAGAGTGAAAGACTTACTTTAAGCAAGATAATTTTTACCTGTACTGCCCCATTTTACTCCATTTTCAAAACCCAGCTGTACAGATATGGCTCAGATTTACTATTATATTCTTTGAAATCTGCTCAGACTACCTTGTCAGAGTGTACACTGTATAAATGGCATGCAGGAACCTCTTAAAACCATAAAAATCTTGCTACTCAGTGTGATTTCAACGTAACTTTTAATCAGTTTCCTTATCCCCCAGCACAGGGCCTGCTACAGCAGGCATTTACCAGCAGGGTTTCATCACCTCCCTGTATACAGTCCCATGCCATGACATCTTGTCATGGTTCTGTCAGACTGAGTGGGTGGAAGAACTTCTCAAAGTTGCTGATTCCAGACTAGCCCAAACACATGTAGCCTTCCATCCAAGGTAATTACTCCTTGGCTGATTCATAAAATCATGGGCACTACTGCTTGATAGCACAATTAGCGGAAAGCGCAACTGATAGATTATAAAGGAAGCGGTTGTGAACTTGAATTCAGTTCACACTAATAAGTTCAGAATTCCTGAACTTTATCTTCAGAAAACAGTAACTTGAGAGTAATGCAAGGAAGACCATGTTTTTGCTAGGAAATCTGAGCATTCTGATAAGGTGTTAACAATTGATATATTAATTCTTTCAGACTAAGCCCTCAATTATCATCCAGCTGAAACTGCTAAGAATTTGATCTGTGTCTCTCCAGTCCATCTCACAAGCATTAGGATATGGTATTCAAGTTAAGTATCTCACCTTCTGCAAGCACAAGGAGAAGGATTATCCTCCTCTGAGGACAATTTCAGCCACGGCACCATTAGTTAGAATAATTTCTTAGCCTACACTTCATCTTCTAGATTTTACTATCTTATCAGTAGTCTGCTTTGAATGGTTAAATGAGAACTCCTAGTGGACTACTGATGACGTGCACAACTCTACATCCTCTCTGCAGGCTCATTTCACACCATCTCTACACATGGCTGTCCCTGGCACAAACCCCCATGGTGCTCAGGGTGGTGTGCTACAGCTAAGACTCTTGTTGGGAGGTTACAAAGAGCTTATGTGAAAAAAGGTAATAAAAAGAGCTAAGACTGAACCACTCCACACTTGACAATCATCTTTTTCTGAAAGCATGAAAACCTGTCTCTCACCTGTCCAAAAGACCCTGCTCAGTCAAGGACTGAGCCCCTTGCTGCTGGAGTCACCTTCCAGTTCTGACATATCTTAGCAGTCAGAATTATCAATCAAGTATATTTAGTGACTCTGTTTTGGCAATTAACTTCAGGAAAACATCAATCTTTCAAGAAGAGCCACTCACTCTAAAGTAATTTCCATTACAATGGCTCCAGAGCAGAACACACGTGAAAGCAGGCAACAAAGTAGTTCCAGTTTTCCAACGAATAAAAACATGACTAAAGCCAGTCTTGACAGATTGAGACAGGCTGATCAGTCATTTACCATTTGGAGTCTGAAAAATGTCTGTGTATTGTGGTTTGCTATGGAAGGCACTAACAAAGGCCATAAACCCCAAGCTGGATACGTGCTAAACCCACTCTGACTGTAGCAACTGCTCGTAAGTGCATAAATAAATCCATGTCCCTTCATTCCACTAGTTAAGTTTCAATGGAAAATCAAGTTTAAAAAAACCCAAGCAAGTAAGAAAACCAGAAAAAAGATAAAAGTTTTGTTTCTTTCCATTTCACTCTTGCACACCCAATTCTGAAATGCATTTGTTCGAAAAACCTTGAAGGACCAACAGCAGCCCACAGATGTAAAAATAAAAAAAAAATTAAGATGTAATGGAGAGCCAAGTGAAATGCTGAAGAGGTGTTTTCCAACATACCACACATATCAAAGGTAAAAATCTGTTACTTATTCAATTGTGACTGTGCACCAATCTAGAATAGAACCTCATCGACAGTTATATGAAATTATCAATTTAAAAGGTCAGTTAAAAATAAGAATGCCTACATAGGTCTACAGTTGCGTAAGAATCTGTGGACAGCAAATTCAGCCTTGAGTCCTTCCAATCAGTAAATACAGCCTTTCCAACAAAGGCTCAGCACTATTTAATGTCTCATGGGCTACCAACACATCTTTGTACATGTGCAAAGTATTCAACACCACCAATCGATTCAAGTAAGTAATTTAGAATTAGCCCACTCTAACACACATCAAGCCTGGGAAATGGAAAACTCTCTACAGAGAGCCTGCTCAGAGAGACAGAGAGGTCTTTCTTCTTTTAAGGAATTCTTTATTCATATTCTAATTCATTCTTTTAAGGAATGTTTTATCACAAGAAGCATTCACTGCTAGATCATCACCCATCAGCAGCAATACTGCTGGTCTGAATTCCACACCAAGGTTGTTTTAGCCCCATATCATGCTACTTCTTCCAGCTGCAGACTTGAGGCTGGCAGCTTGCAGAACAGGTTCAGACTGGGGAATTTACATGTTAGAACTAGGAGTGCCTTTTGGACTATATCCATGTATTTCTGAAACCAGGCACCACACCAAGAGTATACAAGTGAAACTTTGAAGTCAGTTACAGTAGGTCTGAAGTTCAACATAAGCAGAAAGCCCTACCCAGCTTTCTGAGGTTACTGCTCCGTGCAGCTTCAGCTCACCAAGTCCTTACCTTTGCCATAAGCCCTTGCTTTCTTTGGATTCAGTTTGGGTTTTAAAGGAGCTCCTGGTTTCAGCTTGGCTTTGGGGAACTGGGACAGGTAAGTCATCACAGAGTGCTCATCCACATCAGGATGGATAATTTCTTCAGGGGTAATAACCTGAAAGACAGTGCAATTAGGCACATTGTACCAGTGCTTGGTTACTGCATGTCAACACAGAAACAGAACTAGGACACAGACTTGGACTTCAAAACTCCCACATACTATTTCTTACATTTATTACTATTTATTACATTATTATTTCTTACAATTTCTTACATTTATTTTCCCTTTGATACACAGAACATCATTTATTATCTCAGGCAGGAAAATCAAGAAGTTCATTATTGTCCCAGTGTGGTTTGGGGGCTTTTTGTGCCTCGATTACTAGGGGTTCTCAAGAGACTGGAACAAGCTTAATGGTATCAAGTCAAGACAACAGTAGTTTTGTTCCCCTGGAAAAGTGACACAGGGATAATGGATACTGAAAAAGTTAGTAATTCATAATCCTGTATGCTGAACTGCAGGGCTTGCAAAGTAAAACTTGTGCCCAATCTCTTCTCCTGCTTCTACAACACAAGCAGCTTCAGAGATTCTGGAATCTCGTCCAACTTTACCAGCATGAAAATAATCCAGTTTGTAAATACATTGCTCTCTGAACATTATCATCACATGTGATTTCCCAAGCCAGTAAGTTTTTCTTCTGTGGAATTCAATGCAGCAAAACAAACAGTCTGTGGACCAATAAATCAGGCACCACCACAGAGGCCCTTTCCTCCTACCTTACATGCTGCAACAGCAGCTGTCTGCCACAGAGACATCTACACAAAATCTTACAACCAGAGTTCTGAAATGCAACAGTGTGTTTCATTACAGTGCACCCTTTCTCAGGCAACTCTGCGTGAGTTAATAGTAACTTTACAAAGCATCCAAGCAGCTTCACTTGCTTTCCTCAATTTAAACTCCAGCTAGTCACAAGACCAAAGCTGGCCCCTGTGCTCCTCCACACGCAGCCCATGTGTTGGTAGCCTTACCTGGGGCACTCCCAGCCAGTCATCTGCTTGCTGCATGGCTTCCCGAGCATTGTCCACAGGCTTCTTTGGGTCCCAGGTCTCCCAGTCAGGGCACAAGCCTGCAAGCACATTTCAGTCATTGTGTGTTATCTGTCAAGCTGCTTTCCTAGCTGAAGAAACCAAGTATAAACTCCACATCCCCTTGCATTACCCTGCTTCACAGAAAGACATTCAGAGCTCTGCAGAAATAACCAAAACAAGACAAGCACATGCTGCTCACTGAAACAATTCTAAGACAACAATCAGTGTAGAGCCATAGAATGGTTTAGGCTGGAAGGAATCTTTGAAGGTCATCCAAGACTCACCCTCCCTGCAACGAGCAGTGACATCTTCAACAGAGCTGTATACAACCTGACCCTGAATGTTTCCAGGGATGGGACATCTACCATGTCTCTGGGTAACCTGTGCAAGATATCGCTCTAAATTTGGCACAAATACATCTACAATCCTTTGTGTTTCACTGGTTCTTTTGCAGCATATTTGGTAAAGAAAATTTCAACTGCTTGCCACAGCAGCCCAGATTGCATTAGATGAACACCAGCAATCCCACTAGGAAGGCTGTTTTATAAGAAGGTGAGGAAATTTTGCCTTTTCATACTTCACCGAATTATTTGCCTTAAGCAGCTCAGCCTCAGCTTGCTAAACACTGAAGTTTCAGTTAGTGTGCAGCTTCTGGCTGCTCTGTGCTCCCTCTGCAATCCTATTTCAGAAGAACACACAAAGTCTCCCACTGCACCCTTAAGTTGAAAGGTTGTTGGCACTTGCCATGGGAACAATCCTTTCTTCCATTTAGAAGCCAGCATTTGTGCCTTTGTCCCTTGCACCCAATACAAAGCTTAGATGTGGCGCCTCCCATAATGCAATCACACATTCTGCTACAGGCCAGAATTGTTCTTGGCCAAGAAGTTTACAACTTGCTGCTTCCTGCAGCTGGTCTCTGCGGACTCTTTTGGTTTTCTTGAAAGCCTCATTCCAGTCTCAAGCCCAGCAGTGAGAACCTCCTCCCATAGGAAGAGCAGCCACAATGATAACAAGCAAGGAAAACATTGGCCATCAGAACAAAGGACTTACCTGGAGCACAGCTATCCACAAGAGCACCCAGTGCTTTGCCATCCTGCCAGTTCTGATTGAAGTTTGTAATTGGCAAATAAGGAATTTTGTTCTGGATCCAGCCCAGAAGCCTCTGCTTAGGCGTCTGCTTCTTTGCATCATCATCACCTTCATCCTCCCACACTGGCATAGAAATGGAGTAGTGGAGGATAAGGGTCCATATCAGGCCAAGGATCAGCTTCAGATTCCCATCAACTATGGCTTTACTATCTGGAAGACAAAAGATATACAAGTGATTATTTGCCATTCAAAGAAAAGAGGTGTGTTTTTAAAACAACATGCCTGCACTCACGCACAGGTAATCAAGGACAAGAAAACTAACCCAGGCCACTGCAGGCATTTGTTCAGGTAGAAACACCATTTCTCACAGGAAGCATTAGACAGGATGAAAAGAGAGGAGTCAAGGGACTCAGTGCTCTCCAGTTGTCACTTGCCCTTCAGCTTTATGACCCTAGCTGAGGAGAAGTGGCAGTTTAAGATCTTAGGTATTTTGATTTGGAAAGTATCACCTGGTATTTTTAACGGCATTTGTATTTTATGAAAAAGGCCAAACAGCATGTGATGGAGGTCACAAAACCAGCATCCAATAGGCACATTACACTCCAGGGCATAGATAAAAGTATCATTTAGGAAACAGCATTTATATAGAGATGTGTCTCCCACACGCATCAATCATTTGCCTTTGAAATGGCAGGGAAGAAAATAAAGTGCTGCTATGTAGTGAAGACAAGCAAATACAGAGTTTGGAATTGGTTTGGATATATCAAGACCGGTGTATGATCAGCAAAGTGGAGAGTGGAGGTCCATGGACAATCCTTTGCACCATCATAGAAGACACCACCCCTTCACACCACAAATTCAGAGACACAGAAAGGAAGAGCCAGCTTCGGCTTTTCCATATCATGCTCCAGCTTAAGAAAAATTTGTCACCAGAGTGCCCATGCTGCTGTTCTGCTTTAAGATACTATGGAGCTAAGTTTAAGGCTGCTGGGTATCAAGATCACATTTTTGTAAGCAATTCTGTGGGGGAAGGATGTCTTTCTGCATCAGTTTGGCTTTGTGAAGTGACCACTACAGTTCTGCAAATTCTCGGGCAAGTTACTTTAGCTTTAATGAGTCACGGATTGGATGCGCTCCCTCCCTTTGAACTTGTAGTAGTTACTCAGGTTGTATGACACTGCTAACAGCTCTAGCTTTTTCAAGCTCACCCAAACCAGAGCCACAGAATGTGACCTGGAAGCTTTTGTCTCCTCTCCAGCTCCTGCAGCAGATGCTGGAATAAAGACAATTACAGCTGTATAAACTCCCTTTCATGCCACCAGAATTATTGTACAGGAATCTTACAGAGTCCTAGCTAGCAAAGTGAAAGTGTTCTGTAACTGGATTGCATTCTTCACAATCAGAGTGTTAACATCCAAAGTCCTGCAAGGTGCCCAACACCCATTGGGCCTGCCTCAACTGTTCCTCTTCAGTTGTAGAGACCACAGTAGCAATCCAGCATCAGCTTATCAATACAAAAAGAACTACTAACTTTGAAAACAAGTGATTATACAGAATTGTGACCAAGAACAGTAATCACCCTTTAACCCAATGCTCAGGCAAAGCGGTTAATATTTACATGGTTTCACAAGAGAGCAGTATATCCTAAACAGATAATACTGTAACTTCAGACCTTGAATGTCATTTGGACTTTCTGGATAGTTAGTGTCTGGTTTCTACTCTGATTTTATTTGTATAGGATTTTTTTAACACCAGTTTTGACTAATCTTACAGGATTATGATATGTGTCTGCCACTTGACTACTGGCTGCTGATTGCACATCCAGTCCAAGGTACACAATAGATAGCTATGAGGTGATTAAGCCCCACTGGATTTTAATTACAGGTTCCAAGGTAAAAGTCTACATCACAAACAGTGGGTCTCCTAGCAACAACTAAACAGGCCCTACTGTTACCCATTCCTGTCTTCTTTCCAGCTCAGCTGCAAACTGGTCAGTGCCTTCCCTCCCTCTGTCCCAGCAGCCCCTTCATCCCACCCCATGGCACAACTACCAGGTCACACTGTGGTGCTGGAGCACACCATTGGCCAACCCATCTCTACTCCAGAAATGCCTCCAAGCTTCAGTTTCAGATTTATATTGACATCAGCATTTTTACTGGAGAGACACAGCAATGATTTAGTATGTTACAAGCAAGCTCATTTCAAAAAGCTATCCAGCAGTTCCAGGGAGGAATGCCAGCAGGACAGAACCACCTTGAGTACAATGCTACACACACATTACTTAAGATAAAGAATGGCTCATTTTATACTTATTGCACATAAATAATGTCTATATGTTGTTGCACTGTGGTTACTGCAGCAACCAGCTGTGTCTTCAGAGAGTCCCCCAGCACCTCACTGCCCCCTTCAAAGGCACAGCTGGGCTGTGGTCCTTAACCTGAGGAAAAACAAGTACGTACAGGCTTCACAGCAAGAGCAAGAATATCCCATTTCACCAGCCTCATCCAGAGAGGCTGAGCACAGGGTTGCTGCCCTGACGACAGGAAAAGGTCAGAGGAACAGGCCAGCTCTTCCTCTCTGGGGTTGGTGCCATTGCCACGACTGCACTTTGTTAGCAAGTTAGCAGGCTCTCACAGCCTCCCAGCTTCCTGACAGGCATAAAGATCTCATTACGTCATTTTTTCCAAGCTAAGGAGGAGGGCTTGTCTGCTTTCATTTGGGGTGGGAAGTAGGGAGGAAGAACTCCTGGGCAGGATAGGAGACCTTATCAGCACCCAGCAGAGCTGTCTACATGCCCTTCTCACAGGCACCCCACTCCCAGCACTGGCTCGCAATCTCTATCACTATATAAAAGAGCCCCCCACGTTCAAGCGAAGACCAAAGTCCAGCTCATAGCAGGCTTATCTATGCACGGCTGTAAAGCTCAGCTCCACCTGAGCACTCAGCCTCACAAGAAGAGCCTCCGCTTTAATGCTGCCTTTTTCATTAATTAACTAAAAATATTAAGTGCATCTTGGGCTTTAAGATGAAAGTGGCAAACAGGAAGATACGCATCCATTCAGGTCCTGTACAGGGAGCACAGAGCTCTGAGAATACTCTTAGTGCAACCTAATTTGCAAGCATCTCCCACCAGCTCTGAGTGCACACTGTCAGTGTAATACTGCCAAGGTGTTGGGATAGTGGGAAAAATATATTCCAATGACTCCTAAGCACCAACAATCATTACTGCAGGCCCTGCCTGTATCCCAGCTCAGCTGGCTTGCCACTGAATTATCTCCATTCCCTAGTCTGCTTCAGGACACTTTCTGGTCATCTCAGGCTGGAAAACAGATTACATAAAAAGCAGATTTCCACTACTGCTTTCCTACGACAAAAACTACTTTTAGGCATACCTATTACTCACATAATCAGTGCTTTACAGAGCCTTTAAAGTCACATTTCTCGATTGCTCCACTAGAGCTCATAGTAAATTTACAACATAGAGATGCACACTTGTGGTCAGTTGCTCTGAAGGTAACAGCCCAGCCCCTTGACAATTCACCTCCACCATGGGAACAAATGGCCTGCTTTCAGCTGGGAGAGCATGTTTACTCCATAGCACCAGCCACATTTCTACAGATTAAAGGAGCCCTCTCCATGCAGGAGACAGCCACTGGTCCCTGCCTTCCTGTGGCTTGGAGGGAGCGAGCTATTGGATCTCATCTGCTAAGATCATTTAGCAGCGCTGAACCAAGTCTTTACAGCATCATTGCAGACAGCTTTAATGTAACCTTTTTTTGGAGAGAGCATGGTCATCTGCTTAATTTGCTTCATTCATGTCACAGGTCTTATGTTAACATCTGCAAGATGTTACCTGCCCTTACAGGTGTGTCAAAGAGCTATGGTCCCTGGTTCCCAGTAGGAGATGTGTTGCTTTGGAGATCAAAGTCCCTGCACAGGTGACTTATTGGATTACGATTTCCAATATTCAGGTGGTCAGAGTCTTTTTGCCCTCCTGGATGATTCAGGGCAGACGCAAGAAAGAGACAGAGGCTTCAAGGTTCAGTTTTTTCCAAGGTCTATCATGGTGTTTATTCTTTCTTCTTATCTTATAGTTCACTCTGTCCTCAGCGAGGACTGTTCTGAACACCAGCCATTAGGGAACTCCTTATCCCCCGAAAGCTTGTCCCCTTATATACAGATTATTACAAACATATTGTTTACCATTTCCTACCAATGTCCACCATCCACATCAAACAGACCATATCCACTTGGCCCAATCTTCCCAAGCCACATTGTGCTAACGTCACAGCAGAAAATGGAGGTGAAGAAGAAGAAAAGCCTTAGGAACAGCCCCAAAATCTCCATCTTGTCTCCATCTACTTCTATCACAAAATCCTAAAACTACATATTTCTCACTCTGTGATAAGCTAAACTACTGGGTTTCACTCTCGAGATTTGTGCCCTGGTCTGTGACCCACATGGACGGAACTGAAACCCCCCTGTTCACCCCTCTGGACAGGGCTGTAACCACCCTGTACTGGGGTCAATCCTTCTTGTTAAGTTCTCAGGCTGTTTGGTCAGGGTTTCCTGAGTTCCCAGGGCAGCCAAAGAGATGCCCTGGGTTCCCACAGTGACTCTTACCTGCTGACAGCCACTGGACTCCTACTTTCAAAGGGCACATTTTTATGAGAAGCCCAGGCATGAAGCAGGAATCCATGCCACAGGCCCTCCCTCTTGCTTCACAGTAGTAATTGGGAGGACTTCAGCTCAACTGGAAATAGGCAACTTTAGAGATGCCATCTAGAAGAGCCAATGGATGAAGGGTTTGGAAAGATGATTTTGTGCTGGTTTTGGTGGGTTTGGGGTTTTTTATTATTATTAGAACTAAGAATTTTGTGGGTGTGATATGCAAGTTCTCCTGACACACTTGCTGAGGACACCAAAACTTTGAATGCTGTAAGGTGACCACTTTCCGACAGTCTGCAAGTTCTTATGGCTAGACATGCTGTCCTGAACCAGCAAGAAACAAAAACGACAGAAATGTTCAAGTTCAGATTTAACACAAATCTTCCTTCCCACCTACACTGTTCAACATGCATTTTAACTTCAACTCTCCACTTTGCTTTCCTCCTCTAGAAGTACTCGATGACAATCCAATATCAACAAAATAGCAGCAGCCATCAGCAAGACGCAGCCCCCGTTCAGCTGCAGGCAGGCAGGAGCCATTTGCAGAGAAGGGCTTCTCTCAGTCCACTGCTGTAGTCCTGCCCTGGTCCTTCAGGGCACATCTCAACATGACATATATGCTGACTGCTAGGGAAAACCTGCCAGCCAAACTTCAGCTGTTCTGCAGAATCAACAACAATACTGAATAAGCAAGCATGCACTTTGCTTAAAAAAACCCCACACCTATATATAGCCTTCAACATTAAGTTTTATGTAGAAGTGTCCTGCTTCCTAGTCAGCTATTTAAGTGGCTGCCTGGTAGGGTGAAAACAGGCTAAACCAGAGCTCACTTGCTTCCCCATCACATCTCTGAATCTAGATTGTAATTTCACTTTTATCATCCTATTAACTAAGTGGCAACCAACCCAAAAAATGGATTATGGCAATTCCATAGGCCAGCAGTACATACCACCAGTCTCAGTCCTGAAAAGGAACCAATTTTCAGCTGCTCAAACTGATTGATAACTGTTGCTCTATAGCAAAATACTAATATGATATGTTACACTTAGACTGCTAAAATCACAGTCTTCAAAGCAAAAAGAAAGATTCAAAGTGCCCGTCCTTCAGCTAACAGTGTGAATAGTCTGAGCCAGCAATGTGACCATTTTGAGACAAATGTGTCATTTTTATGGCTTGGGCCACAACAAACTTCCTAACCTAACCTACCAAGTAGAAAATTGCCAATGCTTGGTCCTCTGCATTTGTGCTTATAGCTGCCCTAGGAGCCAGTGCTAGAACTGAAACCTGGCACTGGTTTGAAGCTTGTACATTTATCTACTCCAGTAGAAATCCCTGAAATTCTACTTGGAACACATGGCTTGAACTATATGACCTTTATTAGGTCTATAATTCTACAATTTAAAAAAAAAGCATTATAAACAAGTTTGTGACTAGTATCTTCTGCTCATGTGCAAGTCTGCTCAGCATTCAGATTAAGCATAAGTACTACCCAAACTGTGGCAATGCTCCTTAAACTCTGCCCTACAGCAGAGCTGCAAGCCATTCTCTGCTGGACAATTAGTGGAAACAAGCTACTGAAGCAGATAGCTTCCTTACTAAATCAAGCTAGTCATACAGATTGTGGAAGTATTGCAAAACAAATGGAGGACTGAAAAAGCAGCTTTTAAGTAGTGATTTTTTTTTTTTTAATAGTGAACAAGCTGTGTTGATTGCAGCCTCAGCCACGAAACCATCTCACAGAGCCATCTCAGAAGCCTTGCTGTTGATTGTTGATTTTCCCATCGAGAAGTTAAACCACAGCCAGTACTGTTGCAAACACCTTTGCATGTACCTTCTCTAAAAAGTGGTCTTCCTCTTCATATTTTACATCTTCCATATTTATTTTGTTGTATGCCTTATATGTAGGGAGAAACCAAACCCATGATTCTCAATACAAAGCAAAGGAGAAGTCTCACCAACAGCCCTTACTTGTTATTTCCAGGCATGGAAGTTCATCTCAATTATGGATCAGTTATGAAGAGACTGTAGGAATTTTAGATCTTTGTGTCTAAGTGTCTGAGCATTTCCCCACCTCTAATTATTCTCAGCTATTGTTAAATAGCTATAGCAGCTACGTGACAGAAAAATTAAGCAATTATTAGAGCTTACTCTTCTGAAACAGAGAAAACACCACACGAGCAGAGCTGCATGCCAAACAGAAGTATGCAGATGAGATGAAGCTGAGCAAGCTGCCCAAGGAAATTCTTTGCTGAAGCATACAGTATGTGTTCACAGGCTTACCTGTGCCTGCTAAAGACATTAGCGACATCCTCTGTAGGGAAAATATGTCTTTAAATCAATTACAGGGGTTCCTCTGTGCTTTGAGAACATGCTGCAACCATTTCCTCCAGTGTCCCTTAAGCCCAGGTCCACAACCCAGCTCCTCAGGGTCAGCACATCACTGGTGTCCTGCCACATGCAGCTGCTCACCCCACGGAAGCACAGGCTGTGCCCAGCACACCAGAACTGATTGAACTTGGGTCGGTGTGGATACTGAGCTGTGACCTGCCAGCCTCTAACTGCAACATTCTCCAGTCCCACTGCATCTCTGCTTCTCAGCAGCATTTGCAGGCAGTGCTGTGACCTCCAGGACAGCTATCTTCAGCATCCAGCTTACCTGAGTCTCCTTGGGCTTTCAGCTCACTTGCTCCTAGCTAAGCTCCCACACCCTGCCAAGGCACAGCCATTCCTCAGCTTCACTGACGAGTCTCAGGAATTTTATCAACTGAGGAAATGTATCTTCAGGAAGTCTAAGTGATACACCATGTACACTCAGAGATCCACTAAGCTTTTTACAAGGTAGGTTTTCTAGAGGAGGAATGACTTTTCAGTGGAGGGTTGTAAGAACAGTAACTGAGTGGTGATCTGGGCATGGGCAGGAGGATGGAAAAGAATATGGGGTTTTATTTTTTTGCAAGGGACAGGAACCATTTTCTTCTAGGCTTATCAGGGTGACTGGTTATTAAAAAAAAAAAAGGTAAGATTACTTTGTGAGGCAAATCTTCAGATTTGAGATATTAAACATTACACTTCTGAGGGTTTTCAACTATTGAAATAGTGTTTACTTCAACTAGATTTGACACCAATTATGTCAGAGAACTTCAGGTCACTGTTGCATCCACTCCTCTGTACTGCCTATTGGTGCATGTTGGGCCTCCAGAAAGGACTCACATGAGGTGGAGCTGACAACTGAAAAATTAAGTTCAAATCCAGTCCTTATAGTGTAGGTTTGGCAAGAAAAAATATCACACAGACTTTTAATACAGTAAAGAATAAAAATAAACCAATGGAGCTCTCAGAAGCAAAATACAAATTAAAATAGCTGTGCCCAACTTCTTAAGAGGTACCCAGAGACGACTCACATCTCACATCCAGAAGAGAAAGGCATAACACAAAGCAAGTTTAAACCAGAAGTATAACAGCAACGCCAACCAGCCCAGCTTCTCTGAGAGACTGAAATCTCTCCCAAGGAGGCTTGAAGTCAAGAATCTCAAGATTAGGAATTGTTAAGGTAGTTGGGGAAAAAAGTCAAACTGCAGTTGGCTTATGATCAAATTCCTTAATACTTTCAGTCTGAACACACCTACGCTTTTGGTGCCTTAAGTGCCATATCCCAAATTAGGACATGAGAAGAAAAACACATTACTCTTACATCCAGGAAGAGCCATGGACAGCTGTTAGCCCACATCCTTGCTGTGAATATTGCCTGTGAGCATCAGGAGGGCTCCGCACTGCTGCACGCTGCTGGGATGGGATTAGCAGTGAGCAAGGATGCAATACAGAACAAGCAGAGCTGCAATTCACAGTGCCTATTTCAGACATGGCTGCTCCCGTGCCAAGCAGATCCCACTCACAGCTGCAGGACTACAGCACAGATACCCAGCTAAACAGCATACAGGAATCCTGCGCCTATTATTTGAGATCCTTTCAGGGCAGGGGGGAAGAAAGGAAGGCATCTGAATGTTCAGCCTTTGTAGAGCAGCAAGTTGCCATGAGTGCTGCTTTGTCCACAGCCAGCAAGCCCCTTGCCAGCCTGGTGGGGCAGCATGCCAGCACCACACTGACCCCAAAACCCTAGCTTGTCTCTAGAACTGGCACAGCCAAGCACCTGGCAGCCAGGGGGCAGGAGGCATTACGAGGGGGTTCTCATAGTCTTGGAATCCCCGTGCCCCACTGGCAGCTCCTGCCCCATGCATGGCCAGCAGCACAGCGGGCTCTGAGCCTGCCACAGCACGACGCTGCCCACAGCATCACTGCCAAAACCATCCCACAATAGGCCCTATGATCACAGCCCCGGCACCAGCGAAGCACATTGGCCACTGCTGAGCACATCCCAGTGCCCCTTGGTGCTGCTACTGGCCCCAGGAGTGGCCAGGACACCGTGGCTCCCACATGTCTGTGCTGGGGACAGACAGTGCAGGTATCCTGCACCAGAACCAAACCAGCAGATGACGTTCAACTCCTTCGATGGCAAAGATCCACGTTTCCAGGGAGGAATGAGTGGAAGCTGGGTGGCAGAGCAGCCAGCCTTCATGCTTCACTATGCAAAGGGAGCCCGAGCCTGCATGGGACAATTCTGCTCCCCATGGGCTCAAGTTGACTCAGCAGCACTCCATCCTCCAGGACAGCATAGCTGGCAGCATGCCAAGACCAACTGCATCAACCTCAAGACAACAGATGGATTGGGAATGCCACTGGACAGCACTGGGCAGCATAGGATGGGGCTGTCGAGAAGGGCTTCAGGATAGCACCCACACAGACACTCACACCCAGCAGCCCCAGGTTCAGAGGCAGGTGGGAGGGAAGCTCCAGGAAGCCATGGGGACAGCACAACACAAGGCACCCAAGTGCTAATTAATCATCCAGGAATAACTTGAGGACAGTCCCTGCAGTGGGGAGTGAACATGCCAGAATTAGGTTTCTGTTAAAGGATTGAGGGAGGGGGAAGAAGGCATCCTCCTGCCTTTGTCACACTCTGCTAAGAAACACTTGGCTCAACTTTTGAAACCAAGTGGCATGACACAAACTACACCTCCCTCCTCCAGTCATGAGACAGGAGAGAAAAAGAAATGACCCTACACCAGGTCTGTGCTCCCCAGGAGTCAGTACATTTACTGCCATGGCACATGAAGGCTTCACCTTCCCATCAGAGCAGACAGCTACACCTGAGTCAGCAACACTGCTAGTCAATTCACAGGAAACAAGTTTCAGTTTAAGCAAGATATTAATATTTTAGTCAAACGGATAATTGTCTATACCTCACAAGAAACACTTCTCTAAGAGTTCAATCAGCTCAAGGTTGTTTCATCCACATATGCAAACAATAAAAGCATGTCCTCACAACACAACTTGTGCATACACAACTAGAAAGCCAAACCTCAATCAGAAAGGCTGAACTGAAAAAAACAACTTAGTACCAGAATACTGCAAGTGACACAACAAAGCTACAAATTGTCTCTGAAGCCTAAGAGTGCTGTAGCCATCTCTGTAGGATTAAGGTAATCCTAAACCTCGCTGGTCTCATCAAGGTCAAAAATCTGTCTAGTTCTTGCAAAGACCTCCCAGGGGCTGGCAGAGGCATTAGCTGACAAGCCGCTAGCGCTGTATTTCACATTACTGAATGAATGTTACCAATCTTTAGTGCAGGGGACAACAAAAAAGTCCACCCCCAGTCACCTCAGACATTGGAGATGAAAGAATTGCAATAGATAGGGCTACAAAAAAAAAAAAAAGATGCCTCAGCAAGGCCAAAGAAGCAACAAATAATGCAGAGGTTTCCTGGCGCCAAAGTGACCTCTGTGCTACTAACAACGTGTTTATTCACACGGTGAATAGGTCAAGATAGTTGTATGAAACAGCATGTAAAGTCTTGCCGAGATAAATAAGCCTATTCAGATAGGACTGTCTAACATCTTCTGTGCAGCAGACGCCAGGCACAAAGGCTGCAAGGGATGGACTTGTGAAGCCAAAACCAACACATTTGAAATTATCAGAAGTGATTACTGTTTGGGGAAATCCTTGGCCACAAGATACACCAAGATTCAATTTTTCCATTTGAAACCAGAATTGCTACACTGACTGTGATTCACTGTGCACAGGGCTGTTCAAAGGAAATCCCCATTCATGCAGCCCTACACAGCTCAACCCATCTCAACTCTGCACTGCAGCACCAAAGTACTGAAGATTGGAGGACATTTTGTGGTCTGGGGTTAGTAACACATCAGAAAGTAACCTGCCAGTTACTTTAGCTTTGCAAAAGATTTGTGGTTTATCTCAGTTTTGATCATCTCTGATTCTGAGCACCTAAAAGCACTGCTCTGTGCAGGCTCGTTTTGAAGCATATAAGCCCAGGAACCACGCTACAGACACTCTGCAGCCCTCTGTAGCTTAATGACAGTTATTCCAGATATCTCTGTCCAACCATTTCCCTGAGAAGCAACAGGAAAAGTAATTGAACTCTAACATGCTCTGCTCAGTTTGGCTGTGATATAGTGAATTTTCTTCACAGCCACTGGAATGGGGCTGGGTTTTTGATTTGTGCTGAAAACTGTGCTGATAACACAAGGATGTTTTTGTTACTGCTGAGCAGCATTTACACAGAATCAATGCATTTTTTGTCTCTCACCCCACCAGTGAGTTGGCTGGGGATGCACAAGAAATTGGGAGGGGACAGCAGATCCTCAGTGACTCAAGGGATACCCCATACTGTATGGTGTCATGCCCAGCCAAAACCGGAAGGAAGTAGAGTGGACATTTGCAGTGATGTCACCTGTCTTCCTCAGTAACCATTACACATGACAGATGGCTGAACACCTTCCTGCCCTTAAGAAGTGGTGAACAAATGCCTTGCTTTGCTTATTAAACTATCTTCATCTCAACACACAAGTTTTTCTACTTTTACTCTTCCAATTCTCTCCCCCGTCCCGCTGCAGGAAAGTGAGTGAGCAGCTGTGTGGGGCCGAGTTGCTGGTCCAACTTAAAGCGTGACATGTCAAATTGTACCTTCAGTGCAGATTGGAACAGGCACCTTGGAGTTACCCTCCAAATCTGAATTTGATGAGTTCGTTTTGACATTCAGACATTGTACTCACTCAACACAAACACATAGCACCAAAAGTAGCCCAACAACCACACACTCCAACATCAGAACTGTCTCACCAAGTCACTGCCCATCAGCACTGCTGTGATGACGTGAAACACCCAAAACGAGCCCTCATCCTGTATTCAAGCTCCAGCCACCACCACAGCATTGCCATGTGAGTGTCAAGCAGGAGGGGGTGACACAGCCAGGCTGCTTTCTTGCAGCTGCACACTAAGCAAGAATGTGCAGGTCACAGTCACTACAAACACATGCATGACCTGGAATGCATTGCTGCTTTTCCATGACCATTATGAAGATGTCTTCGAGCTTCTGTGTGTAAGCCAGCTAGACTTAATTCCCCATGAGCTTTCACATATAGACACATATCCACCCCCTCCACTGCAAACCATGACTAGCCCTCTCCAAGAAGGAATGGGGTTGCCTTCTTTCTGGAATGCCAATTCTTAAGTTAAAAAACATTGTGTGCTGCATCTTGAAGGAAAAATGCTCTCTGCTCTTTCTGGGAAAACGAAGCTTGAACACAGTTTTGTATGTTTGTGTAACGCAGCCATAAACACACTTCCATCTGCACGTCACACCAGGCTCTCCCCTGCACCATGTCAATTTGAGCCCAGTGTGTTTAAACACCCCCCACACAACAGTGCTGTGTTTATATGGTTTCAGCTAAAAGCTGCTAACATAAGGAATAGATGCTTGGCTTGAGGTCCACGTAATTCATCCAGCTGTGGCAGCCACTATCAGACAGACTTCTTTTGAGAGCTTTCATGACTGGGAACATGATGCTGGATGTGCAGAGGCACAGTCTGCACAGGTGGTCTCCAAGCACCTTAAAGAGGACCATCTGGGATTAAATGTACAGCTTGAGAACACATTAGCCCCAGCTGCGTGACACCCACTCATGCAAACCATGTACCTCCCACTCAAACTGACTCCCTATACAGCAAAGCTTTGCTTCAAATGTGTGGGTTTTGCAAAAAGCTGAGGCAGACCTGCTCACTTGACACTATCAGCCTAATTGAACTTAGTCAGGAGCTGCTCAGCCACAACAGGCCCTGGCTGCTAACAGAGTTTCCAAATTAACCAGTGCTCAGAGGGATACTACCTTTCCTCTCCAGAGGCTGGACTGCAAATCCTCCAACTAAAGGCTTCGCACAAGTCTTTCCTAACTTACAAGCTTGCAGGTCTCTCCCTAGTCTTCAGGGACAGCATTTCATCACACACATGCTGACCAAGAAGGGTGCAGGCAATTACCTTCACCAGCAAGATCTCATTTTTAATCTGCAGTCTCACATTGTTCACATTTGCAAGCCTATTGTATTTCACATTTTTAACACAACACTAAAAATGTAGAGCACTGGCTATAGGGGGAATTTTTCCAGAGCTGGAATAGTTGCAGCAATTTCACAAGCTACGCTGCTCTGTCTGATCTCTCATACCTCTTCCACGTATCTACCAGGTCTGACGCAGTGTTACACGACATCAGTTTTTAGCAATTCCTCTGTTTCACTGTGAAAAATGTTTACTGGCATACTACTAACTCCATCCAGACACAAGAGCCCTACAGGTGTTTATCTTACTCCCAGAGGAAGTCTGGGCTTCTTCTTTCAGCTTCTACATTTGAGCTTAAATATTCCTGCTAACCAGGTACTGCTTCAGAAGTCTGAATTACTTTTCTTACAGGTAGAGTAAGAGATATTCTGCAGCTTGTTAAAGCCTATGTTTAAGTAATAGCTCGGTTAATCTAAATATTTGAACTTCTTCTGCCTTAGGCAGTGCTTTCAACCAATAGCTGCAGCACTATGTGTGAAGCAGCTCATTTTTTCTCTTTGCAATTAAAACCTTTCAAAGGGACATAGTTTTCTTCAGTTATTTATCTATATCAGAGGAAATATTTCGTTACTCAAACACCGAACTCAGAGCTAGGCTACAAAATGACAGCAAAATTTGAAGTGTTGAAGTAGGGCTTTATGCCACTAACTCCAGAGGGCTTCCCTGTTTGCATCCAGTCATTCAGCAGAGATTTCCACCCAGGAAATCCCAGACATTTCCACTGTTTATAGGGCCTGAACTAGCAAGTCTCCTGTTCATGGCACTTTCACAGCAAAGCAAACCTTCTCCATGAGATGACCTTTGCAGAGTAGCTCCAAACTGTCTCCTTCCAGAAAGCAGTAGATTGGGATATACTCCAGTGAGAATCCCAATAGCAATGCAGTTAATTCTCCGTAACAAGGTCTTTGCAATACCCTTGTCCAGGAGTAGCACATGCTTCTATCCCTATAACTGCACATGTCTGCAAGTCATTAGCATGCTCAGCAATGTTCACTGAGCAGCCACAGATCATCCAGTGTGACAGCACCAAGGGCAGTGCTGAGCCACCCTGCTGTACAGTGGCTGTGAGCTGAATGCAATCAGTGTTACCCCACTCATGTTTTTGGATCAAACCTGGACTACTAGAAGACTATCTCAGGCTCTTCTATGTTTTTTGGATGCAAAAAACATAATCGGTCACCTGGGAGCTGCACTTGCTTCTGCATGGCTCTGGGGAGCCCCAGGGCACAGTGCAGCTGGGGGATCTGCAGGCAGTCCTAGGTCACCTGACTTTGTGGTTTCCCACCAAGTGGACAACTCACTTGGTCATTGGTACCTTGATTGAGCTAGCAATCCCTGCCCCTGCTCAGCACTCAGGTTAGGCTAGAGAAGTAGTATTAGTACAGGAGCTGTTTTACCAACATGCAGCAACCTCTGCAAGCTAGGGTCTTCTCCAAAGCAGCTGTATTGGGCTGTGGCAAGTTACCCTCCTCCCTTTGGCCACCCACATTCAATGTCACTGTTCAGTTGTCCAGCACATATGCTGCATCCTCTGTTAAGAGCATTGAACTCACATAATTCAGCACTAAATAGCACAGGGATACATAACCACAGAGTGCTGAGAGCATTAAGGTAGCACCACTATAGAGGGTCCTGCAGTCCTGGTTTAAAAGCCTCCGGACTTTGCCCTGACTTCTGACAGTAGCAGTGCCCAGCACTGGTGAGCTCAGGTTGTGGCACCAGAAGTCACTGCCCTTTCAAGTGTCACCACAAATTTTCCTGGCAGTCACCAGTCTAGATTTTCTGCTTCTTCATAGATGTATTTTTACTACATGTCTAAAAGAATTACCAGAAGAAACAATCCCCAGAGACAACTAAAGATGTTTCTATTTGACTTTCAATTAGATCATTGATCTTGTTCTAGCGGTTACATGAGCTACAGGATATTTGCATGCAACCACAGTAGTGATCAACAGCTGGAACAAAGCTGAAACAACATGATTAACACCCCAAGTCTTCCCACAGGTGGTGTTGTAAGTCTGCTCAGACACCAACTTGTCCTCCACAAGGGAATTTGATAAGCCATGTCTGAAAAAGTGACAACTGCTCAGAGAGTCACTGCAACTAGAGTGACATCAGCAAACACAGCCCTTCAGGAACATCCAGGTGCTGGAAGAGGCTCAAAGATGCCTAGACTTCAGATTATTTGGTAGACCAACAAGCAGAATCACTTCAAGTTTTGCAGAGAAACCCTATAGAAACTAACTGTCTACCCGTGATGGTGAGGCAACATATGATACCTTGCACCATTCAGGTTCAAGTTAGACACCAATTTTGTTTAGCAAGCCAGCATTTCCTGTTCTGGAGCAAGAATCAAAAGCAGAGAGATAAATCCAAGATTTGTGACTCACGCCATGACAGACAGAAAACATATTTATTATACTGTCAGTTCCCAGCATGGAAGATGCATTTAAGACAAATGCAGGACCCTGCACATATACCCCAGGTCAGGCTCTCTGCTTCGGTAGTCTGAGACCTGAGAAACCTTGCTCCTACCACTCACCTTATAAAAAAAGGAGGACCTGCACAAAGGTAAAGCTCACCTCCAAGATGTACCCATCAGTGTTTTAGCAGTGAGACTTAAACTAGTTCCAAGACCTTGCTTGCCAGTATTTGCCTATGGAAAGTCCACTAAAACTGCTGCACCTACTATTGCAAGGTTATTGTGAGAAAAGGGAATGCAAAACATTTAATTACACCAATTAAAGGAAACACAGATAGAGCAAGTTAGTATCTAGCCAAGGGGAACAGTATTTCCTCTTCTGTGTTTGAATATCCTTCAAATGCACATATCACAGGTGTTTGCTCAACAAACAGTTCTGTACACTGTGCCTCCTGCTGCAGGGCCCCAGAGCAGACATATACACAACATAGCTCACCAGTTGCTCATTTTGGGCCCACCAACTACCACAGTGCATTTTAATATAGGCTCAGAAATACAGAATACATTGTCTCCTTACAAGAGAGGCCACAGACTAATCAAAACTAGTAGGCAGCTACAAGCATAGGGTAGCCCGAAATTGCTGTGGGCTGTGAGTCGCAGAGGAGAGCAAGCCACCAGCTTCCTACTCCCAGGTCAGACTTGGGCAGTGCCCAGGACCAGACACGCTCACAGCACTAATGCAAAGGATAGGAGGTGGCATTCCAAGAGCAGCATATAATAGCTCAGCCCAGAGCTCATCACAGAGGTTTCAGCACAAGAAGTGGGTGGCAGCACACCAGCCGTGTGCTAGCAGTTGCCTCCAGTGCTTTCAGCTGCTGCTCTGCAGCAGAGCAGCCATGCACAGGGCTGTGGCCAGTGTTGTAAATGCCTGCACCCCACTCAGGCAAGTAGGAGGCAGCAAGAGCCACCCCAGCAGCATAAGGAGAGCAGAGGGCAGCTCTCTGCTCAGCACAGCACTCACACCATGCCAGAACCGCCCACAGCAATGTGACAGTGGGATTTGCTGCAACAGCCATTGCCCAATTTGCCCCTCTCAGCAAGCAGGCTGAGTGTCAGCATTGCAGTCTGTGCCCACCTCGCTCTCAGAGGACCCATCATTTGGGAACTGTGCTGCCACACAGCCTGGCCAGCTCATGCCAGAGTAATTCAATGCTCTGACAAATAAATGCATCATGATTTACAGCATGGCCTGAAGCAAGGGAGAAGTAGCCACAGCCCATGATGTCATTGTAGCCCACAGTCATTTTTGTGCTGTTACTGGGTAACGTTGGCAGGAGAGTTCATGCAACCTGCTGCTGCTGTTAGATGAAAACAGCTTGTCGCTTTGCAAGAAAAGCCACAGTCTGGATGGTCAAAGCTCTGCCACTACCAATTCACCAGCCTGATCAGTAAAATTTGCTATATTTCAGTGACCCAGACAAATTAACTCTGAAGTATCTGCTGAATATATGCTTTAAAGTAAGAGACTGCCTTCTGTATTTAGTGGTTCCTTCCCATCAGTTTAGTTGTCTACTTCTTCAGGTTGTAAATAACAGTAAAGAGCCATCACCTGACTCAGAGGAAGCATCCCACTAGTAACCAGACAGTGCAGCTGCTTGTGTAGTCATTTTTCTCAGACCCTTTAGAGAGACATGGCTGTTTTCTTTCAAGGGCTATATCAGCAGGAAATTCAAACTTCAACCCATCACACCAGGGGAGACAGGATTCAGCTACTCCACACTCTGCCCACTCCCAGGCAGCCCAGGGCAGTGTCTGCTGCCTTACTCACCACAAGAGAGGATGTGCCAGGCAACCCTTGCTTCCCCAGGAACTTGGGCAAAGCTCCATTTGGCTGCTGTTTGAAGTGGTCTAGCTTGCTTTCATTAGCACCAAAAATCCAGTTTATTCTTGGAGTGGTTGTATCCCAGTTGCCATGTACAAGCACAGTAGGAACTGGACATTGCACATGTCTTACTATGGATGTTGACTTCAACTGCTTACAGCAGAATAGTGCTTACACAAGGATTTGCACTCTATTAGGTGAACCCAAAGCCCACCACAGCAGCTCCAATCCTCACTGTGATGTACCAGATACTATGTAGGCATGTTCAAAATTCAAGGTTAGTTGCAGGAGGGACAGAGAGCCAAGGGAGGCTGTCAGATAGGTTAGAGACCACATCAGAGCCCAGAGAACCATCTGGTTAAGACACAGCATGTACTTACTGAAAGGTTTTTGAGTACAGAACTAGATTTATCCCCTAATGATGACCTAGAAGAAAGTCCTCCCTAATAAATTACAGAGCACTAGTTCTTCCTTTGGAGCAACACAAACAGGCAGGAGTGCAACTACACAAACTTTTGCCTTGTGGGGAAAGAAAATCTGCTCCAAGTTCCCAGAAGCAGAACCTAGGGGAAAAACCTCACTAGCGTTTCATTGCACAAATCCAAATAAACAAGCAGAGCTTGCTTAGCCCACTGCATACAACCTCAGATCTCACTTGACTCAACTCTGAACCCAAGGTCAAGTTCCCAGGAAGAGCAAGGGTAGCTCTACTCACCCCACCCGGTGGGGGGGTTGCAAGAGGGTGGGGCGAGTATCCACTTTTACCACACACACAGACAGACTAGTACATCAAGCAATAAAATATACAAAAGCAGCTAGCACAAGTTTCACAGACACAGTATATTCCTGAAACTGCTACTCTTATTCCTCCAAACACCACCTAAAGACACATACTGTTCCTCCACCACCTTTGACCATTAGCAGAAATTCATCCTGCAACAAGCTGAGCAGTGCCATATAGTGAAGGCTGTAGCACACTGCTCAGATCTCCTAACAAGAGTAGGTGGTGCCTTCCCCTAGTCTTTTTATATATATTTTGCATTGGATTCTTCCCACGGCAGTTAACATTTAGCTACACCAGCATTTCCTTCCTCCAGCAGAGACACTCTTGGTGTATCAGATAATGTTTTTCTTGCTACATCCAAGTTGATTGCAGCTACCCATCCTCAACTACTTCCACACACCATGTATGCCCATCAGTACCATGGTAGACTCCTTCTACCCATAGGTGGGTACTCTAGAACCCACAGCACTATCAGAGAACAACAACAAAAAAAAAAAGGCAAGAAAACCTCATAGGCACCTACAGTTTGTCTACAGAAAGCCTGGCTAACTCACCAACAGCCAGAGTCACACCCAATGCTTTGTAAGCAAGAGTCACTGTAACAGGCTCTTCATGCACACTGGTACCACACCACAGAGCCAAACACTGAGTTCTGTCTTTTTTACTGTAATGATTTATGAGTCAGGTGACATATTCATCAGCCCACTATCATGCCACAAAAAAAAAAGGAAGACAGGGCCACCTGATGCTGGTGGCAGGGACCTGGTAAACATCACAATACAGAAGAGGCTTATTCACTCCAGCATCACCAGCAACACATTTTCACTCTGGTGTGCTTGCTAAACATGCATTAGCGGTCTAAACCTAGCAGATCCTTGTTCGGGACCCAAACTAGCTGCTCATCAAAGTCATTTTCTGAGAGGCAGAGAGAAAACAGAATTCCTCTGCAGCCTAGGGGATCCAGAGACCATTGTTTTACTCCCCATTGCTTGAAGCACACACAGAACAATGCTGGCAACATAGCAGCATGACCACACACAAGGCTAACCACATTCTTCGGTTACAGTTGTAGGGTAGAAAAGAGTTATCCTAACCCATTTAGATTTAAATATCCCCATGTAAAACAATACAGGACATGGCATTAGAATATGGAGCAGTTAAGATTTCAGTCCATCTTGAATAGCTGGCATAGCCTTCAGTGCCTTAAATGAAAAAGCCGTTTAGCACATTAGTCTAACTGGCCCTAAGTAATTTTACCGAAGCTTGATCACTTTACAAGTTTCCGCTCATATGTAAAAGAATGCAAGAAGAGTCTGGGTAAGCTACCTTAAAGTCTGCTGTAACTTGGAACTCATAGTCCAGGCAAAGGCATTTTTTCATTAGACCAGCAGTACAACTACTGAAACAGAAGGTCCTGAGGAGACCAAGCGCCTTTCAAAGCTGAAGCCACCTCCAGCAAAGAGGTCCACTGCCCATCTATGAAAAATTATTTTCAAGGGGAAGGAGTCATATTTCCAAGAAGCAGAAATCTGCTTCCAAGACACACTGGATATTTTCCAGAAAGCAGCATCCACAGAAGTCACAGACAAGTGGCAGACAGTGTGTTTTGACTACCTCCTTATGATGTGTTAATAGAACACTGAGTGAGACAAAAGAACTCTCAAATGTACACAGGCTGAAAAACTATTTTCTTTTTTCAGTTTTCAAGGACCTAACTCTAAGCATTACAGGACAACATATTTACTGTTTTACAATTTTCCCTCTAGAAATTTAAGGTTTGCTTGTTACTCTTTAATGTATCAGCAGCATAGGGAAGAAATGTAGTTTTCAACTGTTTTCCTAAAACGAGATTTCTATAAAGTCCTCAGACTCATAGGTCATGATACTTTCACTTTAAGCACACTGTAGATCACAGTGTGTGCATTAAGTACTTGGTCATTAACCAAAACCCCACCCAATGCACAGGCTAGGTTTGGTCAGTACTCAGCAGCTGGGATATGCCACCACCAAACTCTCCATGAGGCAAGTACCAACAGACCATAATTATAATCCCATACTCTCCTCACCCATCTCCTTCCTGGCATAGCTTAACTCCTTGCAGGCACTGCAGCAGGACACAGGACCGCCACAGAGACAAACCCGTAAACAAATCGCACAACTGTAGCCAAGGCCAGCACTGGATCCTACTGCCATGGCAGCAGACATGCCACTGCCCATCCATTTACTTGCATTGCCACTTCACATCCTGCCGTTGTGAGGCAAGCCAGGTCAGCTCACTTACCTGGTGAAAGTGCAGCCTGGCAGAGAAACCACATTTTTCATTTTGCTCATTTGACTGTAGCAGCCCAAGACTGCAGTTTTACTCAACAAGGCAGCTTAGCAACTATCCTCCCTCTACCAGTGACCTGAGGCTGCTGGGTGAGCAGTGACCATGAGAACACTCACAACTGGAACTGAGCAGCAGAGTACTAACCTAGGACCTGCCAGCTGCAAGCTCAGGTGCAACTTGGCAGGTCTCACCCCAAAACCCTTTGCCAGGCTTCAGCCACCCAACTCCTCTGTTTCTAAGCTGTATCAGTTGACTCCTATTGGCAGTTACCAGGGTTTCTAGGTGCGAGCTCAATGCCAAATGAGCTTCAACTCCCCTCCCTTCTCTGATAAGTACTCTGTAGTGTCAATTCAGCCCCTTCAGCCAAGAGCAAATCCCTTGTGCTCTACATTCTTGGCATCCTACTCCCAGTGCCTGTCATAAAGCATGCTCAACACCCAGGAATTTGCAATTATCTCAGTCTAGCAGACAAGGAAAAAAGCTAGACTTAACACTTGTTAACACTTGAGCAGCACAGCAGCCACCTCATGTTGAGCAGAAGGCCCCAGGAAGTCACCTGCTCCCAAAATGGCTTTTTCAGAGCATTCAACTCCCATCTTTGCTGAATGGCACAAAGCACAATGTGCTTCACAGCCTTTTTTACAGTAGAGTATACATGCAGACAATTTTGCATTGAAGTGAAGACACTTCATGCCTAGAAGAAAACCTTCCTGAAACTAGCAAAAGACTGAGCATGGATTAAACAAGGGGTAACAGCAGCAGGAGAGGTTGGGCTGCTAGAGTGCATCTAGAAAGGGTTGTGGTCAAATACTGTGTATAGGCAGACTTATTTTAAATAGACAAACACTGAATGCCAGAACCTTGCTACTGAAAAGGTTTTAAAATGTGGTTGTAACACAGCAGCAGTAGCTGAGCCATAACACATGGCTTCCAAAATATTCCTGGAAGTTAAATAATAACTGGAACAGGCACTGCATCCACTTAGCAGAGGTCTGATGGCATTATTAATGCCAGAAGTCTAGCAGGCACAGCTGTCAGGTTTTCCCAGTTGATTTGGCTCAGAGCTGGCCCTAAACACCCCAGGCCCTAGAGATCAATGTGGTCTTCTCCAACTAGAGCCTTTACTAGTTTCTTTATTTCACTTCAGCTCCAGGGTTGCAATGGCCCTGGTTTTGTTCAACAACACAAAAGAGACTAAACAGTAGAAACAAAAAGGAAGCCATAAGTTTTTTGGAACCTGCACAGAAAACACAGCAGGGGCAGGTAGTGAACCCAACGGATGCTGCACCTGCAGGACAGGAGCAGAGAGCTTCAGCCCTTCAACCCAGCAGAACATTGCAAGGCTCACTCAGAATGTCTTTTTTGGAAAGGGCATTCAGAACATTTTTTCAGGAGAGGCTCAGTTTATCCAGGACTGTACAGTAGGGCTCCTGTGCCACTCCTTGGCTCCAGCTCAGGTGACAAAGAATTGATGGAGCTGTACACTCCTTCATGCAGAGGCTGGGATATGGCAAAAGCATTAGAAGCCATAGTCATTCCATTCTCTCAAAGCTTCAAGTTTTCTCAGGGTTTGGGTTTTATAAATTTTATTTGGTTTTTTAACAGCCAACACAATGCAAGGAAGTTGTAAAACAAATAGACACATCTTAAATGATTACAGACACCCTGCAGTTCAGCCTAACCATGTAAAGGAGCTGTGCAGCCACAGCAGCTTTTCTAAAAAGGAAGTCACTGAAAGCCAGACCAGACTGCAGTAGCCTTGATCTCCTAAACCCGTCACCCTCGGGAAGTTCCACAGACAAATAGGAAGGCAGCTGGAGCAACAACATTTTTCTAGGGAAAACAATACAATAGGAGGGGAGTGCTGGCCTGGTGTTGGAGCTAGTCCAGCAGCTGCCACAGAAAGGTGAGCTCTGATGTTAGCAAAAGCTCAGCCCAGGAATCAGCAGCTGCAATTCAAACCCCACTGAGTGCAAAGGGAATCCATCTCTAAGTAAATAATTAGCAACAGCTTCATTCCCAGCTGCAAGTACATTAGCTGTTCTGCCCAAGGAGGACAATCAGCCACTCAGGACCAGCAGTCCTCACTTCTTGTTTGAAGTTGCTTTTACACATTAGTAGAAAGGAAGAGGGTACTCAGCTACAGGTTTCCAGAGAGGGCCAGGTCTTCTCCAAACTGGAGAAGTTTCTATTTTCTTGTTATTGTAGTTAAAGCATTTGAAGAGAAACAGCTTTTACCTTGGCCAAGCATTTTCGAAAACCGAGGAGAGCTACACTCACCCAAATTCAGCTGTGCAATTCACCGAGGCCACAGTCATCAGGAAGCAGTAGCTATAGTTATCCGGCAAAGAGCTAGAAAAGGCACATTCCTTCCCAGAGATCTCTCAGGCATTCAAATTTCTGCTTTACAGACTAGTTGTGGCCACACCTGAGCTATTCCCCAATCGGTCACCGAATACATTCCTCAGGGATCATCTGCAATCTGACATGCATGCCAGCAGCCTTCATCTCCAAACCACCAGCTATCAACCAACTGCATGCTCCAGTATGGTATGGGCAGACAAATCTCATGCCAACCTCGGTGGCAGTAGCTCAAAGCACCCACTGCCTGGGCTTAGCAGGGTTCCCTGTACATTTCCTGACATAACCTACTGTAGCAGAAAGATTGAGGAGAAAAGTGCAATCCGGTTCAAAAGCTGCAACTGTGCTTAGGCAAGCATCAATGCTAATCTGAACACTGCCATCACCTACTGGGCTGTGGTGAGCAAAGTCTCCCGACTCTCCTCTACTACCTACGGCTGCAGCTATTCCGCACAGTCGCGAGAGTCTGGCTCCAGCACCCTGCCAGAGCCCAGGTACGCCCAGCTAGAGCAGCATCGACCTGCCTCATACTCCTGCCGGGCTGCTGGAGGGGTCAGTGCCTGGACGAACTGGCACAGGAAGAGAACACGCTCTGGCACTAGGTTACTTCAAGAAAGACCTGAAAGGAAAATTTTATCTCTGAAGTAGTGACCAAGAGGAACACGCTGAGGACAGGAGCTCACTGCCAGCTCCGACAGCCGGGCTGTGGGACAGCCCCACGGCACACACAGCTCTTTAAAGACAGAAGCAGCAAAACCCCCTCAGCTTCCGAGCCCGCAGCCTCCACTGCCCTGAGCCCCGTCACGGTTCCGCCAGGCAAAGGTCCAGCGCAGGAAAAAAAAAAAAACCAAACAAAAAAACCCCCAAAAAAACAACAACAACAAAAAACCCAACGAGAAAACAACAAAACGGCCCGCCGGAGACGTACTCACCGATGGAGACCAGCTTGATGCTCTCCCGCTCCAGGAACTCGAGGGCTACCGAGACGTTCTCCAGCTGCATCTGGCGGAAGGTGGGCCGCTGGTGGTATTTGCGGTACATGCGCTTCTGGCTGAGCACCTCCAGCAGAGCGATCAGCCGCAACCCGTCGCTCAAGTCATGCTGCAGGTTACCGATGCGCTTGTTGACGCAGCGCAGGTGCTCGTTGCACCAGCGGGTGAAGGTGTTCTGCTGGATCCGCTTCCAAGGCGCATCCTCCGCCAGGTCCTTCTCGGTGGCGGGCATCTCTCCGTCGGGATCGGCCGCTCTCCGCGCGCCCTGACTCCGCGCCTGCGTGCTCATGGCCAGCCTCGCTCCGCCTCCTCGATCCGGTGCGCTCCGCCCGCGCCCCGCCCGGCCGCCTACAGGGAAGGAGTGAAGAGCGCCTCGCTCAGCAGCGGTACTTCTCCTCTTCCTGCTCTCGCGCCCGCTCCTACTGCCGCTGCCTGACTCACCCACTCTGCGCGGCCCCGCGCCGCCGCCCGGGCTTTATCTGCCGGGAGCGNGGGTGCCACGCTGGGCCGATGCTCACGTGGCCGAGGTGCCGGGCGGGGCTGGGTCGCGGCCCCCGGGCACGGGCAGGAGCGCAGCTGGCCTGGCGCTAATGCTCGGCTGGGGTGCAGCCCCCTCGCCCCACAGACAAATTATACCCACAGTAGGAACAGGAGCACAGCTCCCGACCCACCCGCACACCCCCACCACAACCCCATTCAGGCGACACAGGTCAGGCCGCCACCGTGTGACGGCCGTGGATGGATGCAGCCACGGGTGGGTGACCCCTCGCCGGGCCTGTAGAGCTGTGCAGGGTGGCCGGCAGAGCCGAGGCTCTGGGATGGGGGGAATCGATTCTGCACAGTCCGCGCCGGGAGAGGCTGACAGTGCTCACACAAGATGCGATGTGGCAAAGGGACAACGACCTCTGTGCCGACACACACGATTTTATCGGCCATTTGAAAATAGAAACTCTAAAAGCAGTCAATTACGGTTCGAAATCTTGGGGGGGTTCTTTGCTTTCCCCCCGCCTTTTGTGGCTGATTTCCTGGCGCGCCACTCCCTGCTGACATACAAGACGGTGACTTGCCGCTGACTCATTTGATGACAGCAGAGTCAATAAAACTACTCCAGCTGCCTTGCTGCATACTGAATTTTTGCAGGTCTCCCAGACATCTCATGACACTTACTGGGTCGCTGAAAGCTGTAGTGAGGTGTCCCTGCGTGTCCCTATCCCGAAGGAAGCCTGTGCCCATCCGCTCACCCTCCCCTTGGGTCCAATTCAGCACGCACTTACGGTCTTGGCTTTGCTACCAGGAGCCGCTCCACTGATTCAAGCGAAGTGTGTACGTGTCTACCTATTTACACCAAGGCTGCCACACTGAAAGGTGCAAGTATCTGTCAGAGAAGACAAATCCATTAAAACACAATCAATAAATTCTTATTTAATTAAATTACTATAGTCATTCTCAGCTAGAAAATTAGAATACAGATGTCCAATTATTTTCTTTCAAGGGTGTTATTCTAATGTCTCCACTAAACCATCACACCATGGTTTCTCTCCAGTGACCTAATAGATCTTTCCCCCAGACTAATTTATATTAAATGCCTTTGTTGACAATTAAGAAAGAAGAAAATATGAAGGTAAGGTAAAGTGGGAATTATGTCTAAACTTCCATTGTTCCCTAATCAGCATTGCCTCCTGTTTTAAAACTACCAAAGAAGTCAGAGATCAGATTTAGTATACTGAAATGTGGAGGTATATCTCATGGCACAGCAGCCACTGCCCTTTCCTCAAGTTACTGAGCCAAGCACTTGGCAGGAAACTGCTTTTATTATTAAAATAAAAACTGACATTAAGTGAGAGCTTTAATTTACAGAGACAGGGCATAGAGATGCTGCAGACAGGGCAGGTTGTGCCTCTGTGAACAGCTCTCTGTTGTCAGCGCAGGCTTGTCCAGCCCGGGGGAAAGCACCCTGGAAACATGGAGCTGAGCCTTTTCTCAAGGACTTTTCTCCCATCATCCTATACTTCATCTTTTAATAGATACTAATTGCTTATTGACTTTGGCCTGGGTTGGGACTCCTTAGCAACCATTCCACATCCGGATTAGCTGATTGCTTATAATGTTTTAATTTCCCTTCCTTTTCACTCCCACACCTAGTAATGCACACTCTTTATTATCATTTTGTGCCTGTGCCATGCTGAAGTTGAAGCTTCAGACATTGCTTTTTCTATAACAAAAGCAATGAATAGGAATTACACAGGAAAAAGGCAGAAATAGTATTAGGACCTCTATTTTTAACTTATGTATTTAGTTAAAATTTTTGATAAAAGTAATTTTTTCTATAGACCAGCAAAGAAAATTTTCATCCCAGTGATATACTGTGCAATGACATGCTCTGCACACATAAGGATAGCAGTTCCTTTGAGTGGTTTTCCACCACTCCATCCATCCATCCATCCATCCATCCATCCATCCCAGAAGCACTGAGGCACAAAACCAGATGTGAAGTGCTCAGCAAAGCTCTGGAACAGACATGCAAACCCAGCTCACCCCGTCAGACTCAGGACACGGGCAGTAGCACAGTTGGGGCTGTTGCTGTTGAGACCGTGCGGGGTTGGTGAGCTGCTGATGGTCTGGATGCAGCAGCCTGTGTCACAGCTGCCCTTCCCTACACATCACAGGGCTTTTGATCAGAATTCAGCCTTTTGCATCCTGACTGCTTTCATGATTATTGGGAAACAAAGACTGCTTTATGGAAAGAGAATGAAAAAAGCAAAATAAGTTCTGCTTTGAGGAACAGATCTTTTTTCATTCCTTTCTTCCCAGTCACAGATGACCCTCACAGCTATGGTCTGATCAAGATTTCTGGTTGACAGGAAGCAAAGAGGGGCAGCTCCTGCCTGCACAGCACACCATTGCCTGCATGGGTGACTGAGATCAGGAGAGGTGCCCTGTCTGGGACCTGCCTGGCCACAAATCTGATATCCAGCTGTGGCAGCAACTGCAGGACTGGGCATCAATGCCTCGTCTCATCTACTGATGATAGAGTCCCTCTGTACTGCTCTGTGATCAGATTTTTTGGGGGTCACATTTGACCTGAAAAATTGTATTTCCTTTGAAATGAAGTTGGAAGACAGCTTAACACAAGTGAGCCTGTGTTTCAAGTTTCATCAGGAGACAGAGAAATAAAAACAAGCTAACCCATGAATCTGTACTTGCTGGAATACCATCTTGGTACTGTATATTATTATAAATGAACTAATGTATGCCTTGCAGAAATACCTTATGTGTGTATTTATATGGGTAGGTATTTGTGTGGATGTATGCATATAGGCAGAAGGGAGGGAGATTTCAACTCTATGCTCTGGGGTGGATACTTTTTTCCTTTTGATTTGTCCTATATGGCAAAGATCTTTCCATTCCATTCTTCATTTACTTGCTAGATGCAGATACAAGGAAGGAAGTACACCATCATTGCTTTCTTGGTTCTCTTTAAGCAGCCATAAAACACAGCAATGATTTTTTTTTCACTGTTTTAAAAATACTCTTCCTCTGTGGTAATTCACTGCAGGGCTGAATTTAAAAAGACCCTGTTAAATTCAGCAGCAGAGGGCTTCCTCTGCCACATACTTACTGTTTTATCATGGAACTGCTCAGAATATTTTGTGTTTGAAAATACAGCCTTGACAAATGGAATAAACTGTAAGGGCAATTCATTATGGCATGCTCTACTTTTAGCAAAAAGTCACTGCAGAATGTTTCTCAAACCAGAATATGGCATTAAGGTCTCTGAATTCACAGGGAGTTGCTTTGATGACAGGATTAAAAAAAAAAATAGGAGCAAAGTTTAAACTCTAAAGGTAAATAAAAGTTAGCTGGCCTCTGCAGGCCTGTTGCTGCTCTTTTTGGGATCATTGACAATCCTTAATGGAAATTTAATCTAATTTACCATATCCTTGGGGGCTCTGGAATGGTACCATGGGGCTCCACAGTGGACACTTGCCTTTAATTTTTTGGAGCATACTAACAGCAGAGTGATATGGCAGCTCTAACACCATCTGTTTCATTGAGGAAAAGTCTGTTGAAGCCTGGTTTTGCAAAAGCAGAAGGGTGTGGGGAGCAGCAGCATGGGCCCTTGCTGACATCAGTGAACAGCGCATGATGGGGTGACTAATGAAGTCAGGTCTGTTTCAGGGTAATCAACTTATCACAGTCTCATGTGATGATATGTTCTTGGATTCCTCCAAGTCATGCGCCATACATGAGAGAGCCCAGCCATTTGGGACATTGTACATGCTCTCAGCTTGATGCATTGTTCAGCAACAGCTTGCTTTGATTGTAAGAGGACAAGAATCGGAATTAATCTCAACTGTTAATCCAACATCTGCACACTTTGCTTACAGCAGGAGTCAGCCATGGCTGAGCATTCAGGCTGAGTCTTTGCAGGTAGGACTTTTCTCTGCCTCTGGCAGGTTGTGCTTTAGTTATCACCTCTTTGAGGATCTGTGCAACAGAAATGTCACCTTTTAAAGATTTCAGTGGTGCTGCTAATACACAAGGAGCAATGACTTTTTTTTCCCCACACTACTAGTGCCACACAAGTGCCTTTGAAGATGCGTGATATCTCAGCAGAAATATGTGGTGAAAAGCTAGCAGGATGCCTCCATCTTTTCCAAAGGTTTCTGTCAAAGCAGCAGCACACTGAAGATTTGTACCCTGGGGCCATCAAAACCTGTGAGTTGTTAGGGCAAAGGCTTGGAAAAAGAGTAACTGAGCCATGGGCTATAGCACCTGAGTAGCTTTAGAAATTTATCAGGAGATTTTAAATATTTATAATTTTTGGCACATAATAGCCTTATCCAAACACAGGACAGCATTGTGCATTAAAACAAAAGCAATGCATAACAAATGCAATAAAATAAACTGTAGCATGTTCAAAGCAGTGTGCAGATGCTAATCTTCACATCCCGGCAGGGCAGCTCATCCACTAACCCAGCACCCAGCCAGTAATGCTAAAGATCCAGCAGCTGAGGCTTACAGTAGATAAAGGTTTGCATTTTCAGAAGCCGCAGGCACTGTAACTCAAAGGGCTTTCATGACTAAGCGACCATCCATGGCATTGCTACGCAGTTGGCAGCCCTGAGCCTGGCTCAGCATCACAGCTGGGTCCTCCCAGCCTCCCGTGTCAAAGATTTCCAAGCACACTGCACATTTTCTTCACCTGTTACCTATTTTCTGGGTTCTGAATGACAACCGAAGTGTTTCTTCTCAATTGATGAAGTAGTCATTAAACCTCTCCTTTTGTTACCATGATCTCTACCAAGTGAAGCCAAACCTAGACAAGCTGTTCAAGTCAAAGCATGAATCAAATAAATTGCATCATATGGATTGCATTTTCCTTATTCAGCAATTCTATGGAAGGCAAAGAACCTCTGCATTATACAGATATTGGCTAGGACCTTTGATACAACTTGTTCTGAGTTTTTCCATCTTCTGTTTCCTCCTCTATTATCCAAGGAAGACAGCAATATGAGAGCCTGCAGCAGCAGTTCAGCCCAAATTGAGCAGAGGGATGTCTTTAGGTAGAGAAATCTTTGGGAATATGCTGAAAAATATTTGTTCTAGAATTTGCATCAAAATTTATAATTGGAAAGTCTATTTAGGCAACAGTTGCTTCTAGTAGCAGTTGTATCTGGGGCAATTTTCATCTCTCTGTGTCTGGAAGAACATGGTTTTTCTTCTGCACAGAGTTCTTGCTGCATTATATATATGTATATGTATGTCTTGCTGCATTATAGATGTATCCAGAAGCTGAAACTGGAGCCAAAAATCCATCCATCTGGCAAACACAGTGTTTTGCCAGAACTTGCAGTGCTGCTTTTGCCTTGGGTTCCAGGAAGACTCACAGCTGGAATTTAAAGGTCTGGGTTTGACACAGGCTGTAAACAGCCCAGGAGCAAGGCTGCTTGTGCTTTTTGCTTATCCTGAAATCAGAGGAGTCAACTAAACTGAAATCCATCTAGCACATACTGGAAGAGCAAGGACAGGGCATTCCCTGGGAGTGTCTCATGCAGGAATTCACCTAATTCATTTGTCCAAAATACCCTTGCTGCTTGTTCCCATGGAAATGTTATGAAGTTCATCTCTTTTTCTTGGTTCATGTATTTTTCTGACTGATAAACTGCTGCAGGGTGTTTAATTTTACTTCTGATTTGTGAAGTTGATTTTAAATGAAAAAACACATACTCACAGCTATGTATAAGCATCTCTCTCTCCAAAATCCAAGCAAATTTATGTCGGTACCTCAGGACAATGCCTGGCAGTGCAAATGTCCCCATGGCAGTGCCTGCTATCAGCCAGACCCTCCCCCCCAGCACCAGGAATGCATTGATTAATGTGCTATGGGTGTCTGAGCAAAACATAGCTTATCCAAATAAATTTGACTTGACATATCAAACATAAAGTTGAAAAATAATTTGAAATAGCAGCTCATTTTTAAAATAACTCAGGATCTGATTTCATGACCTGGGAAGTCAAATCCTATACAAACCCACACAATGCTCCAGTGTGCAGCTAATCAGGGCTTCCTGCCCCTAGCAGATATCACAGGCACAGGCCTCATTAGGCATTTTCTCTGCTTACTTGCAAGCTTACGCAATGCTTGTGTTTGCACTCAAGCTAACCAGAGCTCTCTTCCTAAGATGATCACACATTTTTTCCCAGAGTTTGAATTTCTTTTTTTTGTCCTTTTACTCTGTGAGTTGGGGTTTACAAGAGAGACAGTGTAAAGTTGGAATGAAGCATCTTACATCTGCCAGAGCTCATGGACTGCACAGAATTCCAAGTGTTTCCCAGTTGAACTTCAGGAGCTGTTGTAACCTGAGATACAGATGAACAGTTTTGTTTGACTTCAGAGGAGTAGCCAAGCTCTTCCTTGGGACAGATGGATGTAGCATAGGAAGGAATGCTTCTCAGGGGAACAGTGTATATTTTTTAAACAAACCAAAACTCTTCCATGTGACATAAACAAACTTGTTGACCTATGTCCAGCCAAAGGGGGAGTTTGTTTGGCTCTCCTGGCACATACCCCAGGATGTGGCAGTGGGGTGAGAATGCCAGTGCATAGAGTGAGTGAAAACACAACATCCCAGCAATTTCACAGGAAAATATGACACTGCGGTGCTCACTTCTACTGTCCCCACTGCAGTGTTCTCATGATGGTGAATAACCAACCCCAAATGCACTTGTAAGTGGATTTGCTTTCTGTGAAAAGCTGAAGTCATGCTCCTTTCTCTTTTTTAAACATTCTCAAAAAAATATTCCCAGACAGAAATCTTGCATAAAAGAAGCCTTAAGTCTACTCACTCATTTTAAAGCTGCTTTATTAGCCCCTACATGGACTGATAAGCCTTGCCTGGTGCGTAAGGACACAAGGGCTGTACATTGTTCTGCTGCTCAGCTCAGTGCAGTGCTGGCAGCCTGGGCTTGATCCAGTCAAGCAATTAAAGAATTTAACTTCCTCCATAAATGCTTGTACGTGTGAGGCCATGTGTTTGGGGTCATTCCTCTACTTGAAAGGAATCTAAGTTTTTAAACATGTTGCATAAGCAGAAGGAATGGCAGAGGCCTCTGTGGACAGCATCACATTGATTTGGGTGAGAATTAGGAATAATAAAAGGCAGAAGAAAAGCACTGAGACCTGGCCAGCAGTCACCAGCCTCAAGCAACCCTTCCCCCTGCATAGTTGTTAGTCAGTTCTGCTATTAGTGAGTATATTGCAGCATAACAATATCCTGCAGCTGAGCTCTGCCCAGCAACACCCTCGAAGAGGAAAGGCGGGTATGCGGGTGCAAGAAACACCAGCAGGGGGAAAAAGGCAGGGTGTTCCCGCTGTCCTGGAACAAATGGAAGACACCACCCCAGAGTGGGCAAGAGGAAGGTGGCAGTTTGGAAAACCCTGAATTGTGTGAGCTGCATGAAAAGGGGGCATAAACTAGGGGGCTAAGTGTCTAAGGACAACTCAGCAAGGGTTTGTCCAAAGAAAGTTCTGGAGTTCTCAGATGGGAGGAAGAAAGCTGAATAGATCATCCACTCCACAGCACAGCCAATGCCTAACCAGTTCCTAAGATCTTCTCTTTCCCTAAAAACTATGAGATTCCCCCGGGGGGATCCTCACTCTGCTCTAGCTCAACTTTTGGCTTGTAGGGCAAAACCTGCAATTCTCAGGTTCCTGCTTTTCTAAAAATGATGATTCCTGGATTTTGTGAAGCAGGCCCAAAATCACCAGAAAAAAAAAAAAAATACTAAAAGGTATACTAATAGAAGAAGATGGCATCAGAAAGCTGTTACTAGTGGAGCTTGCTGGGCAGCTGGCACCTCTTGCTCCTTGTGTGCCTGGCAGTCCTGAAATGGGAGATAATATTAAGAATGAGCCCAGCCACTGTCTAAAAGGACCAAAAAGTAAAAATAGACCCTTTTCAATCAAGGAACTGTGTATTTCAAGGGGCAGTTCAGCCACTGCAGCGGCTGGCGCTGCACTTCACATCAGCCATCTGCTATGGCACTCCAAGCAAGGAACCTTGTCTTTTTAAGTATTGACACTTCCTTAGGTTAAAACACCAACTTGCCCTGGCAAGCTCAGTCCTACTAATCAGAATGAGCAAGAACCAAATGTAAAAGTGGAACAGGGTTGGGGCATGGTTTGAGAACCCTTTTTTGAGGGTGGTTTCTTTGCCTTAGCTCCAGCTGCCTCATTGCTGCAATAGTGGTTTTAGAGAAGGGGGAGGGAAGAGTGAATTATAGACAGGGCAGTCCCAGGTAAACGGTTTTATCTTTACAGCCCTGGTGATAACATGGTTTGCAGCAGGATGGGGGTGATCCGATCCAGCTGGGGCCAGTTGTGCTATGTGGAAGTCCCACAGGGACCTAGCAGTGAGGATGTCTCCAGTGCAGGGCTGCAGGAGCTCTGCAAAGCTCTGGGTTATCACCACTGCCCTCTCAAAGGCACTGGATGTTTGCACAGGCACAGCATGGTGGCCGCCCAGGTGCTTCTGGGGCCCCATGTTTGCTTGTGGCTTCTCTGAGGCTCAGGCCTGGGGAGGGAAATGGCAGCTACTCCTTTAGGGACCAGAAATGCCCCAGATTGCAAGATGCACCAGGAGGGCCAGGTGCACCCACAAGAAGTCTCCTCGTCCTGCTCTCTGCACAGCAGTTGTCTTCTGGATATATGTCCTCTTTGTTGAACTTTGTATGTAAAATTCTTCCTCTGTTCTGTACGGATTTTAGTTCCTTTCGTACAGCCATCGCTGCTGGCTGGCAAGCAGCTGGTATGACTGTGCCTTAAAACATGGGGCTGAGTGGGGCACATGCCAGCACACCTGTGTTATCTCCATCTTTCTGGGAGCAGTAGGTGGGAAGACTCCACAGTGAAAGACTTCGATTCTGTGGGAAAAGCACCAGTCTGGTTGTTAACACACTGGTGCTGCTGGTGCTCAGCTGGCACACGTACCATGACACAGCCACCACCCAGAGCCTGGGAGCTCCATGCAGATGGACAAGAAATTCCCTGTCCTGTGACAGGCTGGTTTGGCCCCACGGGAGCCTTTCTCCTGCTCCTTCGCCAGCCTTGGCAATGGTGTGCTGAGTTTTCTGCGGTTCCCACAGCGACTGCAAATTTTCCTTTTGCAAAGCAGAAATCCTGTCACAGGTTCCTTGACAGCAGCAAAGTTCCAGTAGTGAAGTGGCAGGGGGTGACGAAGCAGTTGCAAACTGGTCAAGTGCAACTGGAGAACGGCTTCGTTGTCTGAGAGAAGGCAGACCGGTTTCCCTTTCTGGCAGATCCAGCCGCTCTGATGAAGTGGGCAGGGGGTCCCTGGGGGCACAGCCCGGCTCCATGCCCGCGGCTCCATCCCCCCTCAGGGCGAGCCGCCCCACACAGGCCTTGGCACTGCTGCCCCCTGCCGGCCCACGGAGCCCCGCTTGGCCCGCCCCTCACGCCGGCCCCGCCGCTCCCGACGCCGGACAAGCCCCAGCAAAACGCCTTATTGGTTTAATTTGATAAAAATCCCTACAAAAAAGCCCCGCGGCGGTGAAATGATAGAGCCATAGAATAGCTTAGGCTGGAAAATCCCTCTTCTAAGATCACCAAGTCCAACCATTAACCCAGCACTGCCAAGCCACCACTAACTCATGTTCCTCAGTGCCACAACTACATGATTTTTAAACACCTCCAGGGATGGTGATTCCACATCTGGCTATAATCTCCTTTCAGGTGTTGTAGAGCCATAAGGTCCCCCTTGAGCCTCCTTTTCTCCAGGCTAAGCACCTCCAGCTACTCCCACAGAGACTTGTGGTCCAGCCCCTTCCCCAGCTCTGCTGCCCTTCTCTGGACACACTCCAGCACCTCAATGTCTTTCGTGTAGTGAGGGGCCCAAAACTGAACCCAGGATTTGAGCTGCAGCCTCAAGAGTGCCCAGTACAGGGGAACAATCACTGCCCTGGTCCTGCTCGCCACACTATTGCTGATACAGCCAGCATGCCACTGGCCTTCTTGGCCACCTGGGCACACACTGGCTCATGTTCAGCTGCTGTCAACCAACATCGCCAGATCCATTTCCAGTCAGCAACTTTCCAGCCACTCTGCCCCAAAATCACCCCAAGCCTGCGCAGCCGATGGGTTCATTCACACTTCCCAGGCCTTGAGAACCGCAGTGGTGGAGTGGGAGCAGGGAAGGGGCTGTGCTACCCCCGCTGCGGCCTGGGAGTATCTTCTCATGCCGCAGGAATGTGGTTATGTCATGGTGAGTCCCCCACACGCCCTGCTGCTGCCTCCCAGCCCACTGCCGGCCGATAGCTCTGGGAAGCATCGTTACTGCTGAAATGGAGGCATAAATTTCTGCTGGCAGGGCTCCTGGCTGTGAAAACTTGTAAGTGGTAACAACAGTTCACTGTGACAAAGTTACTCTGACATTTCCCATGGTTTTGGTCCCATCCCTCAGAGCTGGGGGCAGGAAGAGGGGGAAAAGGTTTTAAAAACTTTTCATTTTACTTATGTAGTTGAGCATTACCAGGGGCAGTATTTCTGCCTGTGCATGAATCCTTCCTGCTGAACTCATGGGGCATGACGCACCCACAGGAGGGGAGAGCATGCCCGAGACAAGAGCAGCTGAAGTACACTCCTGCTGAGCTGCTCTTTCTGAGGATTTGTATTTCTTTTTCCAGCCGAGGAGCTTTATTATAACAAAATGAACATGAGATTTTTATGAGTGATTTTACAAATTAATTTCTCAAATTGTTTGCAGCAGCACAAGAAATGTTGCAGTCATTAAAGTTCATAGAAAATATCAAATGCTCCATCACCACAAAGCTTTTCCTTGTGCAATAGAAACAAAGCAAAGTCGCCCCTGGCATGTTTAGAGGTCTGACTCAGAAATGCTGTTCATCACCTCTCCACCACAGTATACAGCAACTCATCCTGCCCTGGTGCACATTGCTAGAACAAGCCCAGAGCTGAACCAGCACAAACCCAGCTACAAACATGATTTTAAAAACAAACAACTAATTATTTCCATTCACCTTATTTAATTTGGGCTCATGCAGAAATGCTGTTCATCCAATAGTCCAAAATATGTCACATCTTAGGAGCTAAAGAGTCCAACCCAATGAATGAGTCATCATCCAGTGGATGAAATCCCATATCTTCATGGCTGCTCATAAATAAGACAAGCTCAATTTTATAGTAAGTCATAAGTAAACAATGAACTATATGAAAATCAGACTCAGCTGTGTTATAACTGCATGGGCACAATGCCCACACAGAAATGAAAAGCAAATGTGATACCATCACTGTTTGGCTTTGGAGACTGAATTTGGGATTGAGACTCTTAAGGGGTTTTGATGTGTGTAGCAGGGCAGTCAGACATCCAGGCCTTTGAGGCCACTGCAGATGCCTGTTTGCAATAAATAACACATTATCTTGGCCATTAGCACTTCTGAACCTCAGATTCCAACAAGCAGATTTTCTGAAATTATTGTCTGGTATCTTCTTGTAACAGCTCAAAATCTCCAGGCAGTGCTCTCATGTTCTTGCAGCCTGCTCCTTCATCAGTGCTCTCTCCTAGAGGGAAATGAAGTGCAGCAAAAAGCTGTTCCTTCACCCTGAGATGAGCATCGGTACATCCTGTGCGTCTCTGTGATTCACAGAGCTGGCTGGAGTTTTTGATTTAATAACTATTTGAACTGAACAGGTGTCATGAAAGAAAGCAGGAAATAGCAGAAAGTATTGATCAATCTCTATCTTGTTATAAAATTCAGAGCATATAAAACACAGTATTGAAATAACTGGAAGCCTGACCATGCTACAGACAGCCCACCAGAAGGGCCAGGAAAGAGAAGGTGTATTGATGGCACTGAGAAAGACTCTGGCACATGGTCATGAAGGGATCCTTCTGCAGCAGGGGTAGCTGAATGCACCTCCAAGTTTGAGCTCCATTGCCACCCAGGGCCCCGGCCACAAGCAGCTCATGGGGCTGCAGCCAGTTTTGCAGGGGCCTTTACTCTGATAAAAAACATTGAGAAAGAGAAATGTCTTGCTATCTTGTCAAAGACTCTGGGAAATGCCTTAAAATTTCCTATTTGTATTCAGGTTAATGGTGCCAGTGGGATACAAAGAAGATCACAGGATGCAAATCCTTGAATTTTAAGGAAATCCAGGATGTAGTTGGATGTGCTAGAGGGTACACAAGGTTGACAATCTCAAAGGATATTCTCTTTTCATTATACTGACACTGTGCAGATAACCATTGATGGTAGAGCTGCTATTGCCTGAAGAAAGTGTTCCAGGGATAGGTGCCCGACAGAGGAGCCAGCTTTGAAGCCTTCCAGGTCTGCATGGGCTTTGTGGTGCTCTCTGAAGTGGAGATGTCCTGCTGCTCCCTCACCGTAGCCTTATCCTCTCAAATACAGTAGAGCAGCTCAGGCTGCCTTTCAGATAGCAGTGAGGCCAAGACAGTAGCTGTCTGGCTATAGGAAGGGATGAGACCTAGGCAGCTTTTCACTGGGAGAGCAAAGCTCCAGCATCTGCCAAAGTACACAAGGACACAGACCGCATTGTGGCTGTCCCTGCAGAACAGGGGCTGAGGCAGATGGGGATATCCGTTCTACAGTGATGTGTCCAGACACAGGGGAGGGCTTCAAGATGTGTCACAAGAATGAAAGCCCAGAAGAGGCCCAAGCCTGGTCACAGGCACTCGGTCCATCTCAAGGGATGCATAGTCTCATGCTGGGAAATGGGGCTTGGCTCCCTTCCTCCTTCCTGTGCTGACATGCCTCCATTTCTCTAAAAAGGCTGAGAACAGTTGTCCCCTCTCAGGATTCCACAGATGATTTACAAGTCCTCTCAGGAGACCTCCAAAGAGCTCCTCTGGCTCCTTGCCTTCCTGATGGTCCTTGACCCCAGTGGCTCTGGCAGTCAGAGCAGGCTGGGCAAAACCATAGCCTCAGCTCAGGCTTTTCCCAAAAAAAGATGCTCTGATCAGGGAAGTTGTTTCATTTTCTCAGCCCTTGGTACAGTTGTAACAGGGCAAAGCACGGATAATATCCAACCAGGCATGTGACTGCACAAGCCCAGATCCCTACTTGCTGTCCAAGCAGAGATCCTCTGTATACATTTTCTTTTTAACACTGGAAAATTATTGTACTTTAATAAAGTTCTGTAAATGGATGAATAATTTCCACAAGGAAAGAATGTTAAACTTGCATTGGCACAACGTTACTTCTGATCAAGTGATCTTCATAATTCTCCAGAAAGATAAAACTTCATATTTTCCATATGTAACCATCTTTGTCACCCAAAGTACTTTGTATTCAATAAAAATACCAGTTTTCATTAAAGAAAAAAACCCTTTTGGTGTGCAGTTTTTCTGTCATTGTAGATCTCTGGTTCACTCACTCAACATGTTTAGAATTAAATCACAAAACCTTAATTCACCCTCTAATGATCTGTTTGTTTCTAGATTCATATTCCCACAATATGTTTGCTGACAGCAGTTGGGCTCTTTGACAAAAGTCAAGAAATTTTTCCCAACAATGTATATTTGCTTTGTTCTGGTGAATTACAGGGGAAGAGTGCAGGCTGTACATGCTGTCACCAGTAACATGACTGTAAGACCAAGTGTAATTTATTTAGTACAAGCTAAATGTTTATACTAAGTGTTCTTTGTTCCGAACATTATCACTTCAACATTGAGCTTTTTATGAAGACAGTTGTGAGAAAGGTTGAGCCCTGTTTTGAAAGGATTTTTAAATTTAGCATCACTATGACGGAGAGCCAAAACCCTGATGCATACAGTTCTCAGGAGAATGATGGCAAAAAGCTGTTCCCCTTGGTTTCAAGCACTTCTAAGCTGTTCTTTTTGACTTTGTATTATGTATTAGAACCGAATAAGAGCAAACCAATTCTTGAAATGATATGTTGTTTCAAAATAAATCCAAAATACTACACTCCAAATGATGTTCAATGTGGTATTTTGATATTATTGCACCTTATCCCTTTCTCCCAATCTTAAAATAACCCGTTCAAATTCATATTGATTTCACAAAGCACTTTGAGCACAACAGAAACAAAACACACTGGGATGAAATCTGGTCCTACCAATATTTCTCAGCCTTTCTCACCTGCCCACTGATGGATGGGGTCTGGAAGGTATCCCCACCTTGGTGTCCACACATAGCTGCACTTCAAGAAACAACGACAAGCAGCCCTTCTTTAATAAACCAATGACATCAGTTTATTAAACTGGTGATAAAACAAAACTGTCTGTGATACTGAGAGAGCCCAGGATATTCTTTTAAAAGTCAAGTGCAAGTTACTGTGTCAGAAGAGTATTGGACTTTGTCAGTAGCATGAATAATCTCATTCCATATAAACACACTTGAAAACTACATCCCAGTATGATATTTGCCACTCAGAAAAGACAACAAGAAAAAGGACAGCAGCAAGGAGGATGATGACTATGGCACAGGAAACCTACCTTGTAGTGAAGGGCTTCAAGATCCTGATCTGCTGCTGAGAAGGTCAAGGCCAGATGTGGTCATGAGCTGCAGCACCTGGATGGAGAGAGCAATGTCAGAGGCGAGGGGTTTCCACTTCCCAGGGGAAATGAGTTCCCAAGGAACTCATGGCAGAAAGCCGCAGCTAAGCAGCCACACACTAGGGAAATATATGATCAAACAGGAGTAACTTGACCTTGTGAACAGCTAACTGTACCTTTAACTATCTCTTACAGTAGATCCTCCACCTCTCATACGGAAGGAAGAATCAACATGAGATTTTTCTCTAAAACACATGCATTTTAAATAACAGTTGAAGGCAGCTGTCCCACCTTACAACACTGTACTTCATCCTAGTTCCTGTTTTCTTGGGAGCAATTAATCCTATGAATTTCATTCCAAGTTTTACTCCTAGAAAGCATTAACATCTTAATTTTACTTCCACTTTTACAGCAGCTAGAATTATCCTTGTTTGCTCATTGAAAAATATTTTAGACACAACAAATACAATACCTCTGGGTTTATCTGAAGAAAGGAAATCCTTTCTGCAGACTCCCCTTTGGTCCCTGCTGAGTTGCCAACTCCAAAGCCTGCAGAGTGCCCAGCAGCATGCAAGGGTGTTTCTCTGGGGTGTGAACCCTCCTACAGATGACAGCTTTATGGCACAGGCATTGTTTGTTACCAGGGCACTGTTTTCACATGTATTTAATGAATAGACTTTCAACTGCAAAAACACAGGCAGAGATCAAGAAGGCAAATGACCTTTGTGCTTGTGATTGTATGTTCACATAGTTACCCTTATTTTCCTCATTAACATATAGGAATCCCTTTTTTGTTAATGCACTTTATTGAATTTCTAATAGGCTTTTTGTTGTATTTAAAAATCGAGAGGAAAACAGAAAAAAAAGTCCCATTGTTCTCCCACATGTTTGTTTTCACTACAACTACTAAGAGGAAAAGTCCTTTACAAAAACAGGATACAGCAGATTTCTCTACGTTGTGCACCCCCCCCCCCCCCCCCCCCCCCCCCCCCCCC